>VZTJ01003250.1:1160987-1343487 GCA_013397795.1 Orthonyx spaldingii
AACATTAAAAAGAAAAGGCAAAGGGAGAGGGAAAGGGAGAGGGAGAGAGAAGGGGAAAAGGGGAGGGAGAGGGAAAGGGAGAGGAAAAGGAAAGGGAAAGGGAAAGGGAAAAGGAAAAGGAAAAGGGAAAAGGAATAAAGCTCCGAAGAAACACAGCCTAATTTTTGGCCCAAACACTTCACTCCATTTTATTTCACCTGACGTGAGTATGTAATGATGTTAACTCAGCCCTGATCACATAGCGTGGGTGAGTGGGGGAGGTCTGGCTAGAGCATAAAATTCCTGGAAGCATCCCGAGCCGCCACAAACGCTGACAATGCTGCCACCTATGGACCAAACGTGCCAACATCAGCTCCGCAGAGCCGCTCGCTCGCAGGGACACGCCGCGATGAAAGGAGCAGAACTGCACGAGCAAACTCAGACTCCTGCCCAAGCTTAATTCACCTGGTGAACTGATGGAGCGGCTACTTTGGTTTATCTAGTCCAATGCTTTCATATAATTTAATTAGGATCATCACACAGCAACCTAACCTGTCTACAGAAATTATGAGCTGCAACTCCAGACCCCATATGAACTCTTTTGCTCAATTAAAGCTAAGCAGCTTTTTATAGAAAGAATTTTTTTTTTTCCCCTTAAAGTGCACACAAGGAGCAATGGAGCATGATATGCCTTTTTTCACATTAAGGTAATTATGTAAAGGCAGTAACATTAAAATTACTTGCTGAAGTCCAAAATTTACACTGCTATTGCAGACATTTAAGCCTGTCATTTTAAAGATATTGGCACAATTTTCCTATTCTATGGAAGAAACAGGGGTGATTAGACCTAATGCCTTCAGATATCTTCATGTCACTCTCCTAATATTAGCACTTACTACTAAAATACCGTGATAATCTAGAAAATTAATTTTCTAAAACCTGTTTGGGAATAACCATCTGTATTTACCCCTTTAACTGGTCTTTTCATTGTTTTAACATTTATACATTATATATATTTCATATAATAAATCAGCATTGCTATTTAATTGTTACTACTGGCAAGTTCTCTCCCTTTTCAGTCTTACAGTCCTTACTAAGAAGCTAATGCAACCAGCTGGCGGAAAGTAGCCCCTAAAGAGATTTACTTCACAACTGAATAAAATAAAATAAAATAAAATAAAATAAAATAAAATAAAATAAAATAAAATAAAATAAAAATTCCTCAACTAATCTGCCAATGCTTCAGTGATATACAGCAAATAAAGCAAGATGAATAGGGTGCAGTGGAGGACAAGCTGGTAGGCTCTTATCTATGTAGCCATGAAGGGGCTGGACACCACAGAAGGGTGAGCAAATCTTAGGTGCCGCTTTCTGTTCTCAAAGTTATCTCTGTGTATTGCATTACAATCACTGAACAAAATGCAGAAACCTGACAGGATTCAAAGTGGACAAAAATGGTGCTGGCAGGCATGCTCCAAAAAAAGTAGGATTTCTGTAAGCTATTGGCTATCTGTAGATCCTTGGAAAACTTACAGGGGTTTTTTGAGCACCTTTCCAAAGCAACTGACGTTCCTACTGTGTTGTACCAGAACATTAAGGTAAATCATGATAATATTGCCATGTCCAGGTGAGGTCTTTAAAAATGAGCACCTGTGGAAAGCAATGGAGAAACAACACAAAAGGAAACATTTAGAAACACTTTGTGTTTCTTCTGACTGTCCTGCCTATATCATTTCAATCATCCTCATTTCAATGATTTCTGTCTTGTACATTTCAAGCATCAATCTGCAAACTAGTCAGTTCTACAGTTACACACATTTTCCATATTTTCCATCTTTCCTATCTGAGTGCTAGTCAGCTAACTCTCTATAATGGCATTAAACCTTCAATACTTGGGAACTACCCCAATTAAAGTAAATTTTCTTCTCACTTATTTTCATACAACCCATGAACCAAAGGAAAGGCCATAATATTGCTAATAGAATAAAATTGGCATTAGTAGGCAACGTGGAATGGAGAATCAATCCTACAAATCGAGTGAGAGGCACTTGAGAAGTTAGAATATCTTCTTTTATATTTTCTTGAAAGTAATACCGGAGTTATTTTTAAACATATTCGTTAGTAGCTTCTTATTTATTATGCACATGCATAAAAGTGAGAATAAGAGTTATCCTATTAAAATCAATAGAAGTACTCCTGTGATTAAAATTTCATTTATGCTGAAATAGGGCCTTACATTCTACATACACTTCCATTCAATATGTGCATATTGTGAATATTAAATAATGTTAAATTACTCCCTTTTTCATAATAGAATCAGCTTGACAGTTACAATGTTCAAGCACTAAGCAGCACATATTACAATGGCAGCTCCCTATCATGCAGTAATTTTCTTCCTTTTAATATTCTTGAAATTTAGCTCTCACAAGTAGGTGAAATGATTCTGTCTTTGAAAAGTAATTTGGCATACTCCTTTAGACTTCACATCTAGTCAGTAAGACTTTACTCTCTCATGTATCAATGTCTCTGAGTAACATGAGTTTGAGACTTGCTGCTTCTCAGTTCTCTTGAGGAGAAGAGTGAGAATGAAGAAATTAGTTGATCCTAGATTCCCATTTGAGAATAATAAATGGGGTCACCACCTCCACCTGGACCATCACTGTGGAACCCTCTTTTTTGTTTCCAAAGTAGTGGAGTGGAAGGTTGGAAAGAGTACAAGAAGACAAACAATCTTGTCTTTCACTTCCCACTAGATACTGGTTGCTCTGGTTTTCTTCTTGGACTTAAAGAGTACTAAAGGTGAGGGTACAAGTAGAAATCTTCACTGCATTCTTCTTGGGCACCAAGACAGGCCTATGGTCTCCTTAATCATTTAATGAAGTTGGGAGTCCATAGATTTAAGAGGTGAAAGAAAGAATTGCATGACTAGTGGTAGAGCTAGCAGATACTGAATACAACACACCTTGCTTCCATTAAATTTCACTACAATGATTTAGGCAAAGAAAAAGGGGCCAATGACAGTTGCTGAACACCACTCTTTTAGGAATAGGGTATTGGGGCAGAGAATGAGCTCAGAAATTCTGGGACAGGGTCAGACCTTGTGTCTTTTTGCTGGAGCTGTCAGGATCTGTGTGCAGTCTTCCAGGAGTACAGATTTCCATGGATGTCCCATGGCTAATTAAAACCCCCCTACTCCTCAAGGTATAATTAGAATTTTCTACCTTCTGAAAGACAAAACACAAAGGTGAAATTATTGCAGTCCTGCCACCTGAGAGTTAGTACAGTGTTTATGTAACTCAAAACCAGATTATATCTGTAAAGAATCTGGATTTGGAAGGAAAGATGCATGTGAAAAAAGGAAAAGGATCAGGCATATCATCTGTGATTCTATCAGTTGTGACTTTATCTGGCAGCTCACAGGAATGTTACAGTAAACAATGCAAAGAGAATAATAGATTCATAAAAATCAAAGATAGAAAAGTCCATTTTGTAATGATTTCTTTGTTGTAGTTCATTATTATATATTAGGCAATCTATTGTTTCCTCCATCTTAAAAAGTTTTTCTCCAAAACTACATCCTTTATAGATTTTCATTTAATAGATCTAAGTTAAATCAGTCTGCTTTACCAGATAATATAACAATTCTGTAATTACCTTATCTGAAAAGACGACTTCATTGGACTTCAGAAACGTTTAACTATATTTGATTTAGATTGAGTTAAAAATACAGATTAACTTAAATGATACACTCATTATTAAAAACTGAACACTGTAGATAGGAAATATTGAAAAAGTAAATACTTGCATTTATGACTCGTTGTCTTGTAGGATTAACAACTCTTTTAAATACTAGCTTGATTTAGCTGTAACAAGTGCATTGATGTAAATATAATAGGACATTCCTAAGGGGAATTGCAATTCTAAAAAAAAAAATTAAAAATTTCATATTTACTACAATAAATGTTATGCCAAAAAATTTTATAGCTACCAGAAACATAGAAAATAGTATACCCAAAGCTAGAAAACTGTTCCAGTACAAAACATGCCTAATATATAACCTCCCAAATACACAGTATATCCCTAGTAAAGATATAAATTATGGTTGCAAATGAGACCACAAACAAAATTTTGCTCAAGGCATGAATCATAAATTCAAACAATAATCATCTCCTGCATGAGGCACAACTACTTTGTTTACTTCTTATACCCTGTTTCCTAAACATGAAGATGAAAGTAGGTCAAGTAAATTTAGCATCTTTTCACATGAAGTATGTTACGATAGCGGGTGGCACAGCCTAATTTACAATTACATGAGTTTACATGAATATGAAAATATGTGTTTTCACTGTGCTGTGTCATTACACATATTGACATTTTACTCACAATGACACAGAATCATAGAAAACACCCAAGATTTGGAGAAGGGAGGGAGCAGAAAGAGAGAGAAATATTTACCACAGTGGCAGCCTGAATGAAATATCGATGTATTAGGAAAGAGATTCATATCACGTTGAGTGTTATTTTTATAACTGCTTGTAGGTATGTTTATGCAGTGAGATACAAGGGAAGAAGAGGGTAACTGATAAACCACTGGTTTAGTTAATTTCTAAAAATTTCAATTTTATTGTACCTATTAATCAAGAAAAAACTTTTCTGAGAAAATTTCAAAATTTAACAGCAATGTTACCTAACATTGGATCAAAATGCAAAAGAAATTTTAAATCAGATGTTGGAACCAGAAATTTTGCTATTCATGATTCTGTCATGAAGTTTCAAGTACGATTCATCTTGGAAATTTACTTGAAATAAATGTTTTGTTTTATTATAATTTTCTTTTATGGAAGGCAGAAGGATTTTGATGTGGACAAAGAACATTATTTCTGGAACAAACAGGTTCAAAAAGCTTTCTCATCAGTTGTGGATGAATATCTTGCTGAGATATTAGTCTATCAAGACCAGAATATATCTTGTTTTGCAAAACTAGGCCTGTTTATTTATCCAGCTTTAATGGATTAAAAGGTATTTCAAGCAACATAAACTCTGTTTTCAAGGAAGAGTGCTTATCTGCCTATGTGGGTGGATGAATAAGCATATTTGATAAAGAAGAGGAAAAAAATGGGAGGTCACATACCAATAGTTGCTTCCACACAAATCAGTAATTGTATCATCTTAGTTGTAGAAAGTATTTAACAAAATGGTGGGTTCTAGTATACATTTATATTGTCACAAGTCTAAGTCTAGTAGAAAATTGCAAAAAGAGTTGATTTCCTCTTGAACCACACAGCTTAAAGCTTCAACTCAACAAGGTACTTTGAAATTCACTCATGATCCAGGAACCAAGTCACATGTTTGAAGTAAGCATGAGGTGAAATGCTTTACTGAGGTACAGGCACTGGCAGCTCCCTGAACTAACACAGTCTGTCTGTTAAACTGTGCTGAATTCCTGAGAAACTTGTCCATATTAAGAGGCATCCCATTCTAACTAGGTTCCATTATGATTTTTTGCATTATTTGAGTATGACACAGCTATCTCTGTGTTTTGTAATTTGAAGTGGGTTTTTGCAGTTAGACTTTGTCCACAATTTCAACCAAAACCACTTTTTGCCAGTCCAGTCATAAAATGCTAAAACCAGAGAATTATAGCTAAAAAAATGTAAATTAAAAAAACAAAGGCAGCAAACCTTTTCTCCTAGTTTGATCAGAATAATCCCAATTAACTAATGAGAAATATAACCATATATTTACTGTGTTTGCCACTGCAGATGAACTAACACAAAGTTTTGCTGTTTTTAAGACTTACCCAAATACTATGAACCAAAATTTAGTCAGACTCTCTCTATATATTTTAATGAGTTGAAAGAATAAAGAGGCTCTGCTACAAAGGTAAATAATATTATGCAGTTGTTTTATATTTCCAGTGTCCTAGTAACTTGATTTTCTAAAGAAAAAGTTTCTGAAATCAGACGTGGTTTTCTATAATATCTATCTTAATGAAGAGATTGTATCATGGGCTCCTCCCTTTTTCATTTGCAATTGTTTTACATGTCTATGTCAATTTCAACATTTACTTGCTAAAAAAAAGCACCATTAACATGCTGTACTTATACTTCTTGTTGCAATGAGATTTCTGTAAACGAGGAGAAGCAGCAACAAAAGCTGAGCAGCCTTTTTGGACAACATATTCTTTGCAAATCACCATTTGAAAATCATGGATAGTAGTGATTTTTTAAAACAGTAAAAGAATACACACAACATGTATTCACTAGACTAGCCAAAATAAATGATACTTTTTTAGCAGGACAATTAAAACCACTAAATAGTGAATAAAGTAATTCTAAATATGTTTACCAAAAGCTGCAGGATGCTATCTATATTGAAAAATGGCAGGGTATAATTATTAATCAGTTACTTGCTATCCTGAGTTATTTGCAAATAAGAACTGACTCTGAGGCTTTGGAATAAATAATGGTATAGAGTTAGTACCCAATATATGTGGTATTCCCAGCATTACCTATTTAGTACCTTGGCAAACTAAACCTCAGCAAAAGTGCTTGTCTGTGTTAAGAAAGCCAAAAGAATTGTGAAATGTGTTGGCATTTTTACTGCTACTGACACTTGTTCACTAGTTATTCACCAAGATAAGTATTTCAGCCTGACCACTGAAAAGCTTTCAAGGGTGAACAACTTTCAGCCACAGTATAGAACTGTGGCTCTACACTGTTGAAAGCTTATATTTCACCTCTGCTCTGAGCTTTGCATGTGTTCCAATATCTTCTCCTTCCGGGATGCTTCGTAGCTTCACAAATCTCCTCATTGAGAAAAAGTTCTAGAAGAAGCAAGTGCTAGAATAGCAAAGGTTAACGTTTTCTCCTATAGAAAAACATAACAATGACATTTTACCCTCACAAAGCATTTGCCTCTCTGCAGCCAATTTTTTTTGTTTGTTTTAACAACAGAAAGATAAACATGTATCAAGTTTCTTGGGAGTGATATTGGGATGTATATGCATTCTTCTAGGCAGTCTCACTGTATTAAAGTGGATGTATTCATGCTAAGTACCTTGATATCTAAATTCTTTTTAAACTTTTGCTCTCAACAGAATACTCAAGCCTATGGCCAAACCTAGCCCTGGTCAGTAACTCAGGAAGACAGATTGCTGCAAAAACATGCTAGTCTGGGCTAACCTGCTGCCAGTTAAGGTGTAATGTCCATTCTGGGGGAATGCAGATACTTAGGGATTTTCATAGCACACTTACATAGGTTTGTTTACCAGAGGGAATGTTGGGGGTAACTGAGCCCATGCTGGGACATTGGTGGAACAGCTCTGCTCTATGAAACCACTCCTTGGAAAGCAAGATGGTCTCTCCCTAGATTACCTTACCCGAATATGTTAATTCTCCTATATACATTAACCTTAACTTGTCCCCTAACCCTATCCCTCACTCCTTCTGTATCCCCCCGCCCCCCTCTCCTCCCCTGTGCCCCCTGCCCTCTGGCCAGTGCCCTATAACAAGGGTTTTGCAAAGCCATTCGGCCTCTTTCGCCTCTGGACACCTTTGGAATAAAGTGCTTCTGGAACTCCATGCGATTGAGCCCTCTGTTTGAACCCTGGTAACGCACGAGCCATCTAGCTGGGGGGAGGTGGATACCTGCCAGAACACCGACTGGGGTAGGGACAGAGCTGTCTGCACAGTACCCGGCTGTACTGGCCAGAGTGGGCTTCCAGAGCCTCCAAGACACTCCTGGTATAAGCAGAAGCTTCCACCCACCCCACACCTCCCCTCGAGACTGCGTTAAGGGAACTCCTTTTATTTTTATTTAACCCACCAAAAGTAGGCAAGATCTATGTCTTGGTCAATAAACCCCATCCAATTTCAAGAAGACATTTTCCCTATTAGTAGATGAACATTGGACAGTGAAAGCAGACCCAAATAATGGTGACAATTATAAAGAATGTCTCATTTTGAATAAATAACTATAACCAACAAATGGCTTTTCCCAAACTGGTATCTTCCCCTGTAATGAAATAAGTAAGAATAGATGAACGCTTAACACTCCTATAATACATTCCACCTAAGGATATCAAAACGTTTGCAAGCTGCTTTCATTAAAAATGTGTCTCTGGGCATACATTCAGCACACATGCATGCTGTTTTTATCTTAAGGGATTTTTCCAGAAAGTTCTCCCTGGCCAGGAAATTGCAAAATGTGAATTTGAAATTCCTGTCAAATACTTTTTGTTGTTGTCCCTATATCCACTTTTCAGTTGGTTGGTTGGTTGGTTGGGTTATTTTAAGACCAGGGTTCCCAAACGCATTTTATTGTAAAGGCCAGAATCAAGATATATTCTTTTACAGGGCAAGAAAAGAGAGGAAGAATTAACAAGAAAATGTGACATACCTCATATTAGTTACAAGCAGAAATTTTATTAATTTTAAAACCAAATAAGGAGGGAGTTGGATTTTGGTTTGTTTGGGGGTTTCTTTTAATCAATGCACCAAAACTTTCAGTACTTTGTGCATTTCTACTATATGGAACAGAGAACATTGCAGTTCTTTCCAGTCGAACAGAAAGGTCAGGTAGATAGTCATTACCTGTGTCAAAGTGGTGACAGACTAAACTAATACCTAAGAATTTTTAGGCTGAATTACAAGTGAAAGTTAATGTTGTTCTATAGTTATTAAATAGAGTTTTTTTGAATAAAACGTGTCCTCAAAACCAACAAGGAAGTCACTTGCTAATATGTAAAAATCTTGGACACATGACTAGAATTTGGGTACTTTCTAAGTGTCTAAGAGCTGCCATTGAATATGCCATTGATGTTATGGAAGAGCCAATGTATCTTGATAAAGAAAAATAATGAAACTAATAAAAGAAGCTAGGAAATGTAGAAAAATTAACCATGACATATCGAAGGTTTTGTTAATTGTAAAAACAAGGACTTACATTTTCAAGAGTTTTTAAGAAATATGGGTCAAATCAAAATCATTTTTGAAATATGCATATTTAGGAAATTTCTCAGGACATCTATTTGCTAATAGGCCTTTGAATTTACACATTTTGAAAAAAAAAAAATTAGTAGAGTCATCTCATTATTATTCTTCCTTCCTTTAATCTGCTCAGCAAATGTTAATAAATGTGCAGAGTACTTCTTATAAAGCACAAAATCCCACAACTACCCTCACTGAAGTTTTGAGCTTTGAAGATTTCATTTACTTAAACAATAATGAATGAAACCTTGTAACATACTGAGAATCAAGCTAAAGACAGGAACTGACCTTTAAAATGGCCAAGTGACCAAGCCCTTAGCATGACCGCAGAGGAGTGCAAGCATTTTTTTCCACAACAGTAGCAGGGGTTATACATCAGGATCTTCAAGGTTTGTGTTTAAATCTTTTTTACTCTATTTATAAAGAAACCCCTATGAATTCAGGGAAACTGATTACAATGAAAATTGAAAGTTGTCTGAAAATCACATCTTTGAAGCAACAAGTCAGCTTTTGTCACACATGAGTCACCTTCATTACCTGTGTCACCAGGAATTTACAAATCTATCACACACCTGAAGCATAATATATCAGACTTTTATTCATATGTGGTATAGTGGAAATCTGTCTTCAGTGTAAAACCAAGGCTTCTGCGCTGTAGGTGGAAGGAAGGGTGAAAAACACTCTACCAACAGATAACCATCTGGCAGATTCTCTTTCTCTCTCTGCTATCTCCATGTGATTTTTATCACTTTACAAAATGTCATTAAGCAAACAGAGAAGACCACAAGCAAACCTTTAGTTTCACAAAATCATGTTTTATAAACTGTTGAGAAACACTGACATGTAATGAAACCCTATTCCCTGTATGTCTTCCTCTTTGCAAATGATTTGTTTCTCCCCCTTCATGTATAAATAAACAGAAATGTGTTTGTATATTTGTTGTTTGGTTTTTTCTCCTGTTTTTTTTTTGTTTTGTTTTGTTTTTTTTTTTATTTGGTCATCATAATCAAGGGCTATTACAGCAATAGATCTTATCTTTAGAATGGCAGTCCCCGTGCACCTTCAGTTCAGATTTTTGTTTATGCTTGGCTGCAGTTGTGGCTGTTTCTGATAGTTTTAGGTCAGCCATGACAGACTATGGGTGACACTAAATAAACAAGCTGGGAGCCTGTGACTAGGAAGGAATGATACTGGTTCTCAGAGTCTGATTTCCTCTGGTTAATCAACAATTTTATTTAGAATAACTCACTATGAAAAGTAACTGTTTACTAGACTACACATATTATGTTGCAAGGTTAAAAAAAAAAAAAATTAAAACCCCCTCATAATTCACATAGGCAAGCAGAAAGAACAAATCATGCTCAATCTTGTTTTGGTTATAGTAGGCTACAGAATTTATTTGTTTATTTAATTTATGTTCAGCTATTTCTTCCTGTCTCCTCCCTTCCTTCTGTCAGTTAAATTCCAAGGTAGAAAGTTGATCTGAGCACAGTCTGTCTGGGAGTAGATAGGACATTTCCTTACAGTCTGCTCAAGGGGGATAAAAAATTCAATGACCAATTTTCTAACTATACTCATGGAAAAAGAGGTAGAATAAGATCCCACGAGAAGGGGCAAAATATCCCAATCAAATGGGTACCTGCTCAAGTTCTCTTGATTTTACTGTCTGTATTGAAAGATTTAATGCATTTCTTGCAATTTCTATTTCTATAGTCACATCATTATGTCAGTTTCTAAACTCAGTTTTCATTTATTAATTTTGTTAATTGTATTGCTTGCCTCCATGGTCATAGAGTAAGCCTTTAAAAATGTGTACCCTAAGGCTGAAATGCCTAAACAATAATAACAAAACCTTACATTTGTGCATTTATTTTTAAACTTCAGGAATTTTAGGTCAGTCTTATCATTAGGAAGAATATGAGAACAGACTCTTTTCCTGAGGCTGGTGATGCTGCCTACCTGGGAATGTTACAGAGTTGCCAAATCAAGCACCTGAGTGCCTGCCTTTCAGATGGATCTGAGTAGAATGAATGTATTATAAATTCTCAGTTTTAATATGATGTTTTTACCTGGAATAATAAAGATCCTTCAAAATGCACATACATTACAAGAATAACAATTTATTTTCATTCAATTTTCACTTGTTTAAAATTTGGCCCAGAAGTCAAATGCAGGCTGACAGTCAACCAGTGATCTAGCCGGGGTAAGCATTGTCTCAGTGCACAGACATTCCTTTCAGAAAACAAAACATCATGATGCACATCTTGCAAATGCTCCACAGGTAAGTGAATAGTTAGAAAACCTACTGTACCTAAACTTCCATAGAAGTGGACTTACTGAAACTGGATTACTTGTTATGTGCTGGTAAATGAGAAGAAACTTTCGTGAAGAGACCCTTTACTAGCACCTTGGAAAATGTAGGTGTCCTCTTTATAATTCAAATAATGTGGCTCACTAAAGTATCAGCTAAACTATTCTCAAGCTCACCTTGGTCATTGCATCCTGATGCAACATCTAGTAGCTACCTAAACTAAAACATGGAATTGCATGGAAATAGTGTAAAGACGATTACTTGAACTATGTAATGCCTACTGCCAGAGCCTATACTGATCTCTTTGAGAACTAACTACCAGGTTACCAGTGTCCAAGTTTAACATTGCCTAGGGTTATTTTATTTTTAAATTGCTTCTATATCCACCAAAATCATCTCAGCTAAGTTTTCAACAACCCAGGCCTTTAGAATCATACCTTCGCCAGCACTACTATGGTTTAATTAGCTGCGCATTTGCCTCCTGGCCAGATCCAATAAATATGCATGTATTGGCACAGCTGCATCTCAGCATGCATACTTAAATTAAAAATGTTTCCTTTGATGCTCTGGCAATCTTGGCATTCATTCACTTTGCCAGAAGCAGTATCAAATCACAAAATACTTGTCCAGTCATCATCACAATGTACAATCATGAAAATGTGTTACCAGTTTGGCTGCTCATATTATGTGTGCAGTAACCTGAAATTCTTCATGCTTACTGTACAGTTACAGAGAAGGATGCTCTCATGCTTCTCATGACTGAAAGGTATTTCCATGTGCCAAATAAGATGAAACTGGTCAAACAACATCTGTCTCCTATTAAGACTAGTTGCACTAATTCATACTGAAAGTGTTATTTTCATAACTACAGTTGCATTTTCTGTTTAAAAGATGCAGAATTAATTTGTTTTGTTTTCTCCACTTGACATTAGCAGCTTTACGGAACAATGACCTTGCTAGTCACTGATGATGAATTATTAGCTATTTTTACCAAAAGAAGGAAAACGGAATGTTATACAGACTTTTTAAAGGACACACTGGAAGGGTGGGTAATAGCATACATTTTTTTTCTCACTATTGACCCCTCTGTACTAAACTCCAGTCTAGTCAAAGGAGCAGAGGAGGTAATACCTGTAGACAGACATGTATACTTGTCATACCAATAGGAATGTCAACCAACCTGAAATTACTAAGCAACACAGCAAGGGATCTCACAGTATGTGTGTGGTAAGGAGTGATCTGAAGAATATTAGGGAAAATGATCAGATCAGGTGTTGCACTGGAATTCAAAGTACTTTCTTCTCTTCCTACTGAGATACCCTGGGAATTCAATAAATCTCTTCTATAAATACTCAACATGCTTCAAGTCTAGTGGAAATCCATCAGCTTAAAAATTCTGACGTGCTATCGGAGAGCAAATAGGGTAACTAGATAAATAGTCACATTCTCTGTAGATGGCTAAGGTATCCTGTTATTTCTTCTGAAATCTAGCACGGTTAACGGTTATATGTATACAAACATCAAATGTGAACAAATAAAATCTCTGCAGTGAGATTCGTCACCATGCTTATCAGAAATTCTACTTGCAGATTGGGGAAAAAAATCATTACTGAAACCATTAGCTGCTTGAAGTTTTTAAAACCAGAACACAAACAAAAGAGAGAAATAAAATCTGTCTTTTCACAGTACAATTCTCAACCTACCAGAAAGAAACCCAGAGTTCACTCTCATTTTATGGAGGTAGATCTACTATGGTAAAACTAGAACACAGAAACATTTATTAGTCACCACATTCACTAAAAATTATAATCAATATTTGTAAAAATATATTTTTAAAAAATCTGCTGTACCACCCTGAGGATATAACACCTGCTAAATCACCATTGTTTTTTAAACCCAGTTGTCAACACAGTTTTGCACATGGTTTGCTGCATTCTTAAACATCACCTCTTTGAAAGTTAAAAGCCCATTTGAGGGAAAATCTTTTTGCACTATCAGATAGAGATTTAGATACAGCAAAGATATAACTGTCAATACCAAATTTTCTCCTGAACATTAAAGGTTATTCTGAGGAAGAAAATGATTCATTTAATGGTCAGAATATTATTTTGTGAGAAACACAGTTGGATTAGAGACTGAAGACTAAACCTGATTTTTAAGCTCAGTTAAACTTTAGAAGTACCAATGCACACTGCCATGAAACAGAATGAGTGTTTCACAAGCCTTACATGTGTTGTGTATTATTGTAAATCTAGAACATATATTTTTTAAAACTGGAAATGTTCCTATATTGAGTAGTGAAATACTGAACTATGCTGGTAGAAAAAGAAACTATAAGCTTCAAGAGAAACACCAGGATTTCATGTTTTGGGTTTTGGTGGTTTTTCCCACTTCAAATTTTAAAATTCTTATGGGAAATAAAATCCACATTCAGGATCATTAAAATATTTTATTATGACAAAATTGGGTTTTCACATTAATATAAAAACAGTGCAATACTAATTTTTCAATGGTATTTTCTCTAATACACAGAAAATTGATTAAATTATTAAATAAATAGTTTTAACTAAAAGAAAAAAAGAGAAAAATATTGGCTTCTTTGCAAGAAAACTTAAGAGAAAGAGGTTTGTTTCTCTGAAATACTTGAAATGAGTTGAATTGCACTTTCTGGTGGAAAATTTCCAGAGAAAATTTCTCATCCCAGATGAAAACAGGTGCTTCCTCTGAACTGTATTTCCATGTTTAGGTTGATTTGCTTGATGTCTTGTTCCTGAATATGTAAAATAATAAAAGTAATCATAATTTTTTCAGGAATCTCCAGGAGGGTGTTAAATTAAGCTAGCAGCACTGATACTTCTATTCATATTGAAATAATTAACAATTCCAATGATATTAATGATGTATTGTATGGCTATTTTAGACTGGGTAGGATGAAAGAGAAAACCTTTTGGTGACTCGTGCTCCTACTAAAATTTAATTACCTTTACTTGCTGACCTCATGTTTTATGTAACAGTACACTCCAAAAATGACCTCATAAATGGCTACCAATATAAAGGTAGTCTTCCCTTTTTTCTACAAACCAGCACAGCATAAAGGGTTTCCCTTTTAGGGTTTTTTAAACTACTTTTGTAAAGTATTCTTATAATTGCTAACATTATATATTCCAGCATTACCTGTGGGACCAACTAACTCTGAATTTAATTGAAGTCAGAATGCTTCACTTTGACAAGGTCACTTTTTAAAAGGTATCATTGCACAGACTTTTTGACTTTTCTTTTCTGAACTAGCTATAACCTGGAAAATCATTGATAAAAAATTATATCTTTGCCACCAAATATTAGTAAAGACAAAAGTGAAAATGTTACCATTAATGGACATAAAATGTATGGATTATGATGATCTGTACTAAATCTGGAAGGCTGTACCTCATTAGTAAAAAAAAAAAAGTAACTGTGGCCAAAGAACATCAGTTTTCAGGAGCTACTTAACATGAACTGTTTAATTTTGCAAATTTAGAGAGGCAGGGTCAAATTCACCCCTGATTTCACTGTAATCATTGTTGAGTGCAGACTGTTGTTTTATCTTCTTAAAAGAAGAAGGGGAAAATAATCAGATTAAAATCTCTAAACAATTTGAATATCAGAATAAAGATATGACATAATATGTTTTGCCTTCATTTAATCACATTAAACAAGATAAATATAAGGGCTAATAAGTAGGTATTGAAACCAAAAGGTCTCAAGATGGAAATGGGAGCATTTTAAACATTTACTTGTTCAGACATATTATCAAAGATGAGGAGAATTTTTAACACCTCAAAAAAATTTACAAAATTCATCTGACAAAAGTACAGCATCTGTAGAAAGTACCTTACAGTCTCAGAAACTAGGGAAATAAAGCATTTTACATTGACATAAAAGACTCCTTATAAAAGCTTGTTTTGAAATGGAATACGGAACAATCTCTCCATCTGATCTATAAAAGGAAAATCAAAGATATTTTGAATTTTTTGCACTCTTTTTTTCACAGTTCTCTCTTTTTATATTACTTCTTTTGTTCATTTTAGCAATAGAAAGGAAAAGAATAAAGAGAAAAGGAAAAATAACTGGGAAATAAAGTAAATAAAATTAAAGACTGCAGGGAAATATTTTTAATACAATTGCTTTTCTGAAAATGGGGCGTAAAACACCGCATTCTTAAAAATTAGATTTTTAGCAGGACTTAAAAATAGAGTGATAATTCAGAATTCCAGTGAATGACAAAGGGAAACAAATTTGCTAGCTATTTTACTAGAAGAAACACGGTGAAGAAATAATCCTTTGGGAAGATGCTTTCTGAAAGTCAAAGAAAAATTTTAATATTTTCTTTTCTGATGTTTTTATTTCACTTCATAACTGCATACCCAAATACAGTTTCTGAAAACACACAAGTAACACCTATTATTTATCTACATCTTACACACAAAAATAGACCATCAAGGCAAACAGTGCCATAAACAACAAAAAAACTCATTCTTTGGACATCCCTCAGTGTCACTTTTCATTCTTTCTGGCAGAAAAAGTCACATAAATTCCAGTATAGCTCCTCTTCCACACATTTAAATCAGAGGAAGCATAATTAATTTTTAAACTTAAGGGAAAGAATTCTCCATTGAAAGGTTAGCAATTGCAGATCTCAGGTATTCAAAACTTCCTCGGGCAAAATTTTTAAAATTTTTTAAAATTGAATCTTATCTTTAGCACATCTCTGCATGTTTATAAGGCATGTACACATTTGTCAAGAGGCCAGGAATCTTCTAGGGCAAACAAATTGACACACATTGCAAATTGTGAAACAAATTCCAGCACACAACTTTTGTATTCATGAAGCTAAGTCATATTTTCATAGATAAAACATCTATATCTGATATTTTACGCACATTAATATATATATTAAGGCTAGTATTCATTAGTGTGTATACAAATGTATGTTTTGCCCTGGAAAAAACTTTGGTGTGCATTGATACTCCTCTTGAGTAAAATTTGAGTATCAATGTTTGCCTTGTAACTATGGGATGACTGTAATGACCAGATATGTGAAATATTGCCTACAGATATCTTTTTTAGAATAAGTAAATGTGGGGGTTTATGTTTTATACAACTGCCCAAAGGAATTTAAATTTTTTTTAAGAGAAAAACAACATAACAAACCTAAATATTCCCACAATGAGCTATACAAAAAAAGGAGTCCCAAACTTTCCAAAGTATCTTAATGAGGGTTAAAGGTCACTGCTAAATAAAACTGAGAAACAGAAAGGACCAGGATCCTGTTTCCATTTTAATGTGGCTCATGTTTATGTTTTGCTGTCGGCAGGGGAAAGGCTGAAACAATTCCACTTACAAGGAGGTTACAAACAGGCTGACTATTGCAGCTGGCTGGAAGAAAAAGTTTGTGCTCCACAGGTCTAAGGTGAATGCAAGTTCACACAGACCAGACACATGTTAAGCACCAGGCTTATAGCTGACATTTCTCTGCAAATCCTTTCCTAAAAATTACAATCTAAGCTCTGGCCTGAATTTCAGTTCCTTTAAATTATGTTCCACAGACTCAAACCAATAATACTGACTTTTAATTTTAACTTCTTCACCACTATTAAAACTAAAATTTTATAGAAAATTTTCAATTATAAAGATGTGTTGTGCCAGGAATTAGCATAACATTAAACAGAGGAAGATCTTAAATTCAAAGGTCCCTGGAATAGAAAACAATCGCTAAGGCGAGTCATCAAAGCAATATGGTGAACCTTAACCTATCCTTAATCACTTCGAAATTCTGAGTCCTAAAAAAAGACTGCTACTTTTTTGACTTTCATTTTAGTGTCTTGAAACAAGTGTTATGATTCTAAGGAAATCTTTTCTTCTCAAAAATGTGTATACTGCTCTGCTAAACACATTCTGCTCCTACTATCCAGAATGTGTTGTGTACTAGATTGTGCAAGTCTGCCTTTAATCAACACATTCACCTTGAAAGCTATGAAATGCAACAAAATCACTTATGTGGAATATAGGATACTTTGGGAGACTAGTTCTCCACAAAGAATGGTTCTTGACTGAGATACCAATAAATGAATTTGAACTCAGATTCTACAGTGATGGCCACCCTCAATGACCAAAATCCAGACATTTTGGTAAAACATGCAATAATTACATTATTTGACAGGACGTTACACTTAGTTTAGATCAACATAAACTGATTTATATACAACAACAATGGAAGAAATCTCGGATCTTGGTGATCACTTTACCATTGTCAGAAGCTCTAAAATGGATTTCTAAAGTGGAAGAGATAAAATAATCTACCCAACTGTACTTACAGTAGCGATTCTGGAAAGTCCATTCCACCAAATGCCCCTTAACTACTTTTTCCTTAGTTCTAGTTAATGAGCAAAACCCACAACTTCTTGGGAAGGTTGGTGTAAAACTGGTTATGCAAATCGGTTATCAACTTCAAAGTTTACCAAATAAAATACCTTTGAATTTAGGAAACAGTATTTTACTGGAGTTTTCCCTACCGACTATGCAAACTTAAACCTCAATAGTAGTATTTTTGTCACCAATTATGAATGCTTTCAGTTACATGAGAAAGATATTATTCAAGGGATACCCATGTCAGATAGTTTATTTCCCACTACATTTCTGAATCACATTAAGCAATTTGTGAGAACTTGGGAACACTAATTTAGAAACAACATTTTCATTTAATTTCTTTTTCCTGGTAAATGTAACTAATGTGATTGCACTGCACTTGGTGTTCTGAAGTCATCCTGAGAGATGGATAAGCCCAAACAACTGCCTTGTCTGACAGAAAAATAAATTACTTTATATATCACAGAGAAAAATTTCAGTGAACTAGTGGATAAATAATCCCCCAGGATTTTGATTCCTGTGTACAATATGTCTGAACAACTGATAAACTCAGGCACCACCTATTTCTATTGAAAGGTACTTCCGTTCTTGATAGCTTGTTTCTGTCTTGCCTAATCTGAGTTTCAGTTAGTGTGTTGTCACTATTCTACTGATATTTTTCATGAGCAAAATGGTCTTGAACATTCTTCTATGTAAAGTAACAATTCAGTCTAGCAGATTGTCAGAGCCAAAACCTTCCTAGGAGTGCAGGTGGTACCCTCCAGGTCAGCTTTCTGAAAGATCTGCCTCAGAAGTCCCAGTCGGCATTGAAGATCTTTGAGAAAGGGCTGGAAGAGGCTGCAGCAGGAGTTCCTATGTCATTTGGTTGGGAGATGGATTTAAGTGTGCGTTGTCATACTTGGCCCATGACATGACTGCAGTGTAGCTGTCAATCTGGACCCTGTGGATATGGATTCTGATCCCGATCTCAGGCATGCCTCATTACAGTGAGCTTGTCTGGAGATCTGGATATTCCTGTTGGAGCCAATTTACTGTCACTGGGCCTGCCCTGTTTCCCTCACCCTGCTGTTGGACAGACCCTTGTCATTGAGGCTGCTGCTTCTGTTGGCCTTGTTTGTCATCCTGGGCTGCTGGCCACCCTCGCCTAGGGAGCAGCACCTGCCCTTGGTGCTTCCTAATAGATGTCCTTAATCAGAAATACAGACCTATACTTAAATCAAGGAATAATGGCTTTTTTCAAAAAAGGCTAATTGAGGCCATAAATATATTGTTTGTGTATGATATTTTTAAGATAAAAATCAGTTCAAACTCCTTCCCAGTCATCTTTTCAAGATGCAATAAGAAGGACGAGCATCCGCAATGCTTAAATTTGGTCAAAATTTAACACATATATTATTAACAAAATAGCAGCTCAAAATGTCTTATTAGCAAAATTTTAATTTTCTTTTTTAAATGCAGTGGTAAAACTAAAGTTCATGGAAACCCCTCTGGGTACCCTTAGAACTTTTAATGCCAGAATGAATAACTCAGGGATAGTCTTAAGAAAGGCAGTGAAACACTACTTAGGAGAGGAATCATTTTGATAGTGTTCTGGCCAGGCTTCCTCCACTTTCTTCAGATATTTACACACAATAAATACAGATGCTTCACTGCAAGTCTTTAAGAAATTTCAGGCAACTCTGATTTAACAGATAGTTAGATTACCTTCCACGAACTAATGGAAGAAATTAGAGATATATAATTAAATTTCAAAATGCAAATTTTGTACTGGAAACTTATTGACACAGAAGAAAAAATTACATATGAAGGTTATGCAAATGAGAATTTTGAATCTTACTTATACTATTGAATTGTATCTGACAATGCATCTCTATTAGTTTTTAGGAGGACACACTCAAGATTAGATTTGCAGTTTGTTCAAACATCAAGTCCAAGCTCAGCAGTATGATGCTCGTATATCTATGCTGTGTTTAGTATTCCATCAAATACCATCCAGACAGGCTGCCTACAGTATGCCAGTGACAGCTCTTGTGGAAGACAGAGAATAATGTAGACATATTCAGTGACACAGTTATTTAGTTAGTGTAAAACTGTCATAGCCATTGATTTCAACAAATCTTTGACAATAAACCCAATCCAGGAACTTCCCAGTGTTGTTTCTGGTATCCTGTTTTGTGATGTTTAGATGTTCACCACAAAATCCTGTGAACACCCTGGAGATAATTTCTCTTTTCTTCATGAAACATGTCATTCTTTGTTCTATGGTTTTCACAGCTCTCAATGAAAGAGAGAAAAATTATCCTTTGAACCAGGTTCTAAACTCCTGAAGAAATAACTAACAATGGAAAGGACCATAGACACCACAGGGAAAAAACCACTTCTAGCACTCCTAAAAGTCCCTTTACCATGTACTCCTACTTACTTTGTAATGATTGCATGTTTTCCCTTCGGGCCCACTAAAGTATTTAATTGCAATTACACTCATTTACATAGCAGATGAGGCTAATTGCTGGTATTAGTTACCAAATGTATGCTTGTATTGTGAGGGTAAAAAAACGCCCTACAGAAAAGAAAAACGACTATGCCTCTAATTAAGGAGCTATGAGTCAAAGTGAGCTTGTTCAGAGATGTAAATATAGAATCAAGGGCTTTCAGAGTTCTGCAGTACATTTTATTATACCACTAGTTCCCATATTTCAGAGATAATACTGGCAGACCTCACAGTATATAAAGTGAACTATTCTCATTTTCTCAGAAGCAGAGATGATAAGCTCCACATAAAGGCTCAGAGAGAGAGACCTAGATTTCTAAAATTTTTAATTAGAAATAAATGTGAATCTCATATCAGGAAGGTTCTTTGTGTATAATAGATACACTGAAGTTATTATTTGAAGCAGTTCCATCACCTATTCTTTTGGGTTAATTCCCAGGAAAAGTCTTTTTTTACATTATTCAGACCTCAGACTGTTTCAGTGGACTTCATTTTGCATGCAATGGTACACAAGGACTTTTAAGACACTACACTACTAAAGTGAATGTAAGAAGTATCAGGTCAAGTGGAAACACAGATGAGTAACAATTCCAGCATTTGGTCCTGGATACCATTCCTAATATGAAAGTTCTTAAAAGATTTGCATCTATACATCTATCTATATACAGAGAGAGAGAGGGCTAGTCCCGGATGGTGAAATGAAGATTTGTTAATTTTAGTTAGCTTCAAGAGGTCACAGTGAGAACAGAAGTGTGCTCATCAGTATCCTTTGGACAGGGTTGAAAAGCTCCCTATACACATTTAAAAGTTAACACTTTATCAAACTGTGCCTTAATTTTTTTCCTTTTCCTGGAATTCTACCAAAACTTGACAGCAGTTAGGCTGTGGGTGTGCAGAAGCACTACATACGATATTTACTATTATATTCTTTTAGGTAGTTTCCCATTAGTCTGCTATGTTTTCCTTATGTTTAAAATTGAAATTATTTTAGTTTTGAAATTTGCCACTTTGTCTTCCCATTTCATTACAAGTTGTTTCTGCCTCCCACCAAAAAACAAAAAAGCCACCCCCATGCAAAAAAATATTAATTCCAACCTTAAAACAGGAAATATGATTTTCTGTTGCCTTTCATGTAATATAATGTAAGTACTGAGTAGTATACTGTCATTCTCATATAGAAAGACTATAAGTGATAAAGGGCTGATAAAAATGAGAATCTATTGCTTTTGTTTTATTAGTTTTGTTATTCCTAGATGCTACTTTACACTAGTTTAAGATTTATCAGTGTTTGGTTACCTATACAGGTCATTTCATAAAATGAGACTGGCTGTGAGCCACATTATCAACTTCTCCCTATTTTCTTTCTGAAAAGAAGATGAAAAAAGTTTTAAACCACCTGAAATACATTCTATGGATGCCAAAGTCTCTGCATTCTGAGTGTCTATTCTCATTAAAAATATACCTTTGTAGGACTAATCCCAAATGGTTTGATGACAGAGGTCATGCAAGTGTCATTTTTCAAACTTGTGTGAAAATCCATTTCGAGCCATCTTTCCCTCTTATATTTCACCTCATTTCTGGAGCACTTATGCAGCATACTTACTTAGCACAAAATGTAAACAGGACATCCTCTCAGATAGGAGATCCCAACATGTTGAAAAGTATATGTCTTAGTTCTTATTCAGTTCTGGAAAGTATCCCAAGACTTCCACAAAAAGATACTGTTTCTGTTAAGTGGAACATAAACTTAGCCCTTAACATAAAACAAAACCAAACAACATCTGTCCTTACAGTTTGATTGTTTGTTCCATCCTAGTATAATTATTCTTGCATGACAGCAGCCCCTGCAGGCTATAGCCTTGCTTACTCCACTTTGCCCTGAAAGCATGCCCAGGATTTAGAGATGAAAACACTGTCAGAACTAGTGAACATTCATTTAGAAATGCTTAGTGCTACAGCACAGTCACATTTTTATAATTATCTGGGATTTTTTTTTTTAATAGCATTTTGCCAATCCAAGTTGACCAAGAAAGATTTGTACTTCCAAAAACCACTGATCTCTGAACAAATCTCTGAAGATTCCAACAGGAAAAGTGGTCAAAATGGAGAGAGATCAATTTTTCACCCCCCTGTTCATTTAGAGGAATGAGAATTTCGTCTTATGTTTGATCATTATTTTAAGGCTTCTTTGCAGTTTTTCTAACTAATGACAAAAAAATCTGAAATGGGCATAAGAAAAAGGGAGGACATGCTCTAGTCACTACCCCTGCAGGTAATGCAAAGACAGTAGAAAGCCACACATTTTCTGCCACTGTGAACAAAATGGGAAGCAAATCAGCTTCCAAAACGAAAAATGATGCAAGGAAGGAGGGTATACACAGAGGAGTGCTATTTCTCCAATTATAATAACTTTTCCAATATTTTCAATAGACTTGGCACTAAAGGGTTGTTTAATCCCATTTGTGAACTAATATATCCCTGGCTGAACATGTAATTTTCTCTGGTCTCTGGATCTGCAGAACCCCTCTAGGGCAGTATAACTTTGTCATAGACACAAGGCTGTGTCTTTCTCTTGAGGTTTGCCTGGAAGACTGTCAGATCTGGTCAGGAGTGGAAGCTTGGTCCTACAGGGATCACAATAATGTAACCTAATCAGAAATGTCTAAGAAGACCAGATATCGATTGTGCCTTGTCTGCACCTGCTCAGTGGCATAATTTAAATCCTAACTTTGATCACACAAGACTTAGTTAAAGTTCACAGCTAAAGAGCTGGCTGAATTATCATTGTTACCTGCTTTTCTGATCGTAAAGTTGCAAAGTTTTTCTGCTATAAACATCATTATGGTAGTAGTTGTAGCCCTTTATTACTTTTTTTCTGTATGGTTCACACAGAGTGAATGACACCCTTTGTTTTTGTGTTAAATGTGAAAGTTCATGACTCATAGCATGTCTAGTTTTCCATTGATAAGTTTGTCTTTTTTGAGCACTAGGGGGTTGGTGAAATGGCTCTGAGTCAAGGTACTCCTCCCATTTTATACAGTATTTTTGTTCTGAACCCTCCACACTTTCTGTGATCACAGAGGCTGTGATTTATTATTTTGTTTTAGAGATCAGTTCCACAAACATTTCAAGTATAAAATTTAACAAAGTAAAATAGAGTATTTTCAAAATGAAAATGAATAGTTGTTTTAAGATCAGTAACCTGATCCTAAAGTTTAAGTTTAAGCAAGAAAAAAAACTCACTGAAACTAGAGCCAGCTTCACATGCAGTCTGGGTGCCTAAGAAATTGCTTTAGAACGGGACAGAGCTTTTGTTAAGGGACTAAATTTTCAGCTTTCCTTATAAAAGTACACAATAGAAGACTTAGCTCTAAAGACTTATGGCTCCTAGGCAGATTCCTCACAGTCACAACGTTCCTTTAGTAGGAAAGGCACTGTGAAGAGAACAGAACCACATCTCATAGTGAACACAGACAATAGCCCCAGAAGTCTCTGCCAAAATTATAAATTCATCGCCTACTTGCTATGTTTTTTCCAGCAGTGGCCAAAAAGTTAGCAATAAATGTTATTAATTTGATTCCACAGCTTCTAAAAGCAGTGCTGATTGTATCTCTACTTTTGCCGTTGTAATGGAAGGAATGCTGTTACAAGAGAATGTCTCTCTTCTGTTTGTCTGTGCTTAAAAGCAGATCTTGGGATTTAGAGGGCAGATGACCCACAAGCTGTAGATCGTACTTTATTCTCTTCTGTATGAGCCCTGGTCTTATCCATTCAACATTGCCATAGTTGCTCTGTGATGTGGAATGAACAGAAAAACAAAGAGCTAGAAGAAGGTAAAAGATTTGGCACTGTCACCTTGAAATTGGTTAGTAGCTTTTTAATGAGAATTTCTTTCTCCATCTTTAAAATCTGTTGCCTTTCAATTGTAATATTGCAAGAACTAGCCCTGTTGAAATACTCTTCTATGTACGTTATTGGTAGGGCTACAACACCCCGAACAAGCTGCTATTTTAAAAGTCTTATTTTTGGAAAAAAAAAAAAAAATAAAAAAATAAAAGAGCAATTTGATTGATTGTTTGTTTAATCAAAGAGCCTAATTATTTTAAATTTCATGGTTTTAAGTTCTTTACGTATCTGTCAAGTCTTCATCAAGGGAATTATCCCTGTCACATCTCCACTGTGTTTTTGCCATTATTTGCTTTCATTGGTTCATCAAGAATTGGACACACAGTAAACAGGACTAGTAATATCTGAACATCTACAAATTAGCAGGGGAACCATACTCTTTTTGGGTTTCTGCCAAACATCTGAGAGTTGAAAGTGAAAGGAACATTCCTTGATAAGGCCTTCAGCAGCAGAAATTCCTTGCAACCCATAACCCTAGAGACTAGAAAGTGCTAGCACAGCCCCCAAAGAGCATCAAGCGTAAAGGGATATAGGCAGGGCAGCCAGGGGACACACTGATTCACATGTCCCACTTGAAACTTCCACTCTTAGAACTTCCATGGAAGTGCCTGTGGTGAGTGATTAAATGGGCTTTTCTGTTGTACATCCCCTCAGGAGGACAGCTGCGGAAACATCCCCTCCCCTCTGTAAAATGAATCACCCCTGGATAGAATGGGCGTAGCTGTTTGTACATCTCTTATCGTACGAAGGATGTGCTAATATCTTGACCTGCAAACCACAGGACCACCCAAACCTCTAATAGCGAAACTGAAATGAGTCAGTTATAATTTATCTTGGGAGGTTTCCTCTGCAGTATATTCACCCTTGAAGGAGATGAAGAAAACACATAAATTTGTCCATCTAATCTAGAAATGAAAGAAGAGGATCAAGTATATTGTAAAAAGTTCTCAAAAAGTGAGATTGATAGCACAAGGCATGGTCTCCTAGATGCCATATCAGAGGAAGATGGAGATGGACAAAAAAAATAATGCATTGTCACTTGACATGAAAGGAGGATTAAAGACTCAAAAATGGGAAGTAGAGAAAAGACCACATGTAGAGCCTGGGAAGAAAAATCAGTCCTGGCAAGAAGGGTTTGCATGTCTAGACTGTTTCCCCATAGAATAATTTTCCAGACAAGCAAAGTTTGTAGAGTCTAAATCCTCTTCCTTGTCAGCCAAAAATTTTGTCTTTGGAGATCAGCGTATTGGGCAAAAGCCTTATGTTTTGGCTGAAGGTATTGGCATAACTTTGTGAAGATAAAATTGTTGGAGAATGTACTGTGAAAAATATCCAATGAAAAAAAAGCTAAATTTCCATTTTACTTTCCTTTAAATGTTCATGGTGGTTGCTGTTCACAGCTAAGAGAATTTGTAAAGCCAGAAAAGAATCACAAAATGTTTTACAAGTTCTGAAAAGTTCTCCTCATACGCAATGTTTCCATTTGAATAAATTGTAGCTGCTTGCCAGAAAAAATGTGAACCTATATTTAGGACATAACAGTAAAATATGTGCTCAGAAGGTTAAAAAAAGTATTTACATAACAGCTAACAGGTATTTCTCTTACATCCAGCACATCATATAGTCAGTTAAAGATGAATGTGGTAAACTGGAGTAACAAATATCTTCTGATAATTCACAGCAATATTAATTACATGGCCTCTTAGTACTGGGGGTTTTACACCAATACCTGAAAGATATATTTGGTGTACTTCATGTTATATTTGAAGAAAACCAGAAGGTCACTTTCCCTTTAATGAAATAAAAAGCTAGAAGTCAGAAGTCCAAAGACTTACTCCATATTCCCACTGCTACAGAATATGTGAGAACTGTTAACATGAATTACATGATTCCTAAGGGAAATCAAGGGTCATGAGGATTTGATATGTAGGAAGGAGCATGACTTATTATTTGCCTGCTTATCACTAGATCAATTTTATAAATACACTGGTCTAATATATCATGGGAGTAAGGTTTACAGAACTTCTGACCACTCAGAGAGACAGTTAAAGCCAATATAAGCTGCAGGGGTTCAGCTCCTTGAAAATCAGTCACTGATAATGTAAACCTCTATCAAGCACAGATCAACAACAGTTTTTTGAGCATACAACATAAACGTTCTTTAGAAGATGACAAATTTAAACATACTCAGAAAATGTAGAAAACTTTTTTCTCCTTTAAATGTAAACACAAACACATTTTAAACCTAAATGCTTGTAGAAAATCAGTTTTTTCCCAGGTATCCAGCAAAAGATGGATATTTTCAACAAAAGCAGAGATTGAGTTCCAAAGCAGAAGACAGTTCCTGGACAATGATGTACTGAAAACTTATTATCTTGATAAAACAAAGGGAAATCTCTTACATCAATAGTTCCCAAGAGATGTCCAGGATTGATAGGTCAGAGCACCTGTAGCCTCTTTAGGAATACTCACCTGCAACAGTTTTCCACTTGGCTGCACACATCTACCCATACTCTTCCAAGTGCTCTCTGAGTACTTGAAAATTTTGAAAGCCCTGCTCCTGCAACATATTGGGCTGCACCCAATCCACGTTTAGAGTTCATCAAGATTTGTACCTTGCACCTGCCTGGTGTTGCCGTTGGCTTTTCCTCAGTCTACTGAGAGCTGCCTGTGCACAGCAGGAGAAAACATAAACCCAAAGCATATGATGAAGAGTTTCAACAGATGGGTTCTGGCAGATCTTTCTGCACTACTGTAAGATTTTACCCACAGATGACTGCTCTGTTTTTTACTATCACTTACAGCCCTATGGAAGAGTTAGCAAAAAGCAGTATGCATCCACAGCTCAGCCTGTGTTCATCTTAACTATTTTCTCTGACATCCATGCTAAGGCATAGACATGTACTTCCTTTATTAACATCTTCAGTCCTAAATCTTCTTCGGAAATAGAAGACATGTAGCCAGATGTGATGATATACAAATTATCATAATAAGAATGGTCAGACCTTGTCTGACTAAGCCCAAGATTAAGTTCAGCTTCTGTATAATACCAGATATATTTTCTAACTAGGGATTACAGGTATATGCTGCAGTGGCAAAGGGACAGACATCTGTGCTGTAATAGTTGTTTTGCAAGTCTTTTGTGCAGTTCATTGACTCAAAGTAAATATGGCTAATGAGAGGGAGAGGAACAGTAATGGAGAGAGACACATACATAGGGAGGGACAGAGGGAGGAAAAAGAGAAAGAGAGGGGATGGGAAGAAAAAGAAAGGGACATATTTCATGAGCACATATATAATATTGTGATATTATGTAATGGCTTCAGTAAGTCAACTACCCAGGAGACTAGGAATGTCATGATTGTTTTCCTAACCTGACAGTATTTTTCTGGGAAAAGGTGAAAAAGGCATTCTTTTTAAAGTGGTTTCAGGACTCTTAGGTGGCATTGTCTTCAGTTATATGTATATCTATGTATCTATGTAAACTGTAATTTAAAAAACCATTCTGTTCCCCATCCTATTGGCGGACGGAAGGAAGGAAAGAGATCAGTGGAGAGGAATGTTTAAATAGCTTCTTGTTTTTTACTCACAGGACAGATGGCATGCAAACGAATGAAAAATAAAAGCCCAACTGACATTGTATAGCAGCTGTGCACAGTGTCAACTATAGGAAGAAATGTGGTCTGCTGGATAGACTGTTTTGCTAGAAATGAGGGAACTTGGGTTCTCAGCCTAGTTTCCTACATTCAAAGTGACTGTACTTTTGTGAAAGAAGTCTCTGCTCTTCAGTTTCTTCATTAGCAGAATAGAAACCTTTAGATGCTTTACTTTATGAAGAAAAGGACAGAGAGAATAGAGGAGAACTTAGTGTTTGTGGGAAAGCAAATTGGAAGCACAAAATATTTTACTTAACTAATGAGTGGTCACATTGCTTATATGAAGAGAACTGGGCTTTTTCACTGCTCTACAATATTTTCTTCAGTGATCTGTATTAGAATGTTGTGATACTGTTAATAAGCGTAAGATTTTACTAACAACTCCAAGCAAATGAGGTTCATAAAGTTCAAGGTACAGCCCTGGAGAAAGAAGGGGCCATGAATTACTCATTTCCTCGGGAAAGTTTAATATTTTTTTTTCAGAAGGCCAAGTTTTTCCTCTTTTGGTCTGCAAATTTGTTCTGCAATGCGGGTGATTTTTTTTCTTTTTCTAATTGCTGTGCTGGTATTGTTCTCTTCAGCCTATGTCATTATGTGCCAATCTTTTCTGCTTTTAAGATGTTTTGGTTTGCTTGTTTGAATGCTTTTCCTTCTTAGTCATTGTCCTTCAGCCCCAGGAAGAGTTCACATAATCACTGTGATCACAACTTAGTCTGAGAAGACACAGTTACCTCTCTACTTGAGTCAGAACACAAAAGTGATGTGATTTAAGTCAGTTTCCAAAGGTTAAGGACTCACTGCAGGGATTACCTTGATTTTGATTGGTTGCAATTTTTTCAAAAGAGAGTGGGACGAATTATTCTTGTACCTGCTATACTTTTTCCTATCAGTATGAAAAAGACACATTACTTTTTCAGAGTAGCAGTAAAGATAACATTGTGCCTCTCTCTGATGCTTTGCAGGCTATCAGCATCGAAAGGAAGCATGTGCAAGTTTAAAGTTGCAATGATTGTGTTCAGCTACTGCCTCTGATATACCAGATTTTCTGTTTATTCACTGGATTTGTGAGGGTGGGGAGGAAACATGGCTGTGATATGATTAAAGATGGTAGATATAAAAGAGTAAGAGAGTTCCCCCTCCATTCTTAGATTCTCCCTTTTCTCTGAAGGACTTCAGGACTAATTCTCCCCACGGGGATTTACACCTGAATGAAAGAACACCTGTGCTATGACATTCTCATAGATAGTAATATGTATCTAATTTACTTAGCATAGAATTTTCTGTTTATTAATCTAAGGACACAGTTATTTTGTCCTGAATATAGCAGTTAAGTATGATGAGGTTTAGAGAATTTCTATGCTGTGAAAGATTTGTGCCATAAATTAAATTCTTATTAACTGGCTTGCCTAGTATATTCGTGGCACAAAGGGACATGATATCATACAATGGTATTGATAATAAGACAGAAAACAGATATCTTCTTAATATTACCCAGTGAAATAATTCCATCACACATTGTGTTATCAATATTTAAGATTGCCTAAGAAGATAAATGATTCTGGCCCTATATGTAAATGTAAACTGTATATGACATCAGACTAATTAATATAAAATAAGTGAAGAAAACTTGTTTATTGTTACAGTAGTGGTGGAAGTGATGAAGTGGTGCAAATGCAATGTTTATCATACTGTACACATTAAAAGTTATGACTGCACAGGAACATTTCTCAGTTAAATGGTATGTGTCAAAGAAAGCTCTGCACCAAACAACAAAGAAAGGAATAAATTTTGTTCCATCATCCTTTTCTCTTTTTTTTTGTTTTTTGAACTGGATCCCCAGTGTAGCCCAGAGGATACTTTATTTATGTCCCTGCAGTTCAGGGCCTACAAAGCAATTAATCATGTTTCTGTTGTGCCTCATCTGCTATAGATGTATGACCTCTCCTATAACTTTCTGAAGTCTGTTTGCCATTATGTAGATTAATGCAATAAATACACGTGTGCATATGTGTGTGTGAAAAAACCACATTTATGGAGTACACTGTGTTGTGTCCCACAGCCACTCCATCCAGAATTTCTAATTTAGCACTCAGTAAACACAAATGTCTCTCCGGTAGCACAAGGAAATATGTTCTATTAAGTCATATAAATATTTAACTTAAATGCTATAAAATAGATATTAGCTTGCACTGTCTTTTGCATGCAGCAATTCAAATCAGATTTATAACTTCATGTTACATATATATTCCCTCCATTAATACATGATGTGTTTCGAAAGTCTAGAACAAAGTAGCAAACCTGGACTATTTTGAGTCTCTGCTGATTTGCACTACAAACCAATTCTGTACAATTTTGAGTCTGTATTTACAGATGAATATGTTTTGCCAATAGGTATGTGAAAAGGATGAAGTTTTTGAAAAGGGTAAACAAAAGGACTGTGAAACAAATTCTGCAATAAATAATTTTCACAAATAAATTAAGTGAGGGATAGCTTAATTACTAAACTTACAGGTTTAGTCACATGACCTTTCCTGCAAGCACAGGAAAATTTTGACTAGCTCAAATAACCTCTCTGGCCTGAGTGGAACGAGATGAGTGTATATTTAACATGGGATTGAATACTTCCAGGGTCAAGTTGTTTTACTTACTGGCTGGTGAGCACTATGATGCACCGCTATGATGTAAGCAATCCAATGGAGTAGATATCTGCCAGTCTTCAATGTCTTAACAGTTTTAGTTTAGAAAATCTCAAAGCAACAAAGGAACAAGTCCCAAAGAGGCTGCTCCTTAAAATTGTTGGCTTTTGAAGCCTTTACCATTCCTGCTTGAAACAGTCATTAAGGTTTGTTTCTGTAGATATTTTCCAATTCTTTAGATATGTTGCGTACCCAGTTTAAGTCATTTGATGAATAAAAAGCTGGAAAATACTAATGAATTTATGGAAAAGAATGGGACAACATTTTAACTAAATTCATTTAAGGAAATGAAGAATCCCTTAACAATGTCAACTGCTTATGTCTGGTCTAGAAATTCAGTTCTTTGCTCTCGATTTTGGCAAGCAGCCTTCCTCACCAATGAGGCTATAAGATGATAATGTCATTCAATAACTCTCACACCCTTTCCTGCTATTTGTCCAGTGCAGGAAACTGAGGGTTTTCTTGTCGTGTGGACAGGGAGGAAATATCCAGCAACCAAATACTGACCCTTGCATGCAAACGGGTCCATATCCTCTTCCCGCCTGACAACTTCCTTCCTCCCTGCTAGGAACAAATCTACTTTTCATTTTTCCGGAGTTCTTTATACAGGCCACTCAGAAAGCCCTTGGGTAGGGACAAACATTTTATTAATGTAAACTTCATCTAACAGCTGGATACTTAGGGCAGCCAGGCCCAAATTCACAGTAGATAATTGTTTGCTTCTGTTAACGATAGTGTTGCTACAGCTGAGATACTAAATGCTTTGTGCCAGGAACTAATATGAAGAGTTTACTGGTATGTCTGACCTTAGCTTAATGAAGATATATTTGCAATCCTGACATTTTGTGAAGGTTAAACTTAGGTAAAATGAATCCTGTTGTGTCTTTCCACAGCATCTTTCTGCATTAACCAGTTTGTGGAAGTCTTTTTCTGGCCATAAAGAATGGAAGTTTTATCTCCTGTTATGAAGTTACTGATCAGATAACAAAACAACAAACCAGCCAAGAATCAGGTGACAGTTGATAGCAGACAAGCAGTTTCATAGGGCTGTATTATTTTTCTGGGATTACCAAAGTTATTAATTCTTTGAGTGAAAACTTGATTTCAAAATGCAAAAGGAAAGCCCAGGCCATGTTCTGTCTTATTCCCACTCTTCAAATATCTGCAAAATGTCTGTGACTCTACACAGATTTGTCAGTCTGTGCTGTTGGAAAAACATCAGAACTCAGTAATTAAATTCTTAAGAAATTCTGCCTCATTCCCATAATAACTACTTTTCACTCTAAAGATAGTTAGTTCACACTTAACCTCTATTAATCTTTTTGCAGTTATATCCATACACCTGAAACTTCCTATTTTTATTCAGCTTGGGTAAGCTACAAAATGAAAGTATTTTCAGGAGGAATTCAGACTGACATCTGTTAAAGTCTTTTTCAAAAACCAATAGCAAGAAACAAAAACACCTCACCTTCTTATCCAAATATGTGTAAAAGTCAAATTATTAAGTAATAGAATTTTTGTAATTTTTATAGCGAGACAGTATATCTAATGTGTAATTTATCAACAGTGTATTGCTATGAAAAAATGTTATATCAAATTGATAAAAAGAGACTTAATTGTCAAAGGCCTTTCACCTTTCAGGCCTACAAAGGGAAAACCACAATGGCAATAAAATCTAATAGGTTGCATTATTTTAGTAGAACAGAAGAACAGTACCATTGTTTGGCCTGTAGTTCTGCCCACCCTTTCAGTTGTGTATAATCTTCAATTCCTGTTTAAATTGTTTTCAGCTGTTGACTTTCAGCATTGAGGTGGCTGAATTTCAGCATTAAAATCCAGACTTCCCAGTAGAACACATGGTACATAGACATCTATTGCTTCTCATCACTATCACTTTATCCCTTATATACAGTAATAACAGGTAATATTTATGTTGGGGTTGTGCCTGAAGGAATCAGTCTGATGAAGGTAACAGTAAAATAATATAAATAATAAGTACATAGCTGTTACTCAAAGTGCAGCTCAAATAACATTCAGAAGTGTGTTGTTTTCATTATATCTCTATGGACTTTGTCATACTACAAAACTCCCAAAATTAACATGCATTTTGCTATTTATAATGTAAAGCACTACAATGGATAGAGCAGAGATGCAATTACCTTTACTGTCAAGTTTAAACGTTTACTCACAGTTGTCAAAAGGCAACATACTTCGGAATTTAATTGTGCCCAGGAGAAAAAAGTGTGATTTTTTTTAATTTCTGTTGGAGGAAAAGAGATCAAAGAATAAACCCCATTTCTTAATTTAGACCTAAAACTTCACCTACAACTTCACTACATCTATATGCTAAATAAATATAATCTAATGGAGGAAGATAGATGTCAGAAACCTTCTTTTCTGTAATCTAAATTATATTGTAATCCTAACAGTGCTATTACAATATTTGAAAACAAAATTGTGAATCATTAAGTATTATACAAGGATTATTCCAATTTATAAGTGAATATATTAATAAAACAAATTGCTGACTTAAAATTAAAAACAAAATAAATAAATAATGAAAAAAATTCTCTTTGTAGCTTTCATAGAACTGATGATTAACAAGTCAGTTTTTCTTTCTGACATTATTATTGTCATTGGCTTTAATATGCTTCTCATTGGCATGTGCTTCAAGTCAGAACAGTGCATTTACAGAGGTTTACTATCTTTCTATTTGATCCAGCAGCAATTATCATAATTCTACCCTTATTTACACATTGTCTATACATTTGAAAAACTAATTTCTTAAGTCAGACTCATTGTTTCATCTTAAACAATTTCTTCATTCTGGCCTTCTTCTCACCGTGATTGTCTCATGTATCAATAGAGAATATTGAAGTTAAACATTTTACTTACTCTGGTTATCTCACTAATTTTAATACATCTATGGGCTGCCACATTATATTGTATTAGGCTAAAAGTTTTCTTTTTTTTTTTAAGGACTTTCATGCTTCAGCATCTCTCTTCATCTACCCACTGCAGATGCCTTGGATTGTTACTGCACTTCTGCACTTCTTTCTCAAGGATTTGTTTTCCTTAAGACAAACGTAAGAAATTGGCCATGTGATATAGACAATCTGATTAGAAGTTGAAAATAAATTGTCTAAAGAAAAAAATTTCTTTAGCTAATAGAAGAAATTTAAACTGAATACAATTATTTACCTTTTCCTCCTCTTTGTTTGACAGTCATCTTCAGTTGGATATCTTTCTTGGATATGTAAAGTGCTATAACAATGAGCTACAAGAAATGTCAAGGCTTATAAATATAATCATAACTTCAGAACATTTAAAAAAACATTAATTATGTAGTAGTGAAGATAGTTATTTTTACAGTTCTAGAACTTTATTTGGCTCCATATTATTCCAGGGTGCCAGTGATCAAGCATGTCAGTGATTGAATTTCCCATTCCCCTCTTCTATTTTCTTGTTAAAAAATTAAACTAAAAAAGTACAAATTTGAAATCCAGGCTGTCAAATTGCATCAGTTCTGTAGTTTATACTTAGACTTAGACTATCAAGACAGACAGGTCTATCTGTATTAATGTAAAAAGAAGTCTCTCCCAAACTGACTGAGATATCAAGCATGAGCATTTACGTGTAAGAGAAGCTTACCCATTTCTGCCTTGTACATAAGTAAAGGATTCATTTCTTTTACTAGATATATTAATAAAATTTCTTTCAAAAAAAATCCCCTTTTTAGGGAAAAGGGTAGTGGAAACAAAACAGTTTATAATATTAAAATATGTACATCGTACATGGATATATAAAACTGACTGGAGTTTTTGTGCGTAATATTTGGGTAACAATCAGTAATATTTTCCCCCTAAAATTATCAAGCCTGTTGTGTCTGTAATAAGCTTCTCCTCTAAACCCAACAACTTGCACTAGCAGTGAATGAGAGACACCTAATGATTCACACAGCAGAATGTTCCAGGAGTGTTCAAAAATAACAGCAAAGAATAAAATAAATAATATTTTGTGAAATTCTCATTGGCACACAGATGCATTTCAATGATAAATATAATTTTTTAAAATTTAGCTAACTGAAATCTGATGAACATGAATTTCTGTATTGATTTGGTTCCTAATGAACTTGAACTGAAAGAAATGGTGTTTTGAATTGTGGTGATAAAAAAATTGATTTCTGGCACATGGGCAAAATTGTTTATTTTCATGGGTGACATAATTAGACTCAACACCCAAAACCAAGGAGAATACATTTCAATACATTATCTGTACTGTTTAGGTCATGAAGTCAATCATAAACATTAACTGAAAGAAAACATTCCTTGGGTAAATCAAAGGGAGTACCAGTGAAATGACATAGTAGCAGAAGAAAGCTTGGAGTGTTTCCATACTAATTTCTGATTATGTGGAACAATGTCAAGAACTCAACAGAGCACTTGCCCAACTAGTACTTCTGGCCAATTTTCTTCTCTCAAAAATATTTAAATGCAACTGAAAAAATTAGTATTTAAGGAAACTCTGCACTTTATAGGATCTAATCTCTTATGCATTGTAGAGTTTATAGAGCTTGTAGAGAGTATCAGAGATGACAGAAAAGTCCATATGAGCATTACTAACAGAGTGTTATATGGTGGTGCAACACATCAAACTGCGAGAAAAGAACAGCAGACCTGTAGGTTGCATCAGAAATGGTTCAGGGATGAAGGCCTGCCACTGGTAGCTGTGCAGAAAATGGTACTGGAACCATATTGTTTCTTTCCAGCTGTAGAAGCTGGAATTGAAATATGCACAGATTCTCTGTCTTTTTGTTTAACCATCATGTTAATTCCATTTCAACAGCTACCACCAGCTGTAAGGTATGACTTTCAACTTGTTGATCTCTTATCAGAATTAGTTTTGCACAAAGATCACTGTTGTTTACTTGTACTTTCAGGTAGTGAGAAGAGATGGTTTGGGATCTCAAAGGATATAATTAAGACTCACTACTGGTGGCATGGACCGCTTTTGTATGAACTATTGTCAGATATGTAGAAGAGAAGTTTCAGAAGCCATGAAGGTGACACAATCAATCATCCATCTATGCTGTTCCTACTAATTAGATGGTATAAACAAAATGGAACCCGAGCAGTGTAGAGAAGCTCTGCATTTCCATCTGTCATATCAGTTGTGGCTGTTGGGATATCTTATTCAAAAGAAACATAGACTCTGGAAGGAATCTTGTCCACTAAATATATTTATTTTTTTAATGAAAATGTCGCCAACTGCCTAAAAAGCCTGATGCTAATGATTAATGACTGACTACTATTCTACCTGCTATCAAGACAAGTATGGGTAGCCTCCACAGCCATATAGAAACCCACAAAGATAAATCCTGTGTTTTTAATCATGTAAATGAACATGGCTGTTTGTAGTGTTTTTAGACAGGGTAGAATGCAGTTGGAAATAAAACTACCTATGTCTGCTCACTCTTCACATCACCATCTTTCTGAAGAGGTTTGTGAATCATTAGGGGGATTCTTCAGAAGAACATGCTTTCAGGCATGAAATTTATTACCCAGTAGGAGTCTTCTATATGCAAAGAATTCTTTCAACTACCCTCCCTCCCAAGGACATCTGATGAAGTAATGACCATTTTAACCTGCTAAAAGCATTTCAAAGGAATGAAAGGGAAAAGATGTGTCAATGGGAAATGGCTGGAGTAATGTCCCTGTAGCTTTTAGAAGGGTAATGTTTGACAGATGCTTGCCCCAAAAAAAGAAGCAATGTTTGTGTCATTTTTTGGATAACCTGTGTCATCCAGGGAGATTTGAATGAATCTGGTCTCTTGTGCTCAAAACATTTTAATTCATCCTTACTGTGCAGTGTGTTTAAGCAACTTACTCCTACAGTTTGTTTCTTTGTGAATACCTTTAATACATTAAAAAGTAAAAAAAAAAAAAAAAAAAAAAAAAATTAGCTTAGTATGTCAGAGGTTTCCAGGAAAAGCTTGAAAAATCAATAGTGTAAAAGCACTAGGAATTTGCTTTAAGAGGTGTACTACTTCTTTAGTGCCTATCATGGTTTAAGAATGGCACTCCTCAATTTAGTGTTTCTAGTGAAACTTCAAATCACACAGAAGCTTGCTCACTACCTGCCTCCCTCTCCCCCCCTCTCTTGCCTTTTCTTCTCGAGAATTGAGGGCACAAAAGGTAAAAGTCACGGGTTGAGATAAGAACAGTTGACTGGAAATAGTGATAAGATAAAGACAGCAGCAATATTAATGGCAGAGGGTACAAGACAATACACACTTGTTCATCCTGGAAATCCCCAACAATGGACAATACTCGGCCGCTCCCTTTGCCACGTTTCCCTCACTGCTCCCTCCATCTTGGAACTGGTATTGCCCAGCCACTCCCGCCAGCTTGGAACTGGTGCCACTCTTACTCACCAGCAGGAGCCCCTTCTCCACAGAAGAGACTTGTGTCCTGCTACCCTTGGCAGTGACATGAGATGCTAAAAAGTAACCTCTAGGCCTTGGCCATGCCCCCTCCCGGCTACTGCAAAAATTAACTGTGTCTTCAACAGAACCAGGACAGTGGTTCTCGGTAGAGAAAAAAAAATCAGTATGATTTGTTCATCTGAGAGGCCTACTCACTATTACATCAAGTCACTTATCTTTGAACATGATAGGAGACATCATTTGCTAACTCTGTGAAACCTAGGCATCCAAAATAACTACAGTTTGAAACTGAGTTTCCAGGAGGGTCTGAAATGGTCGCTGGGACCATAGAAGTTCAAGCTCTAGAAATCAGCTGCACAGATCATTTCTTCTGAGTCTTCTGAGTGTGCATTGATGCATAATTTTTCAAAAGACACTGAGAACTGAGTTCTCTGAAATTGATTTTTGTGTGATCACTGTTTATTCTTTCTCAATTAAAGTCATTACTTGTTGACAAACACAGGGACAAATCTGTAATAACAGAAACTGACTCAAAAGGACAGTGAAATAAATGACTGTTCTAAGTAAAATATTGATATTCAGCATTTCAGTTTCAAGAATAAATAATCTCTTTTATGTCTAAACCGATACACAAACTCATGACCAATAAAATTTTTACATCTTGAAAGATCTCAGAATGCTATTTCTAGCTCTGGTTATGTTTAAATACAGCATGCTTTTTTTCAAGTAAACATTTCATAATTACCTTTCATGCATACACTACAGTACATGTCATAGCTGGACTAACATAATGGAGTGTTATGAGATATTAAAGTAATGAGTCATGCTGAAGAAGAAATACATCAAAGGCTAACACACTTTCTGATATGCAAGCATGCATTACTGTGTTACTTTAGGTGCTCTGGCACATGGAAGTACAAAATCTGAACAATCTTTACTCGTAACATACCTGTCTCTGGGCATGGGGCGACTGACAATTACATCACTAGAATTTCTGGTTCAGGCTCAATGTTGATATAAATGATAAAGAAATTTAATCACATGGGAGTTTTTCTAAATGATTGAATGACAATAGAAGTTATTTTAGCTTTCATGATTAAATGAGAAGAGGGATGGTGTTGTGAAAGGAGAAGAAACTAGCAGACATAAGTAAAGCTGAGAACTCTAACTTCTGTGTCTTGATCTTTATTTATTACACACATATTCTTCTGGATTCTTGACATCCAAACTATGCTAGTTATCATTCACTCCTATTGATGTATTGATGAGCTAATTACAACAGCACTTTCATTTTCTATGTATATGGCCAGAGATGCATAACCTTCTTTGTAATATACAAAACCTGTGTCTGATCCTCAATTTTTTTTCATTAAAACAGCAACAACAGTCTCGATTCTTACTGATGAGTTTGTTTTCAGTATGCTTGTGAGGTAATTTGAGCCAAGTATGTGCAAGTTTGGGATCATGCATAATAGTATGTTCACATCCAAGTTGATTTGAAGTAATCAGTGACTGAATAAATAGATGTTGGATAAAGAAAGAACTATACAGACGTTGCAGAACTGAACATTTCTAGAAATTGAGATCTGCCACATGCATAGTGCATTTTAAACATGTTTGACTTTGCATTTCTAATTCCTATATTTTCCTAGTGCTAATATATGCTATGGCAGACTTGTATAATGCAAAGATCAAAAAAAAAGATACAAATGCTGGAAAGTCTATAAGATATTTAATCACAGCTCAGTTGTTCATCTGTAAGGCATCGCTGTTGAGCAGGCTGATGAAGGAAGGATTCATGTGTTAAGACATATTATTTGGAATCTGAAGATCTGGCTTCTCTTCCTATTTCTTCAGAAGATTTTAGACTCAATCTTCAGCATATCATTTTGGGGATGAATCAAAGCCAAAGATAATGACAATCTTTATTTCTTGGTGTTAGAAGTTTTGTTGTAATGGAGATGGGTAATGGTGATGAAATTGTACCAAGGAACTGTTTTGCATTTGTTGTGATGTGCTTTCATAAGCCCAGACATCACAAAGTATAGACATGTGATGTATTTGTTACTTGTGTTTTGTTTCCCATTTTATCATCTGCTAAAGGATATATTTTAAGAAAGGCTTTGAAGGAATACAATGAAAATATATGTAGAAGAAAATACTAATGACTGTTCTCAGCATATTTCTGATAACTGAATCATTTTTAAGACACACAAGAGTATTTATCATTCCAATATTTTAATTTTATGGAAGAAGTTTGACAAAGAAAAAATACTGATATTTTCTTTCATTTTCTGTTTTTGGTAGAAATATCACGGTGTGATATACTGCATAAATAATATCAGATAAATACTTGACACCTATTAACTATATGTTTGCTTTCATCCTTTATCTTTCCACATGCATAGGAAATAACACAATGATTAGTCATGGAAGAAGATACTGGATAATGTCCATAATCTTTCCATTTCGAAACTTTTTCAGCTTAAGAAAATACATAAAGTGGCTTCAAGAGTCTTATATATGTTACTCCAAAACTCTTTTCAGTTCTCTAGAACAGGAAATGTAAAATCCTCTACTTCTATGTTGCTCCTAAAAGAATTGATGGATAAAAAAATATACTAATAGAAACAGTACCATTGACCCTCTCATGAAGTCCCATACACAGTTGTATTTGTAAAATAAAAGAAAGAAAACTGTATAAAAAGGATGAATTCATAACTTTTAAAATTTAAAAAAAAAATATTTCAAAACAAATAATGGAACATGTATTTCAATTAAGATGAAAGACATTGGTTTAGTATGCCATCATAACCAAATGCTCTCCAGAAAAATTACTTTAAAGCAAAAATGCATTCTGTGGTAAGAAAAAATGGCTGAAGACGCTGTTTGTGTACTTTTAAGGTATGGCATTTTCAAAACATCTTTATTTCAGTTAGCAAAATATTTACTTTAACCAGGACAATCAACAGTAGGCCAGGATTAAATACTTCAAAAGTTCCATTCTCATTATCTGTCTCCAGTTTACCTTTAAATATATTATTGAGAATCTAGTTTTCCATCCAGATAAATTAGACCAAGATAATTACAATTTTCCTATCTCCTGTGAGAAATCAACAACTGAAAAATGCTCTTATAAATATATGAAATTAATATTGTGAAAGATATGCATGGATACTTTTGACTTGCTGCATAAAACTGTCTTGCACATGGGTTTTTCCCGCATATAGCTGCAGTGTAAAAGATGACATTATGAGAAACCTTCTGACAAATTGATTAATAATCTTGAGCTGCTGAAGTTCAGCTGAGTGAGCAATTAAACATTCCAAACAGCAATGAACCTTCAGAGATAATTTATGATAATTTTATGCACAAGAGCTCAGTGGCTTTTTAATTTGATAGAATGTTAGTAGCATAGATTTCTAACAAGGGAGTTTCAGTGCTCCATACATCACTGAGATTACTTAAACATTTCAAATGTGGTTGATGAATGAAGTTTCCTGAGATGTGAGAAGATACAGAAAGTGTCAGAAGGTTGAGATTATTCATCATATCAATTATTGAAAGTGGATGCATTGACATCATACTCCCAGCTCATATTTTATGGCCATTATAAAGACAGAACAGAAATAACAGACTTGGTGAACTGCAGAACTGCCAAGATATCCAAGCTCTTCCCTCTTTTATTCCAGCATTTTGCTGTCACCACACAATATTAGCATTTCCAGGTGTTTCTTCCAATGTCATTCATAATACACAGCAGGAAAACAAGACTCTTTGAATACGATCAGCTAAGATCTGGAACTTGGCACGCAGTGTGATTCTTGGGGTTTTCCTGTGCAGGACAGGAACTGGCTTCAAAGATCTTTGTGTGTCCCTTCCCACATCCTTGCAACTCAGGACATTCTATGAAAAACATCCCACGCAGATCAAGAGAGAAAAAGGAGCTTAGATAACCTGAGTCTACAATTAGTTTGCCAGAAATACAAATACTGTGTCATTTTCTGCTAAGGGAGAGCAGGCTGCCCTTCATTCTTCCACTTTTTTTTGTCTTTCTGTTGCTTTAAAAAAAGCTACATCAAACAGTCAAATATTTTTAATTCCTAGAATATTTCCCATTCATTCTTTTATTTCTTGCTTTGGCAAGTAAAATATAATGTTTTAATCTTGTGTTTCCGACATACTTGTGACAGTTGGAAACACAGTAATCTAAACTAGAGTAAATAATGTAAAGGGGCTCTTTTTATTGTATGAACAAAGATAAAGTCTCTGCTTTGAACAGAACACTGAAGCACTCAGATACCACATGTTTAAGAGAACAGACAGTTGGTGAGTTATTTGTTTTTAACACTGCTATAATGATCCTGACAATAAATCATCATTTCACATATCCAAATAGTTATCCTTTCATTCATGCAAAGAAAAGAATGTTGGAAAATAAAAGCTAAAATAGGCAGAAAAGCAATTCTAGAAGGACAGCAGCCTGTTACTTAAACTCCTTCACATGAAAGGTCATTTGTATAAAGCACTATTAGTCAACACACCCCTCAAAGCTCAGGAACAATGCAGACAGTTTGGAGAGTGGTAGGTGGGAGAGTGGAAGTGTTTGGACAGACCTTGTAGCTTCAAATCCAACTTCAGACTAGAGCTATTAGTCTTAGGCCAATGAAAAAAGTTGTCTGATCCTTTGTATGTCTTCAACATTGTTGTTTCAAGGGCTGACTCCTCTACAGCTCAAAATGCAGTATTAAAACCTATCAACATAATTGAAAATCTCCCACCCTTGAAGAAGGCAGTCAATATTAGCAGAAGAATCACAGAAATTGATAAAGAAATGAAGTTCCATAGATGTGATGATAACTTTCTGAAACTCTCATTAGACATTACTGTACAAATGCAACAAAGCTGGCAAGCAGCTGCTATGTCCTCCTAAAGACAAGTAGGACTGAATTTATGGCATTGAGGTTATCTTCCTTGGAAAGTTTCTTTCAGCTGAGTTAAGTTAGTTCCACTCACATGTAAACAAAGAGAATCCTTTTCCCAAAAGGATATCAAAATAAGTCCAAACACTGATAACGGAAGGAAATTCCTTCAAGAGGAGAGTAAAGAACTCCAAACTGTGTGAGCAAAAATAAATTGTTATAAAAACCCAAAACTTAAAAAATTTGCCCCAGTGAAAAGGGTAAAAAAGTGGATTTTTTTCACCTACAGCATGGATTGAAACATCTCAACACCAAAGTTGGTATAAATAGAATGATATTGTAACCTCTGGCACACTGCTACAATAAAATTTTAAACAAAGAAAACAAAAATATTTTAACTATCATGTGAACTTCCTCTTGGATCAAGGTATCTGGAAGCAAGCTGTTGAGAAATTTCTGTTATTAGAGTCTTTTATCAAAATTTACTCACACAACTTTCATAAATTGCAAGAATATAGAATCACGGAATATTCTGAGTTGGAAGGCACCCACCAGGGTTATCAAAGTCCAACTCCCAGTCTGTACAGGACAGTCCCAAGAAACACATCATGTACCTGAGAGCATTGTGCAAATGTTTCTTGATCTCTGTCAGGCTGGTGCTGTGACCACTTCCCTGGGAAGCCTGTTAATATCTTCGACCCTCGTTAAGAAGTGGGTATTGATCTAGGTAAATTTTCATGACCTGTGTCTCAATTTAATGGTATACACTGATAATCATTCTTGGTGGCTTGCACAATCTTGTAACCTCAGCTCTTCTGGACTATTAAAATGGCAGTTGCCTGCCTCCCTGGGAGCTTCCTCACGAAGTGGACAGACTGCTAGGTAGGAAGAAAGAAAAAACTGACCTACATATCTTCTCTTTCAGGAATCTGTAGTTCTCCTAACTTTATTCTGAAACAGTCTGTGATTATTATTTTTTTCTTACTCAAAAGGGTCAAATTTGGTAAGAAGACTGGGCACTGATGTAAAATACACCCATCTACAAAGTTAAAGTTCTACCACAGGTGTATTTCACGTCCTCTTCAGTCCCACACTGATGACAGTGCTTTCAATATTGCAAAACAGCCAATATTGCAGTAACTCCAGAATCTGTTGAGGACTTGGACATCTCATTTTAATGCACTCAAATAATAGTACCTGGAGAAGAGAAATGTCACCTGACAACCTCCCGACACAGGGACACTTCCTAAGACAATATTTTCAGTCAGGTTCCACCAGTTGCTTAATCTTGGTGAAATTTCTCTCAGTTACCCAGAAAAATCTTCAAAATGTTAGGAAAGAATGGGTATCTCTGAGACTTCCTGAGTGTCAAATTAAGGCAGGATATTGTTTCTTTCCTGCTCCTTTTTTTTTTTTTTTTTTTTTTTTTTTGGTAGCTAAAACAATGTGTATGGAGAAAGACTTAAAATCTTTTATCTTCAAAATTAATTAAAACACACTTATTAAGAAAATGATAGGAAAGTGCAATTCTCACCTGAAAATATGTGCTGACATTAGGAGAATAAATAAAATCTCTGGAGAAATATTAGACCTGCTTTCAGTGTGTCAATGCAGCCCTACTCATAGAGACTCTTTCAATGTGTTCATAATGTGCCAATCAATGCTCAAAAGTAGAACTATTTGGTTTTGTTCTTGAAGAGAGATATGAAAAACAATTCTGAAGTCTTATTTTACTCATATAAGGTAATGAAAATGAAATAATAATGTAGTGAACTCTACTATAGATACGAAAAGCAATGCATACCTACAGCTTGTACCTATAGTACTGTTTTATCAGTAATATTATTGCATGTAGCTTTTGGCAACTACATTTGTTATTTTTCAGGCAAAGCTGGCAACAACTCAAAGGCATGGAAACATTGGGCAAACTCCAGCAGCCCTTTCTTAGGCAAGATGTCTATTTAAATGAAAGATTTAACCTACCTTTTAATAGGATAAAAATGAATTATGAATAGAGTATCTTAAACTTACTGCAAAATAGGATGGTCTTCTTCCTTGCACTATTTAATGTTTTGATTTCCCATTCATTGTTGAGGCTGTAACAAGCATCAGTTATTACATGGTGGCTCAGTTCCAACATAAATCATTTAACCTCCTCCTCTTTATTGATTTATATTAGCATTTATAGATGACACTCATTGTCTTTATAGTGCCTGAGATCTCACATTAATTAAGTTCAAATTAAAATAAACAATGAAATGTTGAAATATCCTGCAAGGTTTCTTGCCTAATGCCTACATTCAGTTTAGACTTCATATCATTCACATTCTAGAAATTCAAACTAGGTAAACCAAATTAAACCAAACAAATAAACACAGCAAAAGAAAGAAGAGCAGGGAAGGCATGTATTCAGTCTTGAAATTACTATCAAATGGATTTATCAAAATATCGTGTCAATATTGTATCAGATGTCAGTCTATTTTTTGCAGTAGTATTATATGTAACCCCATATATCTCGGTGATATCTTTCTTATGAAAATATTTTAATCATAACTGGAGAGCATTACATTGTGTTCACATCTCCAAGAACTCCAGTGTTCTTGGATTCACAGCAAGTTACTCTATTTTTTTTCCCCTCTTAGAAGACTAATTTAAACCTTACTTATAGTAGGTTCATGTAATTCTCAATCAATTCTGTTGATTTAATCTCATAACTATATTTAAGAATAAATGGTAAGCATTCTGAACAGTAACATAGGACTGCTATGAGAACATTTTTTCCAAGCCAAGAATGGCAATCTTCAATCTTTCATAACAACTATCAATATATAAATGTCATAAATATTATAAAAATACTAGAATATTACAAAAATCTTACAAATATTATTATAAATACGTTCCTCAAGAGCATTTTTCTAACTCACATGGAGCATCCAAAATTTAATTCAAGTTGCAAGCTCTTACATCACCAAAACCTTTCATTGAACAATTTCTATTAATTTAAACTGAAAACCTCACCTGGATGTGTTCAGGTGAGGTTTTTTTTTTAAGAAGTGTGGGAAGCAGCCATTAACTGTGCAGCTAAGCCTTAAGACACTTGTCTAAAAAAAAACTATCTGACTCCCTGCCCATAAATCTAGCCCTTGTGCCAAATCTGGGCAGAGATTTTTGCCAAGAGACATGCTGAAGCCGTCGTTGGAAATCGCAGATGGGAGAGAGTTCCCATACAAGTCACTGTGAAGCCACTTGGCCAGTTCTTTGCAACCCCACTCTTTTCATGGGTCTCATATCTTTTTCTCCTCCTATAGCCTAACCGTAAGTGTGGGTGGACACTTCTGTAGTGGGACGTGCAGAAGCCCCTTGGTGCAATTGGGAGAACTCTCACAGATGCCCCCCACTTTACTTCCTCAATCTTTTCGCCCTTCCTGTGGGTCTCATATGTCTCTCAGGTAACAATAAAGGCAGTTGCTCCTTAGCAGGTAAAAGAGAATTTGGAAGTCAAGTATAACAACGTGGCAGGCAGAAGCCGTAGCCTCACCAACAAAAGGGCTTAGTCCAGTCAGGAAGTCAGGAAATCATCCCATGGATCAGGGTCACAGTCCAGATCAACCGGGTACAATCACAGGTACTGGCATGGCTGCAGAGTAGCTCAATGCAGTCCTGGATTGAGCCAAATGTGAGAGTGTGATAGCCTCTACTTAATGCAGCTGCCAGTGAGGGAGGTGGAAACCCCTCCTGCAGCTTCTTCCAGCTCTTTCTCAAAGAACTGCAAGGTCAGTTGAAGCTTCTTGAACAGGTCTCACCTGTCAGAGATATCCTCCCAAGAGGAAGGAGGATAGTTCTCCAAACTGATCCTAAGCCTTGAAGGAAAATTCTGCCACAGAATATACTGAAGCCCCAGGGGAAAATCTGAGTTGGAAAGATAGCTCATAGCAGCCCTTTCTAAGGTCATCATTTCTCCCTCTCCCTAACCTAAACCTAGTCGTAACCCTAACATTGTCTCAGACGTTTTAGTAAACTTTTCTTTAAGTATTCCTGCTAGTCCTTGAAAAGTAACTATTCTTTTAAAAAAACAACTAAATAAAAGACTACAGCTTTCCTTACCTACATTATCTTTTATTATTGTTGTAAATGAAACATCATCTATGTATATGATTTCTGTGTGTCATGTGTGATCTTTATTTCCTGGTAGATTATGGTGTACTTCCATCACTGTTTTTCTCTCAAAGTGATCTTTAGAATGTTCTTTATGAGATCTCAGTTTTCAGAATAACACAAATTTCCTGCTGTGGTTCAGCAGTTTCTTGTAAAGACTTTAATATTGATCTGAATATTTTTAACTGCTTCTGCACAATTATGAGATAGTTAGGGTAAAACAGTTGCACAATTAATTTCTAATTTGCATTTTGAAACCTCTGTTTAAATTTATTTTATGTTTACATGCTTGTCTTTATCATGATGCTTCTTTAATCAGTTACACTAATTATCTTACTTACCATTGTAAATAATTTCCAACCAGTAAGTTACTCTGACTTTACTCCAGGAAGAGAAGACATATTAAATCTGATTGAAAGCAATGGAAGTTAAACCAAAAATCGAGCATTAGGACCAGTTAGAAATTCTCATTTTACTTTGCCACATTTTTTGCAATGCTGCAAAATCATTCTCTTGGACATTTTGTTACTCCATGTGAATGAATTGAATTGTGGTGTCTAATTGCTGTTGGTTTACTAAGTGACAAGGCATTGTTTCAGAGACAAATATTCTGATAGAATAAAACTGTTAACACATTATACAAATACTTCTCTGAATTTTATTTTTAGTTTCAGCAAACATTAATGCCAGTGAAGCGTGATTGCCTCAGTATCTGCAGAAATGAAAACAATGGAGCTGTGCAGAATTCTGAATCCAGCTCATTTTAAATCTAGCAAGATGAAAGTAGAGACAGCTTTTTGTACTACTGATCAACTCTAAATATTATGATTTTTTTTCTCAATGAGAACTGACACACAGTTACAGATTTACAGCCACAAGAAATATAGCTTCTATTTTGAAATCCTGGTTAAACACTTTAAACACCTGAGCACTCTTACTCAGACTGATAATTGAACAGACTTCACTTTGAACTCAGGACTGCCCTTCTGAGTAATGTTGTGCACGTACAAGCATTTGCAAGACCGAACCTTGCATTTGTGGTTCTGAAACAGTTCAATACCTAGTTTTACTAGGTAAAGAAAAACCTACCCTTTGACACAGTCAACACATCCTTCTCACTAAATTGGAGAGACGTGGATTCATTGGGTGGACTGTTAGATGGATAAGGAATTGTTTGGATGGTCACATCCATAGGGTGGTGGTCAATGTCTCAGTGTACCGATGTCTATCAGTGACAAGTGGTGTCCCTCAGGGGTCTGTTATGGACCATTGTTATTTAATTGGTGTTAAATAATGACATAGATGAAGCAACCAAGTGCAACCTCGGCAGGTTTGCAAATGAAACCAAGCTAAGTGGTGTAGTTGATGTACCTGAAAGATGGGATCCATCCAGAGGGACCTGGACAAGCTCAAGAAGTGTGTCCATGGGAATCTCCTGAAGTTTAACAAGATCAAGGGCTGGTGCTGCACCTGGGTCAGGACAACCCCTGGTATCAGCACAGGCTGGGGATGAACAGATGGAGAGCAGCCCTGCCCAGAAGGACTTGGGGGTGCTGCTGGGTGAGAGGCTGGACATGACCCAGCAATGGCACTCCCAGCCCTGAGAGCCAAACGTGTCCTGGGCTGCATCCAAAGCAGCGTGGGCAGCAGGGGAGGGAGGGGATTCTGCCCCTCTGCTCTGCTCTGGTGAGACCCCACCTGCAGTGCTGCATCCAGCTCTGGGGTGCCCAGCATAGGAATGACATGGAGCTGTTGGAGTGACTCCTGAGGAAGGCCACCAAGATGATCAGGGGGATGGAACACCTCTGCTCTAAAAAAAGGCTGAGACAATCGAGTTTCTTCAGCCTGAGAAAGAGAAGGCTTTGGGGTGACCTAATTGCAGCCTTCCAGTACCTGAAGGGACCCTACCAGAAAGATGGAGAGGGACTTTTTACAAGGGCATGTAGTGGTAGGACAAGGAGTTATGGCTTCAAACTGAAAGAGAGTAGGTTTAGATTAGATATTAGGATGAAATTCTTCACTGTGAGCGTGGTGAGGCACTGGAACAGGTTGCCCAGAGAAATTGTGGATGCCCTATCCCTGGAAGTGTTCCTGGCCAGACTGGAAGCAGTTCTGAGAAACCTGGTTTAGTGAAAAGTGTCCCTGTCCACAGCAGGAGAGTTGGTATTAAGGTCCCTTTAAACCTAGGCCATTCTGTGCTTCTATGATAACATACATATAATTAATTCTAAAATGCATTTTTATATAGGATTCAAACAGAAATACAGAAAAATATAGAATATACAGACTATAAAAGTTCTGTAATTGCTAAGATTATTGAGCAGAGTATGACAGAAATCCCCAAAACATTCTTTTGAAAGTCCAGGTGAATATATGAAAGAAAGCATATTAATATGTATGACATATTCCTGATGTGAGGGAGAAGAAAAAAACCATGGATATCAGTGACAAAACTTCTCTTAAGCTCACTTGTTTCAGGATCATGTCCTAAACGGCAAAATTTTAATTAAAAAGGTGAGAGTTCTTTGCTTCATTTGGATGCCTGACAGAGTAATCAAGAAGAAAAATAAAAAAGGCAGCCAGAAAAAAAACCCCTTATTTTCTCTGTTAGTGAACAGGAGTGACTTCACAAAGGACCTAAAAGAGGATGAAGTGAAAAATTGTATTACAGACTTACTGAAAGGAAAAGAGTTAAAGAGACATTAAGGACATTTTCCTTCACTCCCTGTTTTAAGAATCTGAGACATGGACTGATGTTCACAGTTCACAAAGTTCAAAAATATTTAATGACTGCATACATATCCAGACCTCACTTTCAGAGAATATGATACCAGTAGTATGCACATGTAGAAAACTGTATCTGTTCATAACACAATAATATTTTTCATACTGTGTTTCTACTGCCTATGTTCAGGTGACATCTTGGTGTGAGGTGCACAAGCTGGGAGTCAGACTCCTGAAAGGTACCTGTTTGAAGACAGTGATTACCTTGGCAACAGATGCACGTGGAAGTTCTCAGAGGACATTTTTTCTCACATATTCATTCTTTCTGCTTGGTGTTGGTTAGTATCTATATGTATGTTCAGGCTACAATCTTTATCTATCAAACTACAGCTGCAAAGTTTCAACTGTGACTTTTTTTATTCTTTTCTGCTTTCCAGAAGCTTATGATTAATCATTTGCTGATGAATGGAGAGACTGCTAACTATCTGGCAGAGCATGCTGCCCCACCAGAAATACTCAAACCTCTGCTGAAACTTTACAGATCATTTACGTAACCTTTTGAAGCCGGAAAAAGATTTTTATTAGTAGTGAAGACATGCCTATACAGAGCTGCACATGGAGAACTGCTTAAATCAGAAGCCCCAGGCTGAATTTTCTGAAACATTTTGACTTAACATGTATGTGCACACATGCTTAATTTAGCCATACTAAAAATTAATTATTAATTAGAATCAAAATACTTTATTAAGTATTAGCTACCCTGTTTCACAGGCACAGAGAATGACCCCAAACATGTAATATAAATCATGCTACTTACAATCTCCTCATTTTGGAATCAGTCTCTTGGAATAAATTTTGCATCTTATAAATTGCAGTCTTATTACAGGAAAAGTTTATTATTCATCTGCAAATACCATATAAGCAGTTTGCTTAAGTAGTGGATTGTGTAACTTACCAGGTATAAATATTACTATAATCAGAAAGTACTAGATGTAACAAATTATGCTTCATGAAAAGTCAAAAAAAGCACAAGTTTGGAAGATCACTTTTTTCATTTAAGCTCTTTATAGTCTTCTTCCAAATTAGTTCATGTTAGATTGGTTGGACATGATTATGCTCTTTATTCAACAAAAATCTAGCTATCTCCTTTTCACAGGTATAGTAATTGGTCTAGGAGCAAATCAAAAGGCCATTGCATTTTTTTGGTGATCTTACTGTTGTCCTCAGTGAATGAAGAATCATTTTACACAACACCTATTTCTTTTGTTTCTTCCCCTTAGCAGAAGTAATGCCTTGATTCATTAGTAGACTTTTCAGTTTTGGAAGAGTCTTGCATTCATATTTCAGAACCACAATCAGCAGCCTTTTTGTGTGCCTTCACTTCATTGCTGGTTCTGGTAGCTGATGGTGCTAGTAGATCTCACCCTATGTGGGACATTAAAACATATCTCCCACCAACTCTTATATAAGACCACTGAGGGTGTAAAGCAGGACCTATTGCACTAGTGCAAAGGTTCCTCCATTTTGGTTAGCTTTCACATTGGTTTTCTCCTTCTGCAATTCCTATTTATTCGTTGCACTAATCAGGATATAATTTTCTTCTGTCAGTGCAAGTGAAAATATAGAAAAAGTCATACTGGCTTCCTTATGAATGATCATTATTTGTAATGAAAAATACCAGAAATGCAAAACTGTTTTCAAAGTACTTGAGCTTGAAATAACAAGTATTTGATAGGGCTGTTCTGCAACTATTCAATTTGTTTTGAATTCCTAGTTCTCTCCCTGTCTCCTTCTGCGTCGATTTTTTTTAAGCATTCATCACTAAATTGTAAACCTGGCCTTGATAGTGTTCCTGCTCTGTTTTATTTTCCAGCACAATAACTATGCTACTGTACAGTAAGGCTAAATGTGATGGATAGGTAATAATTTGTCAGTGTTTCAAGCAGAATTCAGAGACAATTGTGATTTGGGCTTCCAACTTTAAAATGTGATGTATAATTGACATTTTGATACTTCGAGGCCATGGTGTATTCTCACACTTCCATGAAAAAAAACCCAACTTGCTGACACAATCAGGAAACAGATGGTGACAAAGATCTTGCATTTAATATGCCAATCATTATGCTTTACTTGCATATTATCATCTCATTCATGAGGCCACTATATGAAGGAATTTTGCTGTGCCTCTGCAAATCAATCAAGAAGTCTTTTAGTATTTTTTTTTTTAAATATAATTTAGGTCTTTCTTATCCTATGTTTTATTATATTTGGGGTGAAGTGTTTATGCAAATTTATTACACATGAAAAAATGCTTTGACAATACTGAGGCTGGAATAGATGTCAGCAATGAAACATTCACTATAGATAGCTTCAACAGAGAGACCAAGAAATGACTTGGCAACTGAAGTATCTGCATTTTCCATACTTTGCTATGGTCCTTAATCCAAAGGCAGTGACACAGTAAGACAGTATGAAGGATGATGTCGAGTAGGAGGATGGATTTGGTAATGTGGCCTCATATCTACTAAGACCTGGACTTCAGTCAAAATTTCTGCTCAAGAAAACCACAGATGGCAGATTACCAATATATTTCAGTTAGAGTTAGCACTGGTTTTGAAATCACTGAGTATTTGAGCCAAGCAAACCTCTTCTTCAGCTCTGAAAATAGGCACTTTCCTTGTGAGTGTCTGACACAGAATCCCATCATACAGGAGTGAGTTCATCCACTCACGAACTGAGCAAGGACCCTCCTTGGACAGCCTGAGGTCCTCTGAAGATGTTTCAGCCCATTGTTGCAAGTAGTGAGCAAAGGCTGGTTCTTTCATCTTATTTCTATTCTGCAATGTCCAGAGAAAGCTTCTTCCTCATAAGTGCTAAACGTTCATGTTTAGATGGAGTGGGGACAAAGTTGTCACCATTTTTTTTTCTGTCTCACTCCTACTGTCTATCTGTAGGTTCCCCAGCTTCTAAAATGTATGTCTTTCCATTTAAAGAAATAAAATATATTTCTGGTTCTTTGCGAAAGGATCAACACTAACATGGAGTCACAACATGTAGCTTAACTACTTTCAAGTGCATCGTTACTTGGGATAGAACATACATCTGACCTGGTTACAGTTAGGTAGCTATTTCAAAACATAAAGTGTTTCATCCCTGGAAGTGTTCAGAAAAATGTGGATTTGGCACTTAGGGATATGGCTTACTGCTGAATACAGTGGTGCTGGGTTAATGATTGGACTCTATGATCTTACAGGTCTTTTCCAACCTTAGTGATTTTATGAATGTATGAAGTGAATGGAAATATATCCTGACTTTCAGCTTGTATAAGATGTAGGGGGAAGAGGGAGAATGGTTTTGTGATGAAAATTAGAAAACAAGATATTTCTGGAGGAGGAAAAGGAACTTTATACTCTTGTTCACCACAACTCTAAGCCATTCCAGACACAGTATGCTTCAATAGCTATTTCCATGAGACAAATCTCATAGAGGCAAGGGGTTCTTAGGTGCATGAAAAGTGAGCCTGTGTTTCTTTCAAATGTGTCACAACACAGTTTATGGTAGCCTTTCAGCAGATGACTTTCTTTTTCTAATTTCACTTTCCTAAACTTCAGCCATTTCAGACTACTTGTAATGTACTCTGTTGGAGCAGATCTTCACTGACTCATAACTGGGAGTTCTGTCACCCCTATTTTGTTCTATTCCTCTCTTTGTATAGCATTCTTCATTCAGCTTGTCTAAGCAGGCTTGTGGTTTACAAAACCAGAAATCCTCAAAGTTGCAATTCCGTGTTCCTTTTAAATTGGTTAAGAAAAAAACCCAACAAACCCATTAACCCATAAGGCCCAATAGAGCAATGTGCAACAAATGAGCCATTATTAAACAAAGCATCAGATTTATTATTTGTTTTACTACTTATCAAAGACAGTGGCTTACACACCTTGCATTATCTAGACAGCAGTCTCTTGTCATGTCAAAAGCCAAGGTTACATCAGCTCTTGACTTTATCCAGGCTCTATGATGTACAATGTCACTGTAGCAGAGCACTTCCTCTTTGTTCCGAGGAAACTTGATTCATAATGAGCCCATCTAGAGTGTATTCAGATTGTGATAAAGAGCTTTACACAGAGGCTCCTATTTTAAAGAAACAGGTGTTGGCTTTGATTAGAGAAAAATTACATCATTCAAGGGAAAGGAGAAAAAAAAGCAAAGGCAAAGGAAAGCAAAAATAGAAAAAAGTAGCAACCAGACACAAATACATTTGCACATATAAAGCTGTTCTAATGAAAGCCAAATTGATTTGACATTCAGTGGCAGTTTGAAGCCAAAAAAAGCAAAGCAGCCTACAAAAGGCCCAGCTCATTGTTTATGGAGTGTCATACTTCATCATCTGTGAGACCAATAACAGTGATGGGGAGACCTTTAAAGCAGGGAGTTTGCACAGAATGGCTGTGTGGATACCACTGATGGCAGTAGAATGATTGTTAGCTATTTCCTGAATTGAAATCATGTTTGTCAGATGAAGTAGATGCTCCCTACAGATTATATCTTTGAGAATAGTATTTAGTACATTGTTAGAATTCTTGGTTGATTTCTCCTAGACAGCCACAGCCACAATATTTATCCTATGATGTGTACTCATCATCAAGAAAAAAACACAGAAGTGAAAAAAAAATTACCTAACATGCAAATGCAGCTTCCAATACACGAAAATTAATCTCTTTATGAAAAAGAACTTTGCACAAAATCATGTAAATTAATGTAGGCACCCTTTCATCATACCTATTTTCATAGATCACTTTGCAAATATTTTTACAAACACAATTTTTTACATTTTCATTAAAATAGTGGACCCGTATTACTAGCAGACTGTAGAATATATTTCGTCCATCTCTGTTTTCAGTTAGAACACCTGGTGAGGAGTGACATGTTTATCAAATGTTGGTGAATGCCAACATGAATTAAATAAGCCTTCAAAAAAATGTGAGATACTATAGACTTGTACAGGAAAGGATATGTGTGGAAAGCAGTCTCTCTCTTTCTGCCTTCTAGCTATGATCTCAATCTAGATATCACAATATTGATATTAAATTCTGATACTAATGTTTCTGTTTAGATTTCGCTAGAAAATCTGTTTCTTTTTGGGCAAAAAAATCAGAAATTTCAGCTTCCTGAGTCGCAATTCTCTAATGACTCACTGAAGTACAAATAGGCAGTGATCTCAAATTAGCAAGTCAATCACATTTCACATATAGTATCTAGTGTGGCTTGATAATTCAAAAAGCACTATCAGGGTGACCAAATTTATAATGGACGGCACAAGTATAGACAAAAAAAATTGAGACAAGATACATGTGGGTAGATCTAAGCAAATAAATGGAACATTTTCTTTCATTCACACTGAAAGCAAAAATCGGTTTAACCGTATTTGGGGTTGGGGGGTGAACTTTCCATTCTATTTTCTGTAAATGACTGAATCTGTGAGTTTATTAGCATGGCCACCCACCATAATAAATAGAGCAGTAGGTCAAAATGTTTAAATGTTCGCCAAAAGCCAACATTATGTCTATATTATGTACTGTACTCTGTGACATATGAAGACAGTGTGCATTGGATATTAATTATGTATGCAGATATAATTCCTGCTGTGTTAGCTTTGCATTGTAAATCACATGATTTAGTTTCTTTTGTCAAACTTAGGAGAATTATAAGCTAAACTGGAATAAATTACAAATTTCAAAATTCACTCTGTGATAGTACCTAGAGATTCAAGGCTGTACCTATTCTACCACAGTAGACTTCAGTTTGCAGGAGAAGTGGGGTTGCTCTGTGTCAAACACCCACAGGTTTAGTAGTCTCTCTGAAGTCCTTCACTGATGGCAATTAATTCTAATAAATTGCATGCTATAATGCACGCAGCATAAGAAGCCCTTTGACAAGTGGATTTTATTTTTTTTCAGGCTGCAAGTGTTCTCATGGATGATTGTGTTGTGGAAAAATAAACAGGAAACCAGTTAGCGAAGACTAAAAACATTCATTGCTACCAAATTTTGTTAAAACATTCAAAATGTTACCTTTCAGGATTCAGTGTCAGAATTATAACACCACAGAAGTGAATTTACATTTTCCTTAGAGCTATTGTTTCACACTGTCTGAAGATTCAGGCTATGTCTTTCACTGCTGAGAAATGATGTATTTTATATCAAGCAATGTAAACTTCTATAAATTAGTGAAAACAAGGAGAAGACAAATTTCACTTTAATGTAGCTAGTCAAGGTAAACCTCAGGCCCACATGTGCCATTATATTGACAAAATATAAGGAGAAATCACATAATATTGACATGAAAATACATTATTTCCAAGTGATCATTGTACTAATTACCTGCTGTTCAGATTGGAATATTCTCTCCACAGTTCTACAATCACAAAAGCTGAAGTACCCTGCATTTCAGTTTTGTATTTCCATCAACATCTACGAAAAGTAATAATTTTTATTTGAAATCTTTCTGAAAATGAGAGAACCAAATTAAATAGGCTCAATGTATTAACATGCATGATATTAAAAAGAAATTTATTAATAAATATTTTTTCTTGATACAAATTACAATTAATTGTTTATATTAGTTTCAGACAAGACTTTGTTTTTCACTTAATCACTTTCTTCTTTCTGTGCTATATCATGACCAAATAGTGTTTGTGGAAAACAGTCATAAGCTACCTTAGAGGGAAGAAGAGCGAATATTTTACATTTCTAGTCTCGTTATGGAAAATTTATATAACAAAAAAATAACATTGAAAAAATAGTTTTTCATGTTGATTCTTTCTACCAGACAATTGGCTTCATTAAGCTGGAAAACTGTTTTCAAGTACTAGATTTAGGAACTGCTTAGTTCATAAAAGGACAACTGGTTTGAATGTGTAATTATCAGGTATGAAACAGCTATTCCATCTAGCAAAAAAGCTGAACAAATCACTAAAAGCTAAATATAGACTAAGAAATAAAGATTTTCGTTTTATATTGTTTTCTGACACTGAGGGTGATTAACTCCTGGAACAAATTAGCACAGCAATGTACACTGTACACTGCCTGTATTATCTGCAACAGAAATGGATTTTTTTCCACTGAAAGACCTTCTTGACTAATCCAAAGCGGATACAAAATTTGTTGCCTGAGATAAAATGTGGGACCTTCCCTCTCTGATAACTTATATTAAGTGTGTAACTTTGCATAGCTCTTCCTTGCTGGTAGGGTTTCGATGGTTTAGATAGATGGTTCCTGAGTGGTGCCTGACACAAGCTACTTGGCTCAGGGAAAAAGATATTAGATAAAAATTTGTGCTTGTGTTCTATGTAGTTATAACAGTCAGGATAACCCAGGAATATCTTTAAAGTTTATATTAGAATCTGTAGAACATACAAGTACACCCAAGGAACAGAATGAAATCCTACAGGAGTGAAAATATTCCCCAAGTGGGAATACGAAAAGTAGTTATTTAGATTTTTAGCCCCTTATCTGCAATATTGTAGCAAAAATGTTAACTGTATTCTTTTTACTTCCAGTGACCACAATCTGTTTACTTATATTCTACACAGCCAAGTCTACCTGTACCATATTTTATTCCATTTATCTTGCTTAAGCTTAGTAAATTCTACCCTGCTACTCCTTTCACAGCTCACTAGAGGCACTGAGCCTGCTCTGGTGCTACTAAACACATTCTGAAGAAGACTGGGATAAGCAGGTATACTGAAAGCCTTATAAATGCAGGTAATCTTTATGGCTGATGGAAAAAAAGACTATATGATGGCATTACAAAATCAATGCAAGATTCATTCTTAGGTAACTAAGAGGATTGAAGCTGGGCCTGTAAACAGGACAGGTTAAATAAAGACACTAAGATAAGACCAAGAAGTTATATACATTTTCAGTAGAAACCTTCAGTGTAAAAAGATTTCTTTTAAGGCAAGTGTGACTACTGACTACAAGCTCTATTCCTTAGAGACTGGTTATTTTTTAAAGAGAAAATTTTCTTTTGCTTGTGAATCTAGTAAGAAATTATTTGAAGAGGAAGGAAAGACAAGAGGAATTATCCTGGAAAAAACACAAAATGCAGGCCTCTCTTCCTTGTCTTTCTTACCACTCTATATGCCACTCTCATTGCAGTGAGCTGTTTTGGAGGCTAAAACAGCTCCCCAGACAGAAAAACTTCACTCATGCCAAACCGCTCATTTTAAAGCTGCGAGCTCCTTAACTAAGTCTAGGCTTAGCCCTCCTTGAACAAAACTATGGGAGTCTTCAAGGAGTCTTCTATATGTCTTTAAACCCACCTGTTCACTCAAAAAGCTCTAAGTAGTGATACCAGGTCTAAATGTAGCTGGAAATGACTGGAGATCAAACTGTGCTGCAGCAACCTGTAAAAGTTGAAAACGAATTGAAAATGACTTCCTGGGAAGCCATCTTGCACGAAGTTCACATGACATCTGTTTCCAAGAGATCCACAGACACAGTTCATGCATCATTACAAGTCCATCACTTTCTTGAAAGGAAATGCATGTACTTATACTGTAGCACACAGATCTTCTACACAGACTTACACTAACAGAAAGTGGTTTGTGTAAATGTCTCCAAAACTATGGTTTTAACATGATACCTTAAGGTGTTTAACTACCATGTAAGAACTGAATGCAGTTCAGTGGCTATTCTTGTAGTTCAGAGTGGAAACCTAACTTATACGCCCTGAAAGATTTCATATTTCTGGACATGTCAGAAGCTGGATGAATGTGGCTCTCTGAGCAAAAAAGATGGGGAAAAACAATTAAGACAATGGGAGAAAAATAACTTCATTTCAAAATTATTAATTACATGTCATCCCTTGAGTATTGCAGAATTTTTCTTGCTCTGAAAACAAAGTGATTTTTATTTGGACATCATCATGAGCATGATTTTTTGACAAAAAAAAATCTTAAAACCAGACACGTCAAATCCCTTTCCATAAGGAACCTGCAGTATGGAAAATTTTGCATTATATGTATTAAAGAATGACTATGCAGAGTGTTAAAACACTTTGGTGAGATGCCCAAAGTATAATAAAACTGATATATACATGAAAATATTCCTCTAACAGCAGGGATCAGCGAGAACAGGTCTTTTATTCCTGGGCCTGCCTGTGCAAAGATGAGTAGTATTCTCAGATCTATGAAACTCCAAAACATAAAACAAAGAGAATACAACTCTGCACTTTTACCCAAATCTACTTCTTGTATTTTATCAACAGCAGTTACAAGTCAACAACTGGGTTTTAGTTAGTTATCTCATTGCTAAACAAAAGAAAACAGACAAAACCCTCAAACAAACAAACAAAACCAACGCCAAACACAAATAACAACAAACTATATGAAGCAGTTTTTGGTGTTAAAAAAGGTAAACCAGTGTGATTTTACTTGACAACACTCTTCCCCAACTTCTTTGCTCCATTGCTTTATTCCAGCCCCTGAAGTAAGAGGATATGTATGTGGAAAGAGACTGGTGCAGTATAAAGCTGTTTTCTTATGCAATTATTATTTTATTGTAAAATGTCACTAAACAACTAAAATAGAAAATAAAGCAGTTTTGCAGAGGGTATTGTATAAGCAAGAATATCTTTATTTTCCACATACTATGCGAATAGAAAATGAGTGGTTTTTGGTCAACTGTGAAATGCCATTTGTAAATGGTTCATTGGGATTTCTTTCCCCTCTAAGTTATTGCAAGTTTGGCTTTGTTTATGAAAATAGATTTGATCAGCTAATCAGAGTGTAGAGGTAGTGTTCACTCATTCAGCGATGTTCGGCAGGTTTTATTCACTTTTATACTTCATTGCATTTTCACTCTTGGAAACTCATTTACATAATCTCCGTATGGTCATTTCACAGTAACTGTTCCTGACTCTGGGTGTGTTGGCTAATAATTACCCTAACCTATCTGAGAATACCCAAGTACATAGTGAATATACAGTTATTTCTTAAACTCCAGATTGAAAGCCCTTTGACTAGTCCAATACTACGAAATGTCAAGCTGTTTACCAACAACAAAGACTGTGCCTCTGCTTCTCAGCCCCTGCAGTGAAGCTGAAAATGCCACTGTTTACTTAAAGAAGGGGAGAAAATAACTCTCCTTCCCCTATGCTTGATCCTGTGGCTGTTGGAGTGAATATTACCTTTTGTCATTGATTTCAATGGGGATTGAATTTGACTCTCATCTTTTTTATACCCTGTCCTCTGCATTTCTGGAAAATATTACACAATAATTGTTATAAAACGATACTTTCTGCAGATGAGACTCTGCTTTATCTCCTCATCTACTGATTTAGTTTAGATTTCCCATCATGTTTTATATAGAGCCATGATCTCTGTGTATCTGAACATATAATTTCACTAGAAAAATAAGTGAGGAAATGAGAATTTTGCCTTGGAAGTTCTGTAGGCCAAACGTGCATGTATTTTTACCATAGTATCCCAGCTTCCCTGAGCTTTGATGACTGCTTTCCAGCATTACTGTGGCACGAGGTGGCTTATACTGAGACTGCTTCTTTTAGTCAGAATAGAGTTTGAATTAAATGAATATGGAAGGGGCCAAAGGCAAATTAAAAAAGGCAGGACTTTCCTCCTGTTCCTTCTTAGCAATTGAATTTAAAAATGCCAGTGACTTTAATCACCAGTTACAGGGTATTAAATCATATAGGGTTTTAGAATTTGGAAGAAGAGATGAAAAATTTCTGAATGGGGATGAAAGAAAACACAGAAAAGCCTATATAAACTGCAGGAAAAAAGTCCTTGTTTGATATTTTACAGAATACACAGAAATAACATTTGGATAATCATTAAATAATACTGAGGAAGTGTACTGTGCAAACAAGGAGTTTCTCAGGGTTGTGTATGTGTGTGCTATTTAATTGTTTTGGATTTTTGGTTGAGATTTCTTTTCAAAAAGAATGATGTGCTCTAAAAAGAGAGGACAAGCTTGGTTCAGTTATAGCTTTCATATAATTACTACAAACTAATGCAAATTAGACTGTAGGTCTGCTCAATGTACATTTCTGTGCTTGCCAAATTATGTTTGGCAGTGTGGTCAAGCAATAACAGATGCACACTGTGCCTAGTTTTCTCGGGCTGTTCAATAATTAGGAGGGCCATGTATTATAATAAACCACATCCCCTTGGCTGAGATTTGGATGCAAATTGCACACTAATTCACTTCCAAGTTTTTGGAAGCATACCAAAAGACATGAAAATTAGGGAAATATACTATTTACTTCATGAAATGTGTTTAAAACTAAATAAAGCTCATTTGTAAGCAATGTTCATCTATTCCATCCTTGTAAAAAATTAACAATGAGTTCCCTTTCCTTTACACTATTTAGTTCAGCAGCTAATGTGACACCTCTGCAATGTTCATGGCATCTCTATTATTCTTGCACTGAGAGAGTACAATATAAAAGACAGTTACTCTGCTTTGTATTTCTCTAAGGTATTGCTGAGGTTGAGTGGATAATATCAGTTCAATGAAAGACTTGAATCACACTGCAATCCAAATTCTTTGCAATCAGTTGAGTTGTAATGGCATGCTGTTTATAGCAGAAAATTCGTCTTTTGAAAAGGCTGAAGATTCTTTACCCTTAACTATTATAAAAAGGTTGAATGGAGAGATTTAATTAAAAAAAATAATACTTAATGAGGGAAATTCTAGGAAATCCAGCAATGTAATGTGGTTACATGTGTAGATGTAACTACATCAGTCTCTAAATTATGAAGAAACAGAAAATTAAAACAATTGAACTTATTGCTACACATATTAGCAGGTAGTTATGTTTTCCTGGAAATCATTCAACAGTGAGCTGCCTTGCAGTAACAGTTAACACTCTTAAACAGAGAAATATAATACAGACTAAAAGTGGTGTAATAGGAGATGTATCTCCTGTGCTTATTGTCTACTAATTGTAATGTCACTGCACCAAAGAGACAGGTTCCCGGGATAAGACTCCTCTGTATATGCTCTAGACAAACATAGAAAATAAGGCAGTGAAAATGGAAGATATCAGAACCCTGTCCTGCAGTATTATTTAAATTTTTTTTGTTTTAAGAAGAGATATCATGGAACATAATTTTGTAAATATTACAAGTATTTCAAATTTTCCAATTATATCAAAACAGTTCTTTGTAAGAAAACAATGAGGCAAAACATTGCTTGCCAAAACCATAAAAACTACTTTCAGTATATTCTATACCGACATTACAATTTAAGTGACTATGTTGTAGTTTTGACATGGGTGACTTAATTGCAAACTAATTCACATGGACATCAGCAAAAATCTCTACAGTAAAGCAGAAGCCAGTAGCTTACTGAAGTCTTGACTATTAAAAATTTGATAATAGAGAAATACAGGCATAATACAAGAGGCAAGTGTCCTAGGAGTAAGTTTGGTCTAGGAGGATAAATCAATGCTGTGACACATAGCTATGGTTAGACTGTTATGTACCTCGGGTTTACTGTTTTATATTAGATGTTTTTTAGGTGTTTCTTGGGTGTTTATCCTATTTAGTGGTTGTTGATATTGCAACTGTATAATCATAGACTAACAGAACAGCAACAAAATTCTTGTTTCCAGCATGATGAACACAGAGTTAACTACATAAAACAGTTTTGGCAAAAGTACTGCTCACTCTGTATGTTGAATTTGAAAGCAGGATAAAGACTAAATGTGATAAAGCAGCTGAAATTGTAAATTCATTTGCATCATTTAAATTAAGGAACTATGAAGAGCTTTAGGTGAATTTTGCAAAAAAATCCTGGTTAAACAACTGAGCAGCAGATAAGCCTCAACACAGATAAGATCCCCCCTAAAAACACATTAGTGGAAACGGTCTAAAGTATTTATACGCAATGATGTCTTCTGAATTAGTTGCAACCTCTCAGGAAAAAAAAGATCCAGGCATTACTGTAGACAGCTCAATGAAGTGACTTATTCAGTGGTGATTAAAAAAGCAAATAAGATGTTAAATTGTGTTAAGAAGGGAACAGAGAATAGAAAAGAGAAGATTACAATTGTATTATATAAATCGATGGCACATTGATTACTGTATTCAGTTAGACATCTTATTTTAAAAAAGACACAAACGAGAAGGTGAAATGAAGTACAATGAAAATGACAAAGGTGTTAGTTTCATAGTCACTAAATCATGTCAGCCTCTCCAGAAGCATCAGGGGCTGAGTGGAAAATGCTAATCCCAATTTCATAGAACCATCCCAAGAAAGCTAACCCTTTTTCTAACACTTATCAGATGCAAACCATCGCATTTTTTAACATTTATGAGAGAGTGCTTCAGCATGCTGCCAGTATCAAGATTCAGGAAAATACAGTGATGGTGTGGAGACATTTTTGGACTCCAGTCATTCTGTTGTGTGTGTATTCATTGTAGAAGCAAAGTATGTGTAAATCCAAATCATCACTTGAGAAATAACGTAATTTCCATTCTTTATTGAAGAATCATTCTCTGCAATTAGTCTTTTCACGTAAACTTCTGGGTATGCCTAGCTTGTCACATTTTCTTGCAAAGGGGGACTAGGAGGGGAGCCTGATGCTTTGGGGACTTGGGGGTGGGGGGAATTGTTAGTGCTTTTTTTAAGGTTTTTGTTATTCTTTTTATAGAAACAAATTAATTGAGGTCAGTTAGGTTTTATTAACAATTATTTTATTTTTGTGAAGTGATGAGGATCATCACTTGCTTGAAATGTTCAAGACAACAGGACATATATGTAGTAGCTTCCTAGACTTGGAGAAGACCTCTGAAAACATCAAGTTTGTGCATATCTCTGTCTGGTAAAACAATATGTGTGCATGTTAAACATTGAAAATAGTCCAAGAGCTGCCATTAATTTGAACTGATCTGAAATCATTATCTGGAACTGCCAGGGAGCTGGAAAAGGAGTTGTTTCTGCAACACTTATCTGAGATACTCCATATCTTTTGAGGAATGTACAAGAACATCATTGTCATCGCTGCTGCTAACCTCAAATGGTACATTAATCCATTAAATATGAAAGAAATAACTCAGAAATTACTTTGGTAATATACCCATATCCAGCTATGCTCCTTAATTGTTTTGTTCATGTGATGAACAACACACGAAGTCTCTCTGGAATGTTATTCAGTAGAAAAATCTCCTAAGAACTTTAAATAAACTCTACCTCAAGTTGTGTAAACCCATATAATGAGAAATGTCTAAAAAAATTGGAAAATGGGGCAGACCAAACACATTGTCAATTGCCTTGGTCTTGCCAAGTTGTTTGTTCCTTCAGCAGCTGACAGCTTTTGTGACTTTTTTTCAGTCTGTTTTACTAGAGGCCATAGGGTTATACTGGCATGTACTGTGTATCTATTAGATGGCTGCCTGCACTTAAAGTTCAATGATCCCTGCAGATTCCTATGAGTCACTCTTATGTTCCTTATCAGAATGTTCCTAGAATAACATCACCTCTACTGACGTGTCAAGCGAAAGTCAAGATAAATAAATTAATTTTTGTACATTCCATTCATTGTATGACATTGACACCATTACATTGATCATTATGATTTACTGTTTTCCTTATCAGTGTCTCCTTCAATTGCTCTGGCAAGTTATACAGAATTGAAACTGGGCAACATTTTTAATGAATTGACTATAAGAAATCTTTTCAAAATGCATAGCATTCAAATTTTTCAAAGAAAGAAGCGAACGTTTATTTTCAAGTATTTTCTGTTGAAAATAACCCATATTCCAATTAGTTCACTGGAAATTTTGGATCATCAATGTTTTGAAGAAAATATGTCGATATGCTTTATTTTCATTATTAGCATGCATATGTATCTTCCTGTTTACTTTCCTGTTAATTTCTTTTAAAACTAGAGCTCTAATTCGCAAAGGTAGGTAGTTGAGTTGCCTGAATACCTCCACAGATGTGACAATAAATCTCAGTGAAATGAAGGTTTAAAATCTGTTTTCTGCTGCAGAATAATATTTTGCAAAAAAATCTGTAAATTACTCTGTTTTTATCAGTCATTTTTTTATTCTTTTTTGAAAGACTTCGGGAAGCTCAGTATTTTTATTTGGTAAGATGGTGGATAGCATGCTTCATTCAAACCTACGAATGTTCTAGGAATCATATAATGGCTAAGGATAAATTGTTCTTTTCCAAGATTTGTTATCAGCAGTGTGATCTCCTTCAGCTCAGAAAAAAAATCAATTCTACCCATTTCTGCCATACACTCGGTGAATATTGTAGCAAATAATCTACCTGGGATGGGATGGAAAAAAGATGGTACTTCACTCCTACCTAGTGTCACTTCACATTTCCTCTTATTTCAGGAGCAGTTTTAGGGTAATGAATATTATTGTCCTAGATCATCTCCTTGCAACATACAAACATCACCCCCCAGAGACCTAGGACAGATCTCTCTTTTCAGTATTTGCCACAAGCTATGTTCAGTAACCTTCGGTCTATGCTATACTTTCATAGATCCCATTATCATCTTTCGCTCCTCACAGACTTCCTGCAGGGAAGTGAATCACCTGCAATAAGTGCAATTCCAATAAGTGGTCGGTTTGCTGCTGCAACAACCAGCCAAGGCTTTGATGCCCAAAAGTGTTTTGCAGTAAAGTTTTATATATCCTCAGGACTTTGACAACCTTTGCAATTTTCAAGAAGTGGGATAAAACTATCTCAGAAGTGCTTACAAAAGCTGGGGACACTTTTGTTAACTGAGCTGTCATTTTGGCATGGTTCCAAGTGCACGGCAGACTCACTGAAAAATATTGCATCATAAAATAGACTGTGTAACAGAGTCTTAGCTTGGAATATACCTGAGAACAAGAGGTCAACCTGTGCTTATTATCTCATAAAGATTAAAAAAATGCAAACAACTAAAAACCCCAACCTAGCAGAGGGTTAATTTAAAACTAAGAAGAATCTACTTCAGGCAGTAATGTTTTTTAAACCTTCCTTTATAAATTTTGCTTATCAAGGAGTGCCCTTCTGGTATATCAACCGAGCCAAGACTGAGTTCTCAAATACTATGATGGCTTCTGTTAATTAGATAGTTTATCTGTGATGAGTTGTTGACACTGAGATGATTTGTGTTAAATAATTTTAAAATATTCTGTGGGGCACTAACTTAGATGCATTGTTTGTTCATATTCCAGGCCCCGGCTTCAATCTTTTTTACAGTCCTCGACAGAAATGAAGTTGATGCTTCAGCAAACTTCTTTAAGTCAGAACAAGTAACATTGCAAAGATATTTTTGAGTAACTGGAATTCTTTGCAATTTTTATTCTTTTTGTACTATGAATTCTAGTTTAATACCATAACATGTGAAGAGTATTTTTTGCAATATTTAAATACATGAAGTTTTGTTAGTTTAGAATTCCTTAAATATTTCATTTTTAATGTTTTCTCTCTCATAAATCCATCTCCAGTCCCTCAGTTCAGCGTAAAATGAAGGAATGATTGGCAGAACAGGAAATTTCTTTCTACTAGGGTGTTATAGTTTTCTAAATGGTCTATATTTTTGTAAGCTTTACTTTTGTGGGAAAGATGGTTAGGCTGAATTTTAATTGTGAAATATACTATTTATCACAAAAATCCACGCAGTGTGCTTCAGTGATGCTTACTAAATATTACACTGCTTGAAATGAAAAAAAAATTAAGGCCGCATGTAGATGAACCAAGGATAAATGCTTACAAGTAGCAAGCTACTCTGGCACCATAATAATAGCAGAACATCCTTATTTGTTCTTCTTGTTCTTCAACTCCATAAATTAGCTCTCACTGCCTATCTTGCTTCTCTAATCTTATACATTGCAATCTTCCCATTTCTCCCTATTCTTTTCTTCCTATTCCCCTTTTCAACAAAAATTATACCCTTATTTCTGACTGTTTTTATCCACTTTTCTCTTGTTTGCCTCCACTCTCTCTCTAGTCTATAAAGCCCCAAATGCTCCCTTTTCCATCTCAACGCCCCATCCTTCCTGAGTGGGAGTGCTGCCCATGCCGCGATAACACCTCAGACTCTGTTGTGATCTCCATTCTGCATTTGCACATGGATACAGTCCCCTAATTGAGAGACTTTTTTTTTTTTATTAAAAGCATTAGACATTTATATGTAGGAATAACACTTGCAGAGACATTCTCTAGGTTAAAAGTTAAAAGGGATGTCAATCATCATACTTCAGAACATAAACAGATTGCCAGCGTGGGTTGAAAAGGAATTTTCCCTACATAAAATCATAGAAGTTTGCAATAGAAAAGAACTAATAGGTCAGCTAATCTATCTACCTGCCAATTCAAGCTTTTCCCCCAACATGTATTTTGCTGCTCCTCTCGCCTCTCAAAATTCTCAAGCAATTGGACTGTTAATGTTTCCCCATAGAGAATACACAGTTGTTTAGTGTAACTAGTTTGCCGTCCAGAATCTTTCAAGTAGGCAGTCTAAACTTTCTATTATTACCGTCAACCCACTAGTCTTCAATGCACTTCCATCTATCATGTTAAATAACCTTTCTCTTCTGACTTATTTTTTACATTTTTTGTATTATATATAAATTGGTGCCATGGCCTGTTTGATGGTTCCTACCTAATCTATGACCTGCCTTTAGCTAAATAAATAATTTTTTTCAGCATGACTTCCACTTAAAATTATACTCCTCTAACTACAATGCACATGAGAAGAATCACCTATCCCATGACGGCAGGCAAACTAGAGCTTCTGAATATATAAACAAATACACATACATAGATTTGTCAACAAGCATATCAACACTATATGTAGTCATGCAAAATGAACATGTAACTAACTGTAATTTCCTGTAAGACAACTTTTTCAGCTACATGAACTTTTCTGTGGTACTCTTTTCTGTCCTGAAATTCTTTGTTCAGGAAGGAAGATAGCTTTCCAAGTAAGGTATCTGTCTTTTCAGTGGTTAAAAAAAAAAAAAAAAAAAAAGTTTGGGGATTCAAAACAATGAAGAATTTTCATTAAAATAAAAGATACAGAGAAAAGCTTTAGAGCTTGACAGGTAGGTTAAACAGGTAAAAGAGTGCTGTCCCTTCCTGGGCCACTCATAAATCATCCCACAGACCACTAAAATCCGTCAAACCAGAATTCTCTGGCACGTTTTAAAATTCTCATATCTTAACTTATAAACAACATTAAGAAAAAAAAAAATTCACAGGTAACCCAAACAGGCAGTGGAATACTTTGCCTGGATCTCAAAGAGACACATACTCTTGCAGATGTGACGGAGGACAAGGTGAGAAAGCACCACATTGATGTTCAAATGTATCACATGAATCTTCTGTTACTTGTGGGATTAGTAACTTGACAGAAGAATGAATAGGAAGGTATAACTCTTCTTGTGCTCTCTGTTACTGTTACCGTATTTAGGAGTCAGACAATCAACAGAGGGAATGTCGACTTTTGGCACAAACAGCTTTCAACTACCGTCTCCAGTTTCTGTTTTCCAAGACAAACAACTCCCCACTCTTTGAAACTTCATATCATCATTTTTCTCGAGCTATGGTTTTTGCAAGTGTAAGACTTTACTACAGAGATATTTTGAAAGTTTTGAGGCCAAATTCTAAGCAGGTGCTATCAGATGAAAGTGGTTAGTGACCTTTGCCACGCTGCCTAGCCCTCAAGATGCTTTCAAACTTCATTGACCTAAGGACATTGGAAATCTAGGCTGTTCATATAGCAAACACAGATCTCAGTGGCCCTCCTGTAAAAGTATGTTGAAAAGTACAGTAGAGAACTTTCTGGTTTAGGTCAGTTTCTATAATAATTCTAACAAGCAAGTAGGTAATATAGTTAAAATGCAGGTGAGGAAATGGTTACTATAAAGTTGCTATAAAGTACCCTAACCAGACACATTTCTGTAACTCTGTTTTTATATTTCTTTACATCCTTTGTAGATTAGCGTAAACACAATTAATTAATCATGAAAAGCAACTCCTACAGAGTAGAAGCAGGATTTTAGCTTCCAAAGCAACTTCCCTGCCAGACCTGAAAAATCTTATTCATTGTCAAGCAGTGTCACTCTTCTTAGCCAGCCTTTGATACCATGAGGTGCAGCAACCAAGAACTGCAGCAGTCTGCCTGTTTTTTGACATGGATACAGGATTGAAATATACTGGGCTATTTGCACCATCTGGTACATGCATTTCAGTTGAATGAAAGCAGATGAACTCCTGGGCACTTTGATGATGAAACACCAGGAGAAAAAGAAACAAAACCCAAGAGATGAAAAAGTGTTAGTGAGGAAAAGAAGCTTTATTGATCTCATTTCTGGACTACAGAAGGTCATCTTCTAGGTTTCCTCACACTTGACATGGGACTATATGTTTGACTCCTTGCATGTTTGGAGTGGGAGTGCGTTAGATTAAGCAGACTGTTCTAATGATCCTTTTCAGTTTTGAAATCTAGGGATCTATAAATATGTATATATCAATGTTGCTGTGACTATGATTTGCAGCTGTCAATCAGTTTGCTTTTTATGGCTGTAAATTTTCATTTCACTAGGGTTTTTTGTGTAGTCTTCTGAAAAGAATAAAAGTCTACTCCACATCTCCACATTTTAGACAGAAGAGTAATGCATGATTAACAGTATGCTGAGAGGTGTCACATTCACATTAACACTGATGTGTGAACCAGTGGTCAAATGGCAGATTACATGTCTGTCACAACACATCAGGGCAGTGTTCCAGTCTGCCAGCTTTACCCTGCCCAGCTTCTTCAAACAAAGAGTTCTTCTGAAAAATGTAGCACAAAAAAGAATGTTGAGCCTTTGGGGGAAAAAGAAGTCTGTCTCACGGTCAAGCTTTTTGAAGTCTTAGTAACATCAAATGGCAGCAAGGGCTACTCACAGTCACATAACCTTGTAGGTTCATGGATCTCTATAGCACAAATGTTGCATATGTGGCCTTATCAAAGATTTTCTGCATGATAACTGTATTACTGAAAAAGTACTGCGGCTGGCATATTTTGATTTGGAGAAAGGATGCCAATTCTATCAAGGCTAGAAAAACTCTGACCCAGTTCCAAGAGAAAATGCAAGTTTTTGGAATATCATTTGAAGCAAGAAGTTCCAGTTCATTGAAAATGTCATAAAAAGTGCCCTTCTCCTTTTGTCTTAAGGACAGAATTTTATTTTTTAAGTGGATAATTAACTAGCTGCTTGACTTCTTATATAGCAAATAGTCACACCTGGAACTGAAGTGACTTTTAGTGGGTAATGATGTTTGAAGCCAAAACCTATAATGAAGCAGAACACATTTTTAATCCCTTAGGATGTTTACATATATTAAAAGAAAAAATTTAGACAATAATTTTAATACTGTTTGCAAAACCAAAAATACTATCTCAGGATTTAAAAATACTTTCCAGGGGGTTGTGAATATCTTGCTCACTTGGACAGTGCCTGACTTCTTATATGCTTTAAGTCCCCAAAGATCTGCTGAATTTTCCTGGAAGTTAAATTGCTGTTCCAGTAGTACTTTCACTGCAATGAAAGCACAAATTGGAAGAGGTAAAGGCTAACGTGCTTAAAACACTTAAATAACATAAAAATTAAGTTCTATTTTCAAGAACACCCAAGTTACAAATGTCTCTCTTTAGAACATAAAAACATGTCTGCTGAAGAATATTATCTAAATATTATACTGGTAAGTAGTTGGCATATGAGCCAGCGTTTGGACTCAGCCCAAAATGAGTAGTTGAGTATTGTCTTGGCTCATCTCTTAAATGTTAATATGTGTTTACTATATATAATGGACTTGACAATAACCTCTTATAACATTTTAAACACTGACTTTATAAAAATTACTCTTGATTTACACAAAAACAAGAACTGGAAGATGGAATCTCTGTAGAGATAGGATATGGAAACAGACACACACACTATGTATATGTATATGTATATGTATATGTATATGTATATGTATATGTATATGTATATGTATATGTATATGTATATGTATATGTATATGTATATGTATATGTATATGTATATGTATATGTATATGTATATGTATATGTATATGTATATGTATATGTATATGTATATGTATATGTATATGTATATGTATATGTATATGTATATGTATATGTATATGTATATGTATATGTATATGTATATGTATATGTATATGTATATGTATATGTATATGTATATGTATATGTATATGTATATGTATATGTATATGTATATGTATATGTATATGTATATGTATATGTATATGTATATGTATATGTATATGTATATGTATATGTATATGTATATGTATATGTATATGTATATGTATATGTATATGTATATGTATATGTATATGTATATGTATATGTATATGTATATGTATATGTATATGTATATGTATATGTATATGTATATGTATATGTATATGTATATGTATATGTATATGTATATGTATATGTATATGTATATGTATATGTATATGTATATGTATATGTATATGTATATGTATATGTATATGTATATGTATATGTATATGTATATGTATATGTATATGTATATGTATATGTATATGTATATGTATATGTATATGTATATGTATATGTATATGTATATGTATAAATTGTGCATTCTTCCATATGCTATGTATGCTATGTAGATCGCTTTATACAATAAAATAGAATACATATTCTACATTTCATAAATTACTGCATATTAATACATAGAAATATTTCTTATATGGAAAATTACTTGGATTTTTACACTGATTTTATATGCATTTGCATGCATTTCTCTACAAGTTGCTACCAAATTCCATCCTTTGTATGAACAGCTTTTACTAAAATCCTCTTTTCTGCTCCCAGCTTAAAATATTGAAAATACCTATATAGTTGCCAAGATATATGAATTTATATAGTACATGCACATTTTTAAAAAACTAGTATATTACAGTGATAAGAAGGATTTTTTCTAATTTTCCATTTTTTAACTCTCTGCTTTGTTAGTGAAATGAAGTTCAACAACATTCAGATGAGCCACAATTCAGTTTGTCAGGCTTGGCTTCCTTTCATAATTTTTTCTTCCTGACACTATGAACCTGCTGCTACTGTCATAAGATGTAAAGTTTATTTCTGCACACATTTTGCTTCTCATTTCTGTATGAATGGCTTCTATGTCTTGAGGGATAGATATGTTATTTTCTGTGGCTTGAATTTAAACTTCTCAAGAATAACATAGGTATAGCATGTTACAAGCAGGAAGAGTACCTAAGAGGGTCTAAATTCCACCTTTATCTATCACCTTCCTAATTCACTTACAGTCCCTTAAACAATTATTCTTAAACAAAGGTCTCACTGTATGTTACAGCACCATACATAAAAGCAACCAGAGTTGTGCAGCACAGCATGGTGTTATAAATGATACAGCTGTGTAACATTTTATGTTCAGAAAGTAGATAAAAAACTGTGCACAATATAAATGATATTCAGTGATATTCATTAATTTTATTCTCTTATTCAAAGACAGACAAACTTAATGAAATGTTTTTTAAGCTTTCATAAATGCACACTTGAGAAATGTAAAAGAAGTGTTAGAAAATTGTCTAATATTATTCTGGTGGGAAGAAAAGAGATACCTGTATGAAAAAATTCTCCACTCCAATGGAAGAAGGTTTAAGAAGCACAATGAAAAAATGTAAATGGTCTCAAAAGAAAGAAAATCAGAGCTGATACAATGGCATTTCCTACCATGAAGAACTTTATTAAAAATAGTAATGAAATAGTACTTACAAGTGGAACTTTTATAAGAATTAGTTATTGGTCAGCTCTGTTTCCTTTAAGTTTCATGCACGTTCTTAACAATTTCTGCAGGAGAACGGTTTCTTGAACTGTGGGACAAGATTCATGGAAAGAATTATGCTCTTAAAATTGCAGTAAGGCATCTAAATAAAGAAACAATATTTTATTCTATACATAACAATATTTTATTAATGTTCACAAAATCCTTACTGAACTGATGTTTTTAAGTGTCTAGAGCTGCTTAGCATATACATTTTCTGCAAGTAATATTCCTGTAATGTCATTAGATACATGACGAACAACCCATTCTTTCAAAACACCATGAAAAGTATCAACTACCACTCTAAGCCCAGTGTAATTCACAGATTAATTTCATAGCCCTGTGTCTGGGTCCTGAAAGTATTGCCTATACTTAGCTGTCAATTAGAGACTGAAGTGATTTAAATTATCCTTGTTAGAGGTTTGTTTTTACTTCCGTAGTTCATTTCAAAAATTACACACACGTTATTATTATAATATAATGAGTCATCTGTTAATTATTTTTGACATCTATGATAATAAAAATATACTAATGTTCCAGTTATTAATAGAATTGGCCTATCTTTATGAAACTCAAATTGCTATGATTGATTGACAAATTGGCACCAACTCACGCTTTCATGTTTGAAATGGTGCAGGTATTTTTTGTATCTAAGTTCTGTGAAGATGTGCAACCCGTAAGTTTGTCTTTACATAACTGCAGATAACCAGTGTTTAAGCCACCTTATTTTAAAGCCTTTCACCAAAATGCATGACTACACATGCTATCAAAATAATCTTCGACCGACCACATGCTGTGTAAGGGTACCAGTGAAATACTTCATAAACAGACAGAATGCAAACATGCACAAACACACTAACCACTAATGCCATAAACAACTTCAAGCACAGTACAAACAAAATGCATGCCAAGAAACCTGCTTGAAAATGTGTATTATAGAAAAATACACTTTCAATTTCTGAATGTTATTTGACTACTTATTACACAATAAACAAAACTATGCAAAGTCCACGATGGCCCTTGAATTAAACTTCTGTCAAATTCCAGAGACTGTTTATTATTCATTCTTCCTGGACAGATATATGTTATGTATAATATTTAGGTACCTCTTCCTTTTCTTCATGCATGTCACCTAATAAAAATAGGCAACATATACATGTTATATGCATATCACATTAAAAAAAACCCCAGTAATTATTGGGGCAGAATTTGGGTACTCAGGAAGCATAACAATCTAAATAATGGAACTAGTTTACACTTGATAAAAATCCACATACTTCACCACCACTTTGAATCTGTAGGTGCATTCACTTCTATAGAGAATTTAAATATAAGAGTTTCTTCCTTAATGGACTGATTACAGTGCAATCATTTCAAAACCACCTAAAGCCTCACAATGGCATCACAAAGTATCCAATGTGGCAAAGGGCTGCCAAGTGAAACCCTTAGCCCACACTTGGCAGGCAGACCAGCTGCAGACAAATCTGAATTGAATTTATGTTAGTGAAAGAAGGAAAAGGTTGCTATAAAGTAGGAAATACAAAGAAGAAAGTCAGAGCCCAGAACCTGTCCCTCAGGAGTTGGGTATCAGTTCAGTCTGTGCGCTGGAATTTAGTCTGAGGTTCCTCCCCTCCCATCTGTTCTGGGGGAGATTGTGAGTTAGGACCAATTTTACACTCAGATTAAGATAGAAGGGACAAAATATAATTTAATGAAAATTACTCCCAGACTCTTCCTATATATTTTTACTACTGATATGAAAAACAGCAACACCTTGTTGTGGCAGGCTGTGCTGCATGGCTAGTGAATGGCCAAATATGCAAATACCAACTCTAGTCTTTTCCTTGCTGGAGCTCTGGCTTTGATTTTTTTCCTTCTCACACAGGTGTTTATGTTCACAAAACCTGCATGAATATTGTGATCTCCAGCCCTTTGAAAAATTCACTTACATTGAGCAAAGGTCTACAGGAAAGACTGTGGCAGAAGAGAGAAGATAAAAAGATTGTTTGGTAGCACGAGTCTGGTTTCTTAAGGCTAAATCTACTCTTAAAATATCTAGCTAAGCACAGTACATCCAGGCTAGAGTTCATGGAGAATCAGAAGGAAGAGAATGTGCTGATTGGTAAGTGGTGCTGAGGGGACAGGGTGAGCCCAGGCACAATACAAATGTGAGCACAGGTTTGCAGGGCTAACCAATGGCTACAAAGAAATACTGAGGTACATCTTTCAGGGCATGTCTAAGTTCCCACTTCAATACAATAAGGTTTAAGAAGCACAATGAAAAAATGTAAATGGTCTGAAAGCAAGCTAGAATTAAAAAAATACTAAATTAAACCAAACAAGTTTCACTGATGACTAAACAGATCACAGTGTGGGTGGGCACTGATTTATCTGTTCTGATGATTCATACTGAGGTAATTTAACCAGTTGTTCATCCAGGCAGAAGTCACTGTCCCTGTGGCAGAGAGAGGATGTTCACTCCCTAGATGCTGCTGTTTATAACTAAGCATAATAAAATAAATGCAATTAGTGATCTTGCAAAGTAACACAGAATTTCACATCCCAGATTGGCTGAAAGGTGATACCTCATCTCTTTATCCATACTGTTCAGCAAGAATTATTCTCAGGAAAATTATCATTTAAATTCAACAAATACCATAAATCTTCATTACCAGATTGCACTGATTAAACTAATCAAATTCTAAATGAATTCATTTAAATGGGAATAACTTTTGCACAACAGCTCAGTGCTCAGAAAAGAGCCAGTTGTTAATTAATTTACTGTTCTTTAAGACTTGTTTCATTTGAAACTGAATAAACACTAGAGCTTTTCTGAATTTTCATTAAAAATTCCTTTCATGCCAAAAACATGTTTCTGAATACTCCTCAGGACTAGAAAACGCTTCAGGAGAAGGTGGAAAACCAAGCTATCCTTGATATCTTAGAATTTAGGGAAAAACACACACACAAAAATTTAATCAGACAGGCATGTAACGAAGTGGAAATTCCTAAGGTTTTTTTTCAGAACTTTTCCTATGTGAAAGTGAAGTAACAAGACAGTAGTTACTTATCTTTTCTTTACCCTTCAGATCTTGCCTATACACAGCTTTATATGTTCTCCTCTACAATCTGTGCACCCATATCATCCATGCATCTTACCTGGTGACTATCTGCCTCTGAAGAATACTGATTAAGATGAACTTAGTCTGCCTGCCCATGCTCAGCAAAAGCAAGTATTTTTCAGTTTTTCACTCTGAGTAAAGATCACCTTGGGACAACCAACAGCACTGCATTTTTCCAAATTGAAATCTGAAAATTTGCTGCCTAGTACAAAGTGAAACACTATACTTTTGTAAGTTTAGAAAGGACTTTATCCACTTGGTAGTGGAATTCTGACACATGATTTTTGTGGCTTTTTTTCTTCCTCAGACATAAGGAAGTTGCTAGAGATATGGTTATTACATTCTTTGGTTTTCTTAAGTGGTTAGTTACTTGCCTGAATTCTTTTGTAGCAACAACCCTCTCTTGTTGCAGAGAAATAACTGTGGTTTAAATTTAAAAAAATGAAAAAGTTAATGCTCTGGCTTTGGCATGGGTGAGTATTATTTGTCTGAAACCATACTTGATTTGGAAAGTTTTGGCTGTGGTGGTGAAAATACCTTGACACAACTTCAGACTTTAGGTCAGTATGGAATATTCAAGTTCCTTCCTGATAACTGAGCATGATTTGGTGGTTAAGGATGTCAAGTGACCTGTCGTCTCTGGAGGTTGGCTACAGAAAGTCATGGCCAGAAGCCTTTAAATCCATATACCTGTCTGTGTGTTTATTAATGTCATCAGTAGTGGTAAATGTAGTATATAGTTTAAAAAAATAATGCTCTGTTTTTTTAAACTGGATTTATAAAGTCCAAATGTTTACTTAGAAATTAAACATTTTGGTACTGGGGCCTCTAGGATATGTTGGCAGTGGAAAAACTAACCTACACCAGATGGCAGAGGTTAAAGAAATACTATAAAATATGGCTTCTATTCATACGGTTCTCAGACAAACAGAACCCCAAGCAGAAAAAAACTGTGAAAGTGGAAAACCTTTTCATTTGCTTACATTTCTCTTTGCTACTCAGCAAACCTGAGAGGTATTGTATCATCACGTATCAAGAAAGTAATATGCCAGATTGTTGTAACAGGTGGAATATGTTTGTTTGTAACACGTTGAATCTGAAATAAAGAAAGGACCAAAGTTACTAGAGGCTTTTACAAAAACATTTATAAAATGTAAGTACCTCAGTTTTGTACCTTCAAAGCTTACTGCATAAGTCACAATTTGAGACAATAGCTGCATTTTGCACACAAAAAATAAAAACTATACTCTCATATTTTCACAGGTTCAGTTAATTTGGCTAGGTGAACATATAAGCTAAGGAGATAATTCTGCATTAGCATTTTTAATTAAACATTTCACAAGAGACAGCAATTTTTATCTATACCTCATTCTATTTTACCTAAACTATATAATCTCTAAACTTCATTCTTATTTTTTTGTTTCCAAATCTTCTTAAAATCACAACTGTTTTGTAATTTCAATGTATTTACATGGCATTTAATGATTCTATTTTTTTATAAAATAAATGCACTCTTATAGTAGAAATACTTCTTGTACAATTTTTGTCAGTTCAAACAATCCACTGTGAACCCAAATCTGTAAAGCACAAATGTGTGATATAACCCATTTTCTTATTACATATGTAGTCATATGATGTTTTTAAAAAAAGAGAGGAAAAAAAAAATGATGTGAACTTGGGCACAATGGACCATGCTGTCAAAAATATTCAGTTGTCAAAAATGCAGATGGCATAAAAACACTGAAACAGATCAGTTATTGGAGGGGGGGGCGTTTAATAGGAACTACTGCGTGGATATTTAAAAATGATTATGTGCCTAAATATGTGGGTAGGTATGCAGTAAGGTCTTCAAGTATACCTACCCTTTCCTTTAAAAAAAGACATTTATGTGAATAGTTAGGTAATTAATACCTTGACAGACATGGTGCAATGTCCAAGATAGAAATAAATGTTCTCCCATATAAAGAGCGGTCAAAAAAGAAAACAGCAAGATGTCTGAGGTGGAAAAAGCTCCCTGATAACTTGTCCTTTTCCCTTAAAAAATAAAAGAAAAACAAAGAAAAAAATTAAAATGAAGCAGAAGCAAATGGAAAGCTCCGCACAATGCAAACAACTACTGAGCAGTTCTGGAGAACATGCAGTAAAGATTTCATGTATTTGCAGTGTCTGAGCTACAAGCCATTATTAATGAAACAGCACTACTATGGGCATTCAAAAGGACGATTAAGGTCTGTAACAAGCTACCTGGCCAATCTCAAAGAGCTCAGCTGGAGGCAGGCTCTGCCTTTTCCTTCCTGAGCAGTTCCCCTGAGAAAGAGAGAAATCTTGAAATACAGAACATGCTTACAACTACTGTGACTGTTCCCTCCTTCTGCCCACCCTATTTTTGCCCCTTTTGCCTGTAAGACTAGTGGCATTTTGGTGTGAATACAAAGCCTCCTTGCGATGGATATAGAGTCAAGTGTTCATAATAAACTCATCTCTTATTGCTAGGCAACACTGAGCAATGTGAATTTGTCACTTCTGTTTGGTGCAACTTTCAATTTCACCTCCAACTGTAACAATATAGCCTGCTATATTTTAGATGCCACTGTGGTTGGATGCCATCCCAGGAAAGATGTGAACTACTACTGACAGGGAGTGAATGACTGGCAATGGGCATAAGCAGTTTTTTGATTCTTAAGCCTTGACATATAATTAATTGCTAGATTTATTCTAAGAAGCTCATACTTTGTGATTCCTATTTACTGGCTGCCTTTTAGAAAAGGCAAATGGAACATACAAATTTCCAGTGAGGGAAAGTTTTGTTTGCCTGTCTACCTTTTTTTCATGTGGTATTTGTTCTGTTCATATTTTTCTGCTTTGACTGTCTGTTTGAGGGGTGGTTATAAGCAAAATTCAAACCTTAAGTACCCTCAATCAAGCATCATTATTTCTAAGGTATATCCAATTATTTGTTTGAATCAATACATTTCTTACTGCTGAATATCCCTTGCACCTAACACCACCCATTGTCTAGGAGTTCAGATTAGTGCAGAATGAATATTATAGTCACAATTTTTTCAATCTGAAACCAAACTCCCCATCCAATATAAAATAAGATTAATGCTATTACATGCTATCTAGGCTTCTTTTTTTTCTTTTATTACAGGACTGATAATTTTGTTTTTAAAACCTTGGTGTGATTGTCTGATCTGGCTATGAGGTCTTAGCTCTTTGATCTTTAAAGAATTAGGTCTGTTTGAAGGGCAAAAAAGGGAAAACTGAAAACTGATATTGCTTCACCACCTTTGTCTAAGACACAGCTAGAAAAAGGGACAAATTTATACTTCAAAGAAAATACATGTCTTCTAAAAAATCATCAGCAACAGTCATTTCTCTAAATGTTTAGAAACATTTCACAACTACATTAACTTCAGAAATATGCCAAACAACTGAGAATCTTAGTAATATTTTAGTCTTTGCATATTTTCACTGACTCACTGAAAACAAAAGGAGTTTCTGTAACTGTATGAATGAACCATGGCATGTGCATGTTCTTTTAAGAAAGGCCAAGGGTGCAGTTCTATTTTCTTAGCTCTGCTTTCATATTTATGTGTCTCATTTCCAGCTCATTGCTGATGCCTTAGTTGCACTATCCATCAACACTTTTATCCTCCTTGTTCCTCAAAAAGAACATAAAATCCTTTTTTATGTCGTGGTAATATTATTGCAAATAAAAGCAAATACCAAAATCTTTATTAGTCTGCCAAAATAATAAACTATTTAATAAAAGCATGCTGTAAAAATAAGGTCATTTGCATCACTCAAGTTTCTTGCAGAAAATACAGAGAATTATTGGTCAAAAAGTACAAACTGACAGCAATTATTTCTGCTGTTGATCTAGTGCTGCCTGAAAATGGGTTAAAAAATGCACTGAGGTTTCACAAGTTTTCTATCTTTAAATGTTTGCTTTTAATGCTGTCGTACACATAAGAGCCCAGGAGAATCAAATTTTTCAAAGCTGTTTTTTACCAATCTTATCCATAATGGAAGAAGGAGAGACAGGATATAACCTATTAGAAATCTTTAATACAAAGCTTATAGTAACCTTCTGACTCCCGTACTGCCACAAGATTTATCATCCAAATATTTACCATTTTTATACTCCTTATTAATTATGTTTGGCTAGAATTTGTGTCAAATTTACCTGTATGATTTTCTTTCACCTTTTCCTTTTGCTATCCTTGCAGAAGAGAGATCAATGAAAAGCTTCTATAGTTTGTTAAATGTTTCAAGTTACTCATGCTCTTAAAATCATGCATCTAATGTCTGATCCTTTTTTCCTGTACTACAAACCTCACCATTATTTTCTCACTGCAGTTTCTCTCCCCATCTGGCAGTTTTGCAAATATGTTATTTGATAAAGCACAGAAAAATCAGTTGCCGTGGTGAGATTTAAATACTGCTTGTGATGTCCCTGAATACTTCCCCAGAACAACCTGCATATAAAATTGAAAATATGCCAATCTTATAATTTATATAATTATAAATTATTTCATTCATTACTCACATAGTATTTCCCTTAATTGCCATAACCTAAATGATAAGAATGATTTCTAGAGCAATTGAGTTAAAAGGTTTATGAAAAGACTCTTTTTAAAGTACTTATTACAATGACGTTTTGTAACTTACTGAGTTGTAAACTCCCATAATTCTCAAAATACTCTGTAAGGTATAGCTGTCACTTTACATATTGAGAAATTGAAACAAAGAGTAGCTGAAGTAGCAGGAATGATGGAGCAACGATCAACAAGTTATTGACCAGAGAATAAAATTTCAAGATTCAGATCACTGGTGCTGTCTCAGTACTTTGGGCTCTGCTTCTTAAATGCAATAGAGATGCTCCACTTCTTTAGCGGATGAGACCTGTATAAAGATGAAATATTTTTAAAATACATTATATATATTGAAATGAGTACTTCATGGAGCCCTGTTAGTATATTCAATCATGCTTTAAACCATAAAGCAGCCAGGAGTTATTCTCCTTGCTTCACAGACTGCAGACTGCTGAAAGCTGAATTAACTCTTCTATGAAGTAATGTTTAGAATGTCACATGATACATGCAGGGTAGATAAAAGAAAGCATGTTAAGAACAGCATTTTTTTTTAATTTTTTTTTAATTCTGAAGGTGTGGAAATTTAGTATTTGCATCCTTTAGTATGTTCAGTCAAGGTTAGTTTTTGTTTAGCAAACACCTGAGCTGGGTTACACACCAGGTAAAGTCATTCATATATAGCTAAATCAGACATTTCCAAAGTTTGCTTGTTTGGATATTGCACACAGTAACACAGTTGCTGAACTAACAGCTCTCAGATATATGAAGGTCTGTGCATTTCAGGAGGAACGTTTTCAAGTCTTAAGACATACAATTGAAACACAGAATATGTACACAAGCTTCAGTAAGTAATGCTATAGTTTAAATTAAAAGCATTCACATGGTAGGTGCTTGGTATTTATTGAGCTTGCTATGCTATGTATACATCATTAAGACAGATGGGATTTTAAAGACTTAGATAATTGTATGAATGTCAATTAGAGCTTTGTCTATTCAGGCTAAGAGATGCAATAAAGATATCACCAAAACACATTTTTCAGAATATTGTATCTTGTATTACCTGTAAAACTCAGCAGACGTGCAAAGGTCTTTTAAGGATTGTTTCTGAGCTGTGTTCTTATGTATGAGAGAATTAAGTAAATTGTCAACAGTGGAACAAACCAGTGGAAGATTCCTGTAGACAAAAATTTATTACTTGAAAAGACTATAGATTATTAAAATTCTCTTCAATGTTTTTTTAAAAACCCGCAAGTCCACCAACCAAAAAAACCCAAGCCCAAATAAACAGCCCAAACCAGGCAATGGCACCCCGTGAATTGTAATCAATGTTCACACAGCAAAAACCAGGGACAGTCCTCTGGGTTAGTGGCATAGTTGACTATGGACAGGGAATCTGTGAACTAGCAGTTCACAAAACTGCCTTTCAATCTCTGCAGATGGATGGTAAACTTTTGCTCAGCTCAGCTCATACTCCTGAAGTTGTAACATTTTTTTTAACATTACTGCAGTAGTACAATGACTGCAAAACTGTTTGGTTTTGAAAATCATAATGCTTATATGAAGACCAGAGAGCAGGTGTCCTGCTTTTTGAGTAATTTCTCAGGCATTATAGAATCAATGGGAAAACTAGAAGAGATCTTTTTGTTCAAAACCAGTTCTTATCAATATAGTAATCAGAAGTACCTTTCAGATTCTTGAAAAGTATTTCTTTACTTCAAAGCTTAAACAACATCAAAGAAAGCATACAGACAAAGCAGTGTTGGAAAGGAAGTAACATGCCCTTATTTTTAGCACTTGCCCACTTGTCATTCTTAAACTCTCATCTGCCTTTCAAATGTCGTGTAATCTAATTTTTATGCATACTGTATGCTCATACAGGCAATTTCCTCATTTCAGGGTATGTTGAGTTTGGTAAAGGCTTTTGTACTTTTCCTTAACCTGTTTCAGAAATAGCACTGTCACCATTTGTCTCAGTAACATATAGGATGATGAAAATTGACATTTTTCTACATAGAAGTGAAAAGAATATTAGTTTTATCAAAGACTAGATCCCCTCTTCCCCTCCAGTTAGATGTGAATTTGGTCACTTCAGGGCTTCCTGTGTGGGATGATTTTAAGCAACAGTCCCTGTGGTTGCAGGCTCTATCACCTAATAATTGACCATGACAGGAATTATATGTCCGAAGCCAAGGGGTAGAGTGAATAGCATATGTCAGGGTCAATTATAAGGTGGAAGACCCTGCAACAAAAAAGACTGCACTGATTAGAGCATGATGTTGACATGGGAGCTGAAGCTTCAATGTTATTTCAAAGGGCACTGTCACAGCCACCCTTCATTCAGGCCTCAAAATCAGAGACAGATTATGCCAAGTGGTTTATACTACACATGATGTCATACAGTTCAATGGGACATTGGAAAGTAAAACTGATTTGTTGCTTTTTTTCAGCAATAAAATGCTTTCTCTGTATCACTCAAAATTAAGCTCACTACTTTGCTAATTAGGTCAAAACAGCTCCATACCTACTAGATTAATTCTCTCTTGAAAAATCTAACAGTGAGATGAAGAGTATTAAATGTGACACATTAAAATCTGTTTTGATTATTGAAGTTATTAATGTTATTTTTACTGGCAAAATTGAACAGAATAGGAACAGTGGAATGAAAAGAAAATAGTCCTCTTTATTACTTAAAGCTCTGTTATAAATATTTCATGGTACAGGAAGATTCTTGCAATGAAACAAATGGGCCAAAAAACTTGTTTGCTTATTTCCCTGAAACTTTACCAGCTTTAACCTACTCAAATGTTTTAATCAATGATGAACTGCAGAACCATTTAATAGTGAGGAATGATCTCAAATTATATACTACTACAGTAAGAGACTATAGTTCCTTTTCAGATTTTCATTGAAACAGTTCAATTTTCTGACTCTTTCACCGTTTCTCTAAATTTCTGTGTCTCTGTAAAAATATCCCAGCTATTTCTGCCTACAAGATCCTAGTGTTTTAGCTCATGATCATGAAGATACTGTAGCTTAATCTCATTAAGAAGGCAGCTAATTTCTCTCTGTTCTCATGGATTATTATCCATGGTCATGTTTGTGGGGTTTTTTGGGTGTTTTGCAGTCAATAGATGGCTAGCTCCCAATAAATTAAAGCCTGTAGTTTTAGATTCAAATTTGTTGGATGATGTGCACATTTTAAGGATTACTGAGACTATAAGAGCTCTTTCTTCCTCTCTAGAACGGTTAATAGAAGATCTCTAACTTGCAGAAACACTCCAAAATTTCTGTCTTCAGTCTTCATTGGCAGTTAGTACAGCTTCACAGGAAACATGTCAGATAACATGGACTTGGTTTTGAATCTTGTACATGTACATATTTACAACAAACTCATCTCTGATTTACATTTGTTTCAATGTATTATTAGATTAGCTTGCACATTTGATTTGAATTTAAAACTTACACAAATTAAAAAATTGAAATCTTTGTTTCTAAAAAACCCAGTTTTTTAATAAGTGAGAAAAAGAGGAGAATATAAAACTGCTTTAAACCTGTAAATATAACATTCTCATTTAACTTTTTAATTGCAATCAAAATAGATATATGTAGAACAGAAACTCCTTTATTACTACAGGCTTTCTGGTGACCTGCAGGTGGTCAGACATACTTTTTTGTCTTAACTTAAAGACTTCACATGGAGAAAAACAAATTTAAATCCCATGGATTAAGGTGAACAGAAAAAATGGTAAATTAATGATTTTGCCAGGCACACTCAACAGTTTCTCTTGGTGGTAATTAACGCTAGTGCTTTTACTAATAGAATAAAAATTTTGAACACTGAAAACTCATCTAGTCAAGTGAAAACAACTGTTCATCTGTCAGTGAATATTAATTTAGCTTGCACTAGTGCCTGACGGAAACACCGGTCATTTTGACAGAGGCATGACCTTATAAGGCTGTTATACTTTTGACTCTCCGAAGATTGGTAGATTGGTTAATGAAGTTCATCAAAAGTTTAGGAAAAAAACAATCTGCCATCATATAAGGACAATTACCTATTAGTCAAGAACCTACATAATGCTACCTTAGATTAAATTCTGTTTCTGTCGTAGTGGTTAATGAATACTGGCCTGAGAGTCCTAAGAAGTTCCATACAAAGGACAAAATAAAGTTGCTGAATTTCATAGTTCTGCAGAAAGAATTCAAATCACCTATGAAAATGACAAGCCTTGTCTTACCAGAACTAAGAATGATAATATTAGCTGCATATATATTTAGTAGTGTTTATATGGAGCACTTAAGAGCAAGGAGACCATAGGCCCAGTAAATCATTCTTCATATACAGCACTGATCACCAGGGCCATGTCTGTGTGAAAGGCTGGAGATCAACCTCAAGTCAATGTATGCCTATTTTGGTCTAAAAAGAGATGATCAGTGTGACAAGGTGCTCAAGCTAATCTTAAGAGGTTGTTTTATCCAGGGCTATTAGAGTGGTTATGCAGCATTCAGAGCAATACTCTTTAGATCTGTTGAGCTGTAGAAATGTAGACAATAGGACCTGGAGACCTTGTACAGCTGAATGGGGAGAGAAATTTCCTGAGAAATTTCTTTCATTCAGATTTTAGCAGTATGTCAATGCACCTCATGCTGCCAAACCAGAATTTATTTCTCAAAATATAATTCTAGTTTATCTCATGGAGAAATTGAAAATATCCTGCTTACTGTGAAGTAAGTGAAAATTCAGGAAAGCTGTCAATGACAGGTAGCTAAGGGAAATCTACACCCAGTTTCTTAGTTAGAAGTCCGATATATTCTCCTGTAAAATCTCAAACCATTTTTCTGTATTACATAGACAGCTTTTGGTATTAAGAGCAGCAAAAATTCTGCCACGTGTTAAATGAGGAAAACACCTCTGACTGTAGGAGAGTCAGAGCAGGACACCCTAATAAGGGCTAATAGTGGCATATTGCCAGCTACACCCGTGAAAACTCTTAACATTCCCATTCTGGACCTGGAAAGCAAAGGAGGAGATGGTTTTCAAATCTTTGTTTCAAAATGGAAATATTCTTCCAACATTATATCTGCTTTATATATGCAGTATTCTGTTACTTACTGGTGATTATAATAGGAAATCTTTTAATTAAGAACTTCATTAGTTCACCTTTAACTGCCAATCACCAGATAATTGGCCCTTTGTTAAGAGGCACTGCAGCTCAGGTATGCTAAAATGACTGTTTCTCAGAATAACTTACTGAAAGTAAGTTATTTTTGGAACTCATTTATATAAGAGAACTTAATTAACTATTCCAGATCATTAGGGATACTGCACTGCTTTTTTCAACCCTCTGACAGGTTCCTCCAGTTATACTAATTCATTATCATTATTTTCAACTTTCTAGGCAGAAAAGGGTGAAAAAGAAACACTGAGCCATTGCAGGCCTTCTGTACAAACTAGCCAGTACTCCCCCAAGATGAAAGGCAGCTCTGGTGGATTTTATTGTTTAAGCTGCTGTGGCAGTACAGCAGAATGTCTTGGGGCAAGCAGCTTGAGCGATGGTGCACTGTCTTTTGTCCACTGCCATACGGCAGAACTTCTTAAGAGCAGTGACACCACACCAGAGCTATTCCATTAGGTGAGTGAGAGCCAACAGACTTTCTCATAGAATTATTTTCCACATAATTTGAAAACAGCATCCTTTTGGTAAAATGCAAATTCGTTTTTAAACCCCACTTTATTAATTCAATTTTTATATATTTCACAAATTCTGGGACCCAAATGCCACTTTTTTATTTGTGCAAACAACTACTGATGTCTTCATCAAATGGATACAAAAATTCAAGTTGCACTAGTAAATGAAGCAGACCTTGGCCCTATAGTGTTGTATTTAACTTCTACTTCAAACAAGTCTGACTTGTAAGTGGAAATTTGGTTTTTTTCGAAGCTGTAAAACTGAATGCAATAGAACCATCCACCCAAAACCCAGCTACACTGTATCAACAACAGATTAATAATAACAGACCTTTTCAAAAATGCAGGACTTCAGAATTACTCTTTTTGCAGATCTTCTAACAATGCTGCTTAGAAGAGATCTTTACACATCTTTGGATATTTGTTCTAAAGCTGTCTAATTACAGCTACATATTATATGGCCTCTCCATTTTACCAAGAAGTAGAATAATTTATGTTCATGATTTTTACTTTCCATGTATCATTGCTAAGCATTGTAAATAAGCATCTTCTAAGTGTTCACAACTACTAGCTAAATTATTCTTTTCTGTGATAATAAAAAAATAAACATATATCATCTAAACCCAGAACACATAGAGGTGATGTATCACAAAATTACCTTTTTTTTTTTTTTTTTTCTGGGCAATAAATGAAAGAACTTTGTTCTGCCTTTTTTTACAGTTCCTCGGAGGTCTGGTTATTTTCTACTAGTTCATGTACTATGCAGTATCAGTTCATCCATTTTAGTAATCTCTGCTAAAATCTCTCTTTTAGCTCAGAACAGGTCTCCCTTACCATTCTGAGTTAAAAAGAGAAGTACCAACCCCTAAAAAAATTCCTGCGGTTTATTCAGAATTTCACATCTAAGATATCCTCTTTTATATCACCTAGGATGTTTGGAAGAGTAGAAAAAGCTTTCAAAGATTTACACATTATGTCATCATCAATAAACTAGTAGGAAACTCAAGTGCCCTGTAAGCAAATCCAAGGCAAGTCAAATATTCTGTCTCATAATGCTGGCCCATGATGGTCAAAGCATGAACTGAAGATTTTTTTAAATGTATGCTTTTTGCAATTATTCCAATGTAGAAAAATCTATGTTGTGTTTACTACCTCTTCACAACTTCTTGGCAAATAAATTTTATACCCATTGTCATTTCTTAACTTTTCAAAAGTGTATTTAGGAAGGCATCATCACCTTCGTATGTGCCCATAATTATCCACTCCTATTTTACAGTGATTTACTGTATAAATCATGTGCTGACTAAAATCTTTTTTAAAAAGTGGTTTTTCAAGCTGTTTCATGAGCTGTACATAAAAAAAGCTTATATACTTGTCTCACTATGCATTTGTTTTGGTACATTTATCTCGGTAACAAAATGCTTTTTTTTAGAATATTTTTTTCCATCTTATCTCTTCCTGGGAACTTCATACTCAACAACCTATATGCAAGGAACTAATGTAAAGCCTGACTGGTATAGATTGTTATACAGCATTGTATCATGTTATAGGGGACTGGTAAGTTAACACTCACAGTGCATAAAGCATTTATCCCAGCCTTGAGGAATAGAGCCTTTTGTGATATCTGCAGCGTTTGCTGCAACTAAATTCAACAGGAAGCATGAATGGGCATTCCTGGTCACTGCAGTTGGCAGGCTGGCACCGCAGGGAGAGGGCAGCGCCGATGTTCAGCCCGAGGCACCGCCCCGGTCCCGCTGACCCCACACACCAGGCTGCGCCACCAACCGCACTCCAGTGCCTTCTTGGCACATTTTAGTCTCACTGGCCTCTGGAACCAAAGCCTGGAGAGTGGCGGGCCCTCTGACTGCTGCTCTAAACCCTGCCACAATACTACTAGCAGTGTCTTTATCTGCTGGTACAGGACTCCTAAAGTTAGTCTAGCAATAAAGTTTCTTCGGCAAAACTAACCCACACATTGCTTCTGTGACATGGGAGAAATAAACTTGTGTGTCAGGTGTCAAAAGACTGGGCACCTGGGTAAGCTTAGCCTGCAAACCTACAGGGGTGTCTGCCATGTGCCTCGTGGCAGGATTGCTCAGAAAATTGGCCTAAAACAGCGATCAGTTGACGAGATGGCATTTTCGGTCTGCAGCAGATGATCCCGCGGGTGCAGATGGACGTTTTGTGCTCGCCTGCGAGCAGAGAGCCCTTCAGCAAGGCAGCTAGGTCAGCCCTGCTGTTCCTCCCTCCTCGCTGCCGCGATCACTGGCCCGCGTCGACTTCTGAAGCCCAGCAGCAGCTCCTGCACTCACTGCGGGCCCTGCCGGCCTCCCTGCCCCGGCCCGCGGTGGAGCTGCGACTACGCCCTGCAGTCCCCCCGCGGGCACCCCACGGGAACAGGGCGGCCCCTCTCGGTCGGCCCCCTTCCCTAGGCAGCAGTCGCTTTGAGCAGCGCCGTGGCTCCTCGCCGAAGGGCAGAAGGCAACAGGCAGCAAGGGCAAGCGGCAGGAGCGCTGAGCGATGCCCTGGAACGGGCGGCCCGGGCCTGCCAGCGCGGCCGCCCTGCCCTCCATAGGCGCCCGGTGCTGTGCCTCCGCGGCCGCGCCTTCCTCCCGCCCGCCCCCGGCTGCGCCCGGGTTCCGCCGTCCTGGCCGAGGCGCAGCTCCGCGGCGGAGGCAGCGCAGCACTCCGGGCACAGGGCGCCGGCGGCTCGCCGAGCCTCCGGTCTGCGCAGGCAGTCAGCCGGCCTACCCCGGGAGGAGGGCCCGGCGAGGGGAGGCAGCCAAGCGGTAGCGGTAGCAACGGAGGAGCTGGCGGTGTGCGCAGGCCAGGGTGGCTGCGGCGACCGCGCTCCTTCCCCGCTGCGCTTGCCGGCTGTCGCCCACCTCCCTGTCACTGTTACCGCCCCCGGCCTCCGAGCAACATGAGAGTAGTGGCTTTGATCAGGTAAGGCGCTGACGGAGCGCCTATGTAAACGAGCGAGGAGCGTCTCGCAGACAGAAAGAGGGCGCTGGAAAAAGCCCTGCCCGCCCGAGGGTCGCGCTCCACCCAGCGCCGCCGGGGAGATCCGCCCGGCCCTTTCCGCCCGGCCTTCCCGCCCATGCGTTTCCTGCTGCCCCCCCTTCCCCTGGGCTGGCGGCTCCTTCCCAGCCACTGCTGGCTCTGCCTGTGCCCCCGGGCTGGCCGTCTGCGAGTGCCGCGGCGGGGTGGTTCCTGCATGCGAGCAGGGTGCGGCTGGGGCAGTTTCACTGCTGGTTGTCCCGCGTTCCCGAAGAGTTTAAGAACAACCGGTGTCTTTTTATAATGAAATAAGAAAAAAAAACCGCAAACACAACCAACCGACCAGAACCCCTCAGAACAACACGTACAGTTATTTCCCCCAGCCGCTTGCTCTCCCTTATCTCGGTCTCTCGGGTTATTCCATCGGCAGCGCCTTCGCTCGGGCGCAGAGCGTGGGCCGCGTGTCCTGCTTTAAAAAGGGGCTTCTGCTCATTTGCGGTTCAGTATCCAGGTGCTTATGCTTTCCAAGTATCGTAAGCTCTTTCAGGACCCATCTTTCAAAGATCCATCTTAACGATGGATTTTTGTGCTATGTTTTTTGCGAGAGGCTTGATTTTGCCAGTTTCAAAATGATGAAGCTAGCTCGTTTAAATAGTTGAGAGTTGGACACAGCTCTGCCTGTCAGGGGTCACTGTGTTTGCCACCTCCCCCCTCCCGCCTCGTTTTTTTTTGTAAGTTTCTTTGTCAGTTTCTGCAGTCCTTGTAGATTTTTTTTTTTTTTCTTTTACAAATATTAGCATTTTCTAGTAAGGACAGGCATGTGTTTTTCTTGAAGAAACAATAATTAATTTAAAAAGAACAAGCTAGGAAACCTCTAAATGGAAAAGAATTGTGCAGATGTGAGCTGTATATTTTTATTTTGGGTGCAGTAGCTGCTTGTTTAAGCCTAAACATTTAATGTATTAAATTCTTTCCGGGAATGTCTAAAATCAAACCTTTTTGAAACTGGGGTTTGACCACAATAATTGCAAATCATTCCAAACATCATGTAAAGAGAAGAAAATACAGGAAATGTTATCCATTTTTCAAGAATTGCTTAAATATGGTGTAGGGAAAATCAGCTTCAATGCTTTTTTTTTTTTTTTTTTTTGGTTTTTTTTTTTTTGCATTATAGATAAGACTGTCTTTCAGGTTTATTTACTTTAATATTCTCTAAGCAGAGGAATGTGTTAAAGGGCAGGATGGAATAAAATCCTATAAACAGGTTTCTAACACAATTGCTATTTTAATGGTCTGTTTTACAAGGATGGATTTAGTTTCAGTAATACTCTTAAGAAGAGTTTTAAAGAGACATCAAAGTGTCTGAAGTCTTTGTAACAGAGCTAGCCAAAGATCAGAGGGGAAAAGAAGTATTTGAAAAGTGCTTCTTACTTTTGCAAAGGTCAGGATTATGTATGAAACTACTTTAACCTGTCTCTTTTTTTCTGTATAGAATGTTGGCCTCACTAAAAGTTGATAGTCTTGTTTTAAGGTGGTATTTATGAGGTAAACCCTGCATTGTGTTTTGTGCTAAATCATAGACATTTTAAAGCCAGTCTTCAACCTGAAATATTATGTTTTTCAACTCTTTAAAATTCGTCTAGAGTTTTCTTAGCTGTAAGTAGTTATACTTGTCTATAGAAAGGAATTTAGCTCAGAAGTCTTTTATAGGTTCGTGTCTTCATGGTTACCCTTTTTTTTTCCTTGTGGCATTTTGTTTATAAGCCTGCCTGTTAACATACTTGCAGCATTGTCAAAAAGAGTCCTGCCTGGCCTCACTTCAGAGTTTTCTACAAAAAGTCCTTGTGATTTTTTTTTTTCTGTATGATGAGAGTTGAGAGGGGTCCCCAGGTCGTCTCAGTACTTATCTTCGTCTTTCTTCAGTGGACTGTGCTGAGTCCACCTTCCTCCCATAGCATGGGCTATCTGGTTTCATTGGTCTTAACCATATTGTGTTTTACAGTTAGTTCGGAAGGTTTTGTAGGAATGCACCATTTCGTTTGTTTCTTGGTACTGTTAGTTTTTAGGGCTATGGTAACTAATACAGAGAATAAATAACAGTACAGTAGCATGTGATTCACTGAGCACAAATTTCCACCTACTAACTGGTGGTCCAATGTAGACAATGTGGACATAATTGCATCTTAAAATGTCTTTATGTGTATCTATATATACATAAATTAATTGTAAAGATTAATAGATTTATTCCAGTGACATTTTAATTTATTTCAATTTTTAAAACTATTGAAATGCTATAAACAACATAGGCAATTATCTGTTGTCATACAATTATTTTTCTGAAGTGGTGTTTGTAGTTGAAATAAGAACTAGTGGGGGGCTTTTATTTTTTAGCATAAAGTCATTCAGAAAGGAGTCTTTATCTCACGACCCTGTTAAGCCTGAAAGTTCACATTATGATGTGAATACTGTCTGCACTTCAAGCTATCAAGAACAGTATCCAAAATTAATGAATGTATGATTTTTAAATTTTTTTTTTTGGTGTTTTTATATAGGTTAGAAGAAAGTTGCAGGTATGCATGAAAAGAGTGTTAAGTAGAGATGGAGCTTCAAAGTAGGAAGCTATCATATTTATATTTACTTTTTAGCACTGAAACGGAAGCAACTGCTTTACGAAAATCTGTGAAGTACGAAAGGAAGTCATGTTATTTACACTGTTTTTACTTTAGATTTGAATTACACATAAAATTAAAGACAGCATACAGAATTTTAGCACAAATAAAAGCAGAAATTGAGGGGAATAGCTAAAGGGTTACATTCCTGTAATGAACTTTCAAGCTGTTGCGTAGAGGGATATATAAAATGGGGAGCTTAATGCTGGAATTTCTGAAGACGTTTGTATCAAAATCACAGAATCATTTAGGTTGGAAAAGACTGAGATCATCAGATCGAACATTTAAACTATCACCACTTGTCAATTAGACCATAGCACCAAGTGCCATGTCCAGTCATTTCTTGAACATCTCCAGGGATGGTAACTCCACCACCTCCCTGGGCAGCCTATTCAAATGCTTGACAACCCTTCCCATGAAGAAATTCTTCCTGATGTCCAACTTGAATGTCCCCCTGGTGCAGCTTGAGGCTGTTTCCTCTTGTCCTTCACTTTTTGCTGGGAGAAGAGGGCAACCCCAACCTTGCTACAATCCCCTTTCAGGTAGAAATAGTAATAGTGTGTTCACAAGGAACACAACAGTCTATTGTAGCAAGAACTGCTTGTACTATCAGTTCTACTGTGCATGTCTCAGTGATTCTAAAACAAAACGCAGTTTTACAGAGCTTGTATAGATCTCTGTTACAGTTCCTGCCCTGGTTTTTGTGCCTTGGCATCCAAAGAAGCTGCACAGAATCTCCACTTGCAATTCTGCTTTGAAGGCCGTGAGTGTGAACATGGATCTTTTAATCAGTGTGTATTCTAGAGCACTTGTAGTTTTATTGTAGATTGTAATATTTCTTTTTCTGTTGTTTAAAGTCAATAGAAATACTTCTGCAGTTACATCAGGAGAACAGGATTCTTTCCTTACTGATAATGGAAAAGGTTCCAGTAGATCTTGAATGAATGTCAGAATTAATTGTATTCTCTGTGTTGGAGTATCATCTCTTGGCCTCAAACAAGAATATGGTTATGTTTGCTCTAATATTTTTTTACTAGCAGTAGTCGTTTTTATTTGCAGTTAAATGCAGTAAAAAATTCATGTGTTCAATGCAGTGTCAACTGAAAATACTGCCTGTAATAATTAAAGTTTTTGAGAATGGGATGTTCAATATGTTGAAAGTTTAGGCAAAGTATCCCATGAAGGAGAAATGTTATTCCTAACATAGGATCAATAGAGAAGACCTCTGAGATATTGAGTCCATTCATTAACCAAACACTGCCAAGCCCACCACTAAAATGTGTCCCTAGGCACCACCTCTACATGACAGCCCTAATTCAAAAGGATTACTAATGCTGGCAACTCGCTGGAGCAGATTTTGGTTTTTTGGTCCAAGTTAAGTAGTAATGAGTACAGAGTAGTTCGTCTCTGGAGTAGAAGACATTCTTTGAAGAGATTCCAGTGTCGATGGCTCTTTTTCATGTAACCGCTCAGATTAATAATAAGATACAAAACTGGTGCTTTATGGTTATTGCATTTAAGTTCTATACATATATAATAAATGTATGGTGAAATCATTCTTTTTCTAATGTTAATATTCTACAGCTCTTTTCATATTTCAAAACTTTATAACCAGCTTTGACAATACTAATTTTTGAACAGTTAGGCAGATGTTATAAGGGAGCAAAACTTTTATCTGTACTTTTAATTGCCACTATCTTCTTTTTCTTACAGTGGTGGGAAGGACAGTTGTTATAATATGATGCAATGTGTTGCTGCTGGCCATCAGATTGTTGCTCTAGCCAATTTAAGACCTGCTGAAAATACAGGTATGAAAGCCACATTTCTTATAGGAAATTTTAAAAAAATATTAGAAACAACAGAGACACAGCTGTGCCTGAATTAAGTTCCTTTGTGTTTTTATGTAGTTTTGCGTATTGAAGGCCAATATAGAAACTTAAAAGAGGTAGAAAAAAGAAAATGCTATGGAGATGTATTAAATATATTTTTCCTTAAAGAACAAAAAAGCTCACAAGAAGAGAAGATCAGTAAAAGAAAGGCTTACACAGTTTGAAAATGAGAATACAGATATCCTGGTGGTAAACAAAGGGATTGTGTGAGTTCAGTAGGACAAATACTAAAAGGTGATAGATAATGTCATCAACCAAAACTAGGACTGTATTTCTAAAAATGCTTTAAACTAGTGGTAAACTAAATGCTGTAAATCATTCCAGCTGCCAAAAATGTGCCATTGTGCTGCTGCTCATCCATTTTTATCTTTGTGTGTCTTTCTCCATTATTCTAACGCAGCATCTATGAACTGAATTGAGGAACTGGTGTGGGTTGGAATTGACCTTGATGCACATATTTTTCCTGCTTTTTTCCTTCCTTTTAGGTTGGACTGATTTTTTGATCAGTTCCACACAGGCTCCACCTTATTTCTATGAAAGAGGATGGGAGAAACTCAGGTAGTCAGTGGTGAGGTGAGAGGGTGAGCTAAGTACTTTTATATTGGACTAAAGCACAAACTGAAGTGAGACTTGAAAAGCAAGTGAGTTGTTTTCAGTTTGTGGGGAGAACGTTAAAGTATGTTAACTAGGTTCACTGTTCAACATATGTTAAGCAATTAAGTGTGGTATTTGGTAACTGTAGGAGGGTACACAGAAAGGGAAGGAAAAAGGGAGCTGCCATCACAAATGAGTCACGGACAGAACTGGCAAATGCTAGGAGCGTATAGGAACAATTTATTTTCTGGGTAGCTAGGACATAATAATCCCTAATCTTGTTGAAATATGTTGTCTTCAAACTAGTTTATCCACATCAGAAATGTAGAATATTGTCATTAAAATCATAAAATGGTCTCTCTAAATGTGTAGTTGAAAATTTTATAGAAAGTTAATTGAGGTGCTTCAGGCAATAGTGGATTCTGTGCCATTCTTTTTATTTTATCTTGTACCACTGTTGCCTGGAGAGTCTCAGTTAATAAGGAAACTGTGTATTCTAAGCAGAATATCAGTTAAAGACCTTGTCATGTTCATGTATGTTGAAGTTACGGAATTTTCTTTTAGATTGACTCTTCTGGTCTAGGTTGGTTAGTTGTGCTTGGTGTTTGGATTTGCCTGTTTTGTGCAGAACCATATCTGTTGTGTGGCATCAAAGGTAACATGACCTAATTCTTATATCACAAATTAGTTACCTTGATCAATGTTACAGACTCTTTTCTTTGCAAGATGTGCTACATCGGTGTACAGCAGAAATGCTTAATGTATCTATGTAAATTCAGAGAAGTACGAGCGTTAAAAATTAGCATCAAAATAGTGAACTCTGTTAGCTTGTAATAAAGTGGAGATTTCACCAATAATGACATATTATTTTGTCAATCTGTTTGAAATATTATCTGAAAAATTTTATATGTAAATGGTTTATTGTATAGTTTGAGATGTAATTCAGATTCATGATGTGTGCATTTTAGCTGGTTTTTTTCCTTATCTGCTAGCTACAAACTGCTTGTAAGAAAATACAGTTAATTTTTTCTCCTGGTTAAGGAAATAGCTTTTTGTTTATTAAACAATGTTAAAACGTTATAGTGGTCAACTTTTATTCTACTTAGGCAGAGATAGTCTCCTTTCGTGATGACCATGATAACAATTTTAACAGTAAAGCTTTTGTAAATTTTGACAACCTATTGCCTAGTCTCAGTGTTACAGTGCATTACAAATTTCTTGCTCTGAGTATGTTGAAATACATCTGGGTTTGTGCCTCTGACCTGTGTTCCTATTAAAATTACCATATAAATAGGAGCAGAGTTGGACCGATATGAGATTTTTTGGATGAAGCAGGAAGAAGGAAAGACACCACAATTTGCAAATAGGCAGCATGTTTGTGACAGATGTCTTCCTCTCCATACGTCTGTTGGGTGGAGAAATCTATTTTTTTTTCTTTCCATGTTTATAGTGGTGTTGTCACCAAACATCTGTTTGTGAACTGAAAAATATTAACATTTAGATTTTCTCAGTGCTTTGTAGTATTGTGATTATCTGTAATTGTTGAAACAATGTTCCTAATACGGTTGTTTCTTAATTGTGACAGGGCAGACTGATGAACTGGACAGCTATATGTATCAGACAGTAGGGCACCATGCCATTGACCTATATGCTGATGCAATGGATTTGCCACTCTATCGTGGTTTTATAAAAGGTACCAGTGTAAATACTGGAAGAGTGTATACTGCATGCCAGGAAGATGAGGTTGAAGACCTTTACCAGCTCATGAAGCTTGTTAAGGTATGCTGTTTGAAAACAATTGTATAGTTGGGGATAATTATATTGCTTAACTCATTTATGAATTTAAGCAAATGATCCGCTTAGGTATTTAAGGAAAGCTTTGAGAAAAAAATGGAACACTTTTACAGGTTTTATTTCTATTCCTTTCTTCTTCCTTGCACTGTAAATATTTAGCATAAATATATTCGTTTTCTGCCAATGTAAATCTCACTTATTAATCCTCATTGCAAGCCAAAACCTTTTTCCTATTTAATAAAAACACCTGTAAGAGGCACTTGGTATGTATGACAAAAAACGTAATTGTGACAGTCATCCATAAATAGAATATTTAGGTTGTTTTGCATTTGAAATAATGCATCATTTGATTACTGTAATGAGAGATCTTTTGGATTTTGTGCATTTATCAATGTGTGAAAAGTAATGTCTAGACATTTCCGTTTGAGTACGCTTACGATGTGTAAACCAGAATGTGTTATTTGTTTGTATGTTGCAAATCATTCACCAAGCATTACAGAATGCTTTACAATGATAGCTTTGATTCTGGTAGTCCTGTGATTATATTCTGATATATGACATAGTAGTAATATATATCAATCCTTTTTAGCTATAAAATCAATTAAAGAGAGACAATGAGCCCACTTTCTAAACCACTTAAAATTTATTCTCTGTTCTTTTTCAAAATCTTTCATGTAGAACTTCATTTTCTACCAATATTAAATCAGATCTTGTTGAAAAAATAGAAAACCTCCTGTTGACTCTAGAGGTTTTCCACAGTGTTTGAGTGAACATGCTATGTCCATTCCAGCTAATTGTGTTGATTACTGGAGTGCACAGTGTTAAAAGCAATACAATGTTCAGAAAATCCTAATTGCTATTTTAAAGAAAGTAAATATGTAATTTTATTAATCAATTGGTATAGGCTACTTTCTGAAACATCAGGTAAAGGTGTTTGTAATCTTCAAGTCAGGTATTGAACACTCCAGATTGCTTTCATTCATAAAAATGAGAATTGAGATGAACCTAAATACTTCAGGCTTTATTCTGTATGCAGTTAAAAAAAAAAAAAAAATTCAAATTGCAGATAAGACCTAAGAATGTGGTTTGAATGCAGAGTGCTTCCTGAACCATCTTGGAGTCAAATGTTGCATCTTCCAAAAGTTTTTGGCAATGAAATCCTGTTCTTCTAAAGTAAAATCAAGATCATACACCTGTGTTGGAGTATGAGGCTAAAGAACAGGAGAACAGTGCATGTGGGCGGTACAGCCTCAACTTGTGCTGGGGAGGTTTAGGTTAGATATTAGGAAATATTTCCTTACTGAAAGGGTTATCAAGCATTGGAACAGACTGCTCAGGAAAATGATTGAGACACTTTCTCAGGTGGTATTTAGAAGTTGTGTAGACTGGGTGCCAAGGGACATGGTTTAGTGGTGGACTTGGCAGTGTTAGGTTAATGGTTGGACTCAATAATTTCAAGGGGTTTTTGCAACCTAAATGATTCTATGATTATGCTCTAGAGTGCTTCACAGAGGTTTTAAGTGGAATGTGCATATCCTGCAGTACAGGAATCAAAAGAAATATGATACAGCAGTTTTAAATTATTTTTGAACCACGATAGTATTAGAAATTAGAAGGACTGATATCTACTGTCTCTTAAAGCTGCATACTACAACAGCTTTCTGCTGCTGGGTAAGGTAATAAATTACAGATCAATTTAATTAAAAACGGGCAAATTAGTGGCAATTAAGATGATACTTCCTTTACGATTCTTGCTGTCTTTAGAGGAATGGATCCCTGACATAAATTAATGCTAGTGTTAAATCTTGACAACTTCTGCTTTCAAAGTTTGTACATGATAATTATAACTATAGCTGAAAGAGATGTTATCATGTTGTCTGGAACTAAATAACTACTTCTTTCCTGTGTAGAAATATTAATCCCGCTATATGATATCTTAAAGACATAAATATTAACAGTATACTGCCTTTATGTTAGACTTTGTATAATGATGTCTTTACAGTCAGACCTAGCTATGAAATTCTGATACAAAAGTCTCAGTAAATGTCTTGCATATTTTGATGAATAACTGCAAAATTATGAGGGGAAATAAACTACAGCAACTGTGGTATTTTAGTTTTAAGAAGACAACTAACGTTTTTCTACTGTGTTTTAGCAGTAACTTTGAAAGCTTTCTGGTGTTATTTTTTCACATTTTTTTAATAACTGCTGTTTAGTAGCTTTACTATTTAAGTCTTAATCACTGAGGATTTTGCTTTCGGAGTTTTTTTCCCCCAGACGTTAATAGTTTTAAACAGAGAAGTCAATTTGCATTCTCTTAAAGGGAGGGGATGAATTCTGTGGAAGCCTTGTCAAAACCATCTTTGAGTGATTGTAATTTTAAAATGCTGGTCAAATATAATAGTTCTTTTTTTCTGTCAAATGGTTTTGGGCCAAGACTACAGGAAGGGTGTGTCTAAATCAAAATCACATAGTGTACCTTACTTTCCATTGGCAAAGAATGCTTCTATTGCAAGTACTTATTTAGCAAAAAATTAAAACAAAACACTTTTTAAAAAACTGTATGATTTTGGAAGTATATGATTTTTTAAAAACAGTGTCATGAGAACAAGATTTCTAAAAAATTAAATATTCCCTCACAATTCTGGGAAACCCAGGACAACAGTCCTGTTCTAGTTCATGTGACTCAGTGAGTGATACTGATTGTCAGTGACTGTAAACCTATTAATTTTATTGTCACAAACCAAGGTGATTGATAGGTGTAAAGGAAATTTATATCTATGTTTTAGTTGCCTAATGCTGTGTTTTAGATTCTGTATTCAGTATATATTGTGAAACATATCAGACTACTTATATGATGTCTAAATGTATCTTATTATGCAGTCTTCACCTGGTAGTAGAATATTTACTTCATGAGATGTGTAAATCCTGGACTCTAAAGAATAATTTAATCTCCACTCAATGTTACTGAATAGGGATTATTGATACCCTTGTTTGTCCATGTTTGTTACTGTTCATGTTGGAGATTTTCCCAGCAAAGCCTGTAAGCACTAGAGTTACTTAGTTACCTGAATTATCTTTCAGGGTTTTTATAATGGCGCTGTCTTTGAAATGTGGTGGGAATCTGTATTTCTTTTCCTCTAGTGGCAGGAAAGACTGGAGCATAAAGACATTTTTGTGAAACTTTCCTACGACATCTCAATTTAGGCAATATTTAACTGTTTTCTCTCCTTTTCAATGTAATTATGACCTTGTTCAAATAATACAGTGATGTTTTATGTAAGCACATACAGAAGTGATATTAGATGGGTTGAATGTTGGATTGTTTTCTTTATCTCGTGGAACTATGGCTAAACTTTTGTTTAGGGCAGTGCTTGTAGCAGCTTCCACACTAAACAGATGAGTGCAAGATACTTTATTTTCAGCAGCCAGTTCTGTCCTCTTCCAAATTTCTTGCCTTATCTCCTCTACTCTATAAGTCTTTGCCTTTGTTTGGTAAGTTTCCTTTGCTGAAGTAATTTGTAGAATTATTGAACTAGGTAAAAATGTTTTTCTTCTAACTTTTTTTTGTGTCATATTTTTCAATGACATGCTTAATTACTGTATTTTTTTATTAATGTTTTAAAAATTTATTTTTGTGGGTTTTTTTATATTTCCCCATGCTTATTATAAATCATACAAATGGATTTTTAGTGGATTTTCAGTTTCAACATGTTATTTCTGTCAGAGTCCTTTTTGTTGTGCCCTTTGTGGGATTGGAACCCACAGACATTCAGAAAAAATAGAGTTCACTTGAAATAAATTTGTATATTGGCTCTCAGGACTCAAGAAATATGAATTATGAAATCATCCATTGATCATCAGATGAAAAATAAATACTAATGTTGGATATATTGGATGTATGAAACATTTGAATAATAATAGCCTTTGCTTGTGGCACTATTTCATTTTATCAGTAATGTGGAAGGGAAAGAAAGAAGGTTTATTTTCTAAAATAGCGTCGCATTCTGAAACAGTGATCTTATAACAGTCAGTCACTAAGAATAAGTAACATTTTTTAGTTACAGAAATAAAGAACTTAATAATACAGTGTGACTCCTGTATTTAATAATTACTTTTTAAGAACAGGATCAGGATTTTTTTTAAATGGTCCCAGTATGAAGTATTTACTGAAGACAGAAAGTATCCCTGTCTGAGAGCTAAAATTGCAATAACAGTGCCCTTTTAGACATTACTTAAGATATTTTATCTCAGACAAAGTACTTGAGCTGTGTGGGTTAAGGTGGAATAGAAGTAACTTTTGGTCCTATCAGTATTTAGTGAAACTCGCTAAGATTTTTTCAGAAAACAGTTCTTCAGGGTTTGAGATGAATGGATGAAATGCCAGGTTATTCTGTGGCCTTCAGATAGGGATTAATTCCCTCACAGAACATAAAGCTTTCAGTTCCTTGATATTGCTAATAGTCTTCCATGCTAAGGAAACAATCTGTCTTTCACCATTCTCTAGAATTCAGCTGCTGTGGCCAATGGGTGAAAAGAGTTCTCAGATTCAATGTGATTGCCGACTTTCTGTGGCTTTTGTACAGACAAAGGTTTAGGTGCTCCTACCAGGAAAAATACATGAATAAATGCAACATAGTATTCTATCACAGCATTGCTTCATTGTCTTCTAAGATGCGTGTAAAATAAACTGTAAAGTATATGAGAAAAATCACTTGGTTTTTAGATGTCTGGTATATGTGGCTTCAGTTGTAGTATGTACGTGATAAAGACTAGTAATGTACTCTCAACTTGTACAAATAAGGTCTGCAGAATTTCTTAGGAGTGTTAAAGAGGCCAAATAATTATTAGTTGTAGAATCCTGATTGACTTGCAGAATCTGTAATCTGAGGTCCTCAGCATGCTCTTCACAAATTACTTCTGTAGTTTATGAGTTCAGACCAAGTAGGTAGCTTCTCCCTCTCACTTCAGGGATTCAGAGAGTTCAGAAGTCTGCAGGAGAGTTCTGTTCTAGTAATTTCCCATGTGTCATTGAAGAAAATCTGGTATTTTCCCTATTATTATTTGAATTATCTTTAGATATATAGATTAATTCCTCAGAGTTGGAATTCCTCAACATTTTGGAGGAAGCTTAAATTATAGGAAGAAGTATTGTTCTGTATGCTGAATTTCCAAAATAATCACTCCTTCATCATTTTTTTCCTACATTGTGATTATTGCAAATCAAGAATACTGTGCCCTTTATTGATAGATTATCTTTATATATAATTCAACAGTTTAGATACAGTCTTTCTGTATGGCAAGTGAAATTAAACCATAAGTATTGAAAAAAACCTATAAGAAATCTTCAATGCCTGGTTGAGGGGAACCGTGATAGATAAAACAATGGAAATTATTGATTGGGCCCTTTACTAATCATGTAGATTTGATGAACATTTGGAGACCATTATCTCCTAGCACAGTTCTTTTTGTCTTTAGACATGGAATTTAAATGGGAACTTTTAGAAATTGTTTAAAGTGATTGCCTACACTGACAAGAAATAAATAACCATGCTTCTGGATAAAATATGAATTTTTTTTTTGAGAGAAAGTACTTGCTGTGTTTTTTCATAGACTTAGTTCCTCCACCTTTTATAATGAGTAAATTTTTATGTGCAAGGATTTGGATTGTCCCTTTGCTCTCATCGTGTTAAATGATTACATTTTTAAATCAACTTGTTCTTTTTTGTTTTAATTAATTCTGGAGTGGAGTTCCATAGCTTCCTCCACCTCGGGAAGTGACCTTTGTCACTAGCAGTGAATAAAAGTGTGAATGAAGTGAAGAGGGTAAGAAGTAATTGCGTAGTTGACAGTGTTTTAAGCAGTGTAAAAATAGTTATGTATCTCGTTTTGTTCAAAACACAGGGTTTTTTTAGTTGTTGTGTTTTTTGGTTTTTTTTTGTAGGAATTTTAAAATGAGATGAAAACAAGGAAATTTTTTAATCAACAGGATGCGTGGAATTCTGTGTGTCTCATCTGAACTGTTCAGGCAGGGTCAGGTTTTTTGTTTTGTTTTTTTTTTTAGAAGGGGATCTTCAGCAATATCTTTGAGGTAGTTTCCTACTGTGAGAAATGTTGAGCTTTATGTAAACAAAAAAGTCACTGTATTTCTCTCTCTTAGGTGTGTGGAGTTGTTTTCACTCACTCCCTGTCTTGTTGTGTTAATATTGAATAAGCAGAGACAGTCAGGCTGGTGGTGAAAGATGGTAAGCAACCCTGAGGGCTTGTTCTGGTCAGCTTGAAACCTCTGATTGCCAGGTTTTCCTAATTTCCCATTTCCAGGGCATCTCTAGTGTGACCTTGCCTGCTGAATATGATGTTCTGGGTTGCAAGATTCTCACATGCATTTGGAAATGGGCAGCCAGGCATTGTTTACAGGACGCCAAATGAACCGTGCACTCGCAGCAAGTTTGATAAACACACATTTCCTCCTTTTATCAGTGAGATTGCAGAATGTGAAGTATGAGTTTCCAGTTTTACTCATTCCCTTCAGACCTTTTCCTGTTTAAAAACTGAATCTCGCTAATTGGATGATGATACATCCTTAGATTTTGTTTTGCTTTTTTTGTTATTGTTGTTTTGAATTCAACTTACTGGTCACTGACACTTTATTTCAGTGCCTACCTTGACCAGGTTTGATAGACTTTCAGACAAAAGCTTTCCATTTGTTCTGCACAGAGAAGGTTCATCCCTATAAATGTAAAGTGAATGCTAATTAACAGTAATGACTTCTAATCACTTTGCTTTTATACTCCTTTAGGAGCACAGCTATTATCCAATGCAGTTAAATGAAATGCTTGTATATGAATCAACAATGCTGTATTTCTTCTTGCAGCTATTGCTCATAATCAAGCTTTGAATAAATTACGATAGTAAAATTGATTTTAATGTGTTCTATTGCATAGGGAGAAAGGAACCTTAAATATCTTGTTAAATATCTTGAATATTTAGAGAGTTATCTAGTAACATTTTGGCATTCATTATTGTAGTTAAATAGAAAAATGCATTAAGATGTTTAAGTCAATTTTGTAAACATTATCAAAACTTTTTTCATCGTTTGAATTGTATTTAAGTGATGTGCATAGACGCAGCAGTCTCCGAAGCAGCACCATTTGGATCCAATTGCATGTCTCTAGGAATGCACTGCAAATTTCTGCCTTCAAATGCAGTTAAGATTCGCATAGAACAAACATGTTTTATAGCTTGAGAACTTCACCTGTTTTAGCCTAGTGTCAGAGAGTATATAGAGTAGGTTAATACACATTTATGCATTTCTTTTATCAACCTTGTGTATAACAAACTGTTAGGTTTTTTTACATGTATGCAAACTGCCTGTCTGCCTGCAATCGTATACATTTAAAAAGGTGTATAAAAGTAATACTAGTGATAGTTTTATCAACAGCAGGAAACAATAAAAATAAGATGAAACTTTATTTTAACAAAACTAGACTGCTAGAAACAGTGCTAATGAAAAGAGATGACTAGACTGGTAGGATGTCAAGCAATTTTAAAATAATTCTGGTTTAGGAACAGAATTAGGCTATAGACAATATATATGAATTTGAAATTTAGCAAACTTTACCACTTATCATTGCACATACAGGGCCTGTTTGGAAGGCAGAAGTGGCAAAACCTGGATGAAACCCATTACTGACATGAACATTATTTTTTTGCTTTAATTTATCTTTTATTAATAACTTGCTTGAAACAATTACTTAAATCACTTAGAAATTCTAGATCTCAGTGTCTGTGAGGGAACTGGGGTCTTGCTTAGTGAATATATTTACGTTGTCTGGTTTTGCAATTTCTAAAAAAAATTAGATTTTCATTTTCTGTGGCAGTTCCCTTTCATGTAGTACATCTGTCTTTGCATGCTTAGAGACACAATTCTTTCACAGTTACCATCACAGTTCTTATGGATGTGGATGTGAGTGAGTATCCACAGGCACCGTCTGTGGTTTTGATTTTGTTTGTTTTGTTCATTCATTCACATAGCTTTAGACAATTTTCTGTTATGTTTCATTTACTTGAGCATTTTCTCTGTTAACATTTATTCTCTGGTTTATTATGAAATCATTGCCTAACTTAATTTCAAATTGCATTCCGTGTAGTACTCTTTAAATGCAAGTTTGAGTCAGTGTTCATAAAAGTCCTGTGTTTTACTGCAAAACATGCTGCTTGGAGGTTTTGCCACTGCAGTGTGGAAAAAAGTAACACCTTTCTTCTCTAAAGTTTCATTAAATTATTGATGCTATCCATATCTTATTCAGTACTTCTGTTTCTTAATTGACATCTTAATAATACTTCTAAAATATAAAAATGAAAAATACAAAAAACCTTAATTATTCTGTACTGAGGTAACTGGCTGTTTTATATTATTTGCAATTCTCATTAGGCATTGCTAAAATACATTTCAAAATTTATTAGTGCCTAAAAATGTAATTGGGATTATTTCTAACAAAAGAAGATCAAAGACAGGTAAACTTGTATATAAACTAACAGTAAAACAAATTTATCAAATTTGTTTTCATAAATATTTGTGTCTCTGAAACCCATTAATTGTGTAAAAATAATTTTGCATGGATTTACTATGGCATTTATGCTGACTTAACATACTTTCCCCTTTTATATGAATGTCAAACATAGAGCAATTTCAAGGTTACATTCTTTTCTGCTGGACACCTACTGGTTTTGATCAGTATATTTAAAGGTAATTCTTCTGGAAAGGGTGGGACTTAATTTGGTTTATATTGCACCAACGTTACTGCTTTCAAAATGGAAATGATTGATTTGCAAGTGTCATGAAAAGGAATAAAACGGAACTGGCCTTTTACGCTATGAAAGGACTGTGTAGTGCGAAGATATTCTTTCTGTTGATAAATTCTGCCTGTGGAAGAATTGCATAACACTCATCACTCATTTTCATATTGATTATGAGTGGGATTCCAGTAATAGGTTGCTGTTTGCAAAGGATAAGGTGGCACTATGATTAGTTACCTTTTCCATAGAAAGCAGTACAAAGGAAAATGCCAAATGTGTGCACTGCAGTATTCCTATCAGCCTGACAGTCTGTTACGTGAACTTTGCTTTCAGTCCATTTTCCTTCAGAAATACAGCTTCAATGTTTTTGCCTTATTATTGTTTTAGGTTTAGTGCATTTGCATGCTCTCCTAACTCCGGATTCTTTCTTTAGTCAGTTATTTATTTTTCTGACAATCTTCTATACTTGGGCCCTATCACCATTGTAACTTTTAAAAACTGATACAACAGTGCCCTCTGTAGTTTCTCCCTACATGGTTACTACCTGCAGCTGGTTTTGAGCATTTAGGTAAAGAACAGGATGTTTACACTTATTTTTAGCTCAAAGAGAAGCCCCTTTTTTCTTAAGGAAAGATTTTGATTTTTCACTGACAGTTTCATATGCAAGAAAGGGAACAAAAGAGGCTGTTCTGAGTCATCTTTTAAGTTTATAAGATCTCCTGTCATTATCTAGTGCAAATCTGAAGTTTTATCAGGCATTCATTCAAGGCAGTCGTTAAAATGACTGGATGGGATTTTCTGAGTTTTGTAGGCTTTCCTGAAGCTTTTGTTTGAAGTGGAGCTTGAAAACAAAATAATTTTAAACTTACTTCCTTTCTGCTTGCCACTTTTCTTAATTTAGATCTTACATGGTCTGCCAGGGACTAAAGACATGCTTGCCAGCAGCGCACCTAAGCTTTATTAATGATGTTGTTTTAATTCGCACAGTGACTGAAGTAATTGTTGTTCATTAGCATTGATTTGTCTCCAAAACTCATTTACAATTTAGATTTCTCTTTTAACTCACTGTAGCTTAATATGCAAATAACTTTTTAGTCTGTGTTTTCTACAGAACTTATGGGACAGGTTCAGTATTGAACACACGTGTTTCCTGCACTGGCATATGTGCACATTCACACTCATGAGCTGCCATTTAAATATTATAAACTACAATAAAAAAGAATGACCTTTTAAAAAATAAATGCTTTAACTACAATTAGTTGCTTCTGTAACAGCATCGTAAAAGTCACTGTGTGAAAAGTTAAATGGCTTACTTTATGATTGGGAGTGTTAATGTACATGTAGAACACACTCTTAATGCACTTCCATGAAATGAAATTCATAAGTCATTGCAGTAAATTATAGTTAATGATGTAACCATAGATGGCTATTCAAAACATTCCTGTATCTCTAATGATTTGTGTAAAGCACATGACTGACCACATGCCTTAGTTCATCTGGAACAGTAGATGGATAAATGCACCAGCTTTCTACTTTTGAAGACCGTTTTTTTCTGTGTAACAAGTGATAAGAATTTTGGTGGAGTAAATAATACATCACCACTTGCAATATTTGAGATATGGTAATAAATGGTGAGGAGGACTAATTTATTATTGAATTAGAAGGTGGGATCCTTCAGAAGTGCAGTGTGTAGAAGCTTTGATTTTTTTCTATTTTATGGGTAATCACTAGCCTCTAATCCTATGTCTGCTTTTTACCATGGGATTTTTTTATACTGAAATGTTACTGGAGGAAGCAACAATTATGGCATAATGTGCACTGACTAATCCAGAGAATACCCCATATTTACTGTTTACTGTATTATATCAAGTAATATGCTGAAATTACAGAAGTAGAAAGGTTGCTCATATTATTTGAGTAAAGCAACTATTATTCTACTGCCAGAAAAGTAATGTGGTCAAGTAATTTTACAATAAAGATAGTTTGGTTAAAATTACTTTCTTTCACTCTAAATTTAACAGAAACTTTAAATCAAGTTTAATTATTGCACCAATTGCATAATTGTTCTTACTCTTAAATATTGGGGCAGAGTGGAGGTCATTTGTATTAATGAGCTTCTTCATTCATTGTGGGGTTCTTATGGTAAAACAAGTTTTTGGGTTTTTTTAACACTATAGCCAAACCATGGATTGGTTTAATTTCTAAAGTGAACTTGAAAGTTTAGTTCATGAAGGAAGGGTAGAAATGAGTATTAGAAAAAAAAAAAAAACCAGTATAAATTTCTACTTTACAGTAAATAGGTACTTTGGAGATTATTTTATTATTTTTAATGGAACTTCCTCACAGTTTACTCTTTTTAAATAAATGTGTCTTACGGATCGGTGGGAATTTTGCTTAGAAAATGAATTCTTCATTAAAATAATATTTTAATTAAGAAAAGTACAAGTGATTTGTTGTAAGTGTGATCTGGTTAGCAGTGATAGAAGGTTTTAAACTGCAACCTTTGAGATAGATAAGATGTTGTCTATTTGGAAAAATGAATAAGGTGTATTTTATTGCAATGAAACTAGCCAATTAAGATTCAGCATAATTAAAATAGTGATAAATATATTTTACAATATTGGAGGCAATGAATTCCAGCCTTTTCTGTCTACTGAGAGCTGGCATAACTTACCAAAACTGGGCAAAGAAGTGACCGAGCAGCCACTGCAGATTCTTATAGGAAATGTCATGTTTAATCCACATCCTTTTATGTTTTTATTTAAAATGTCGATGACTTTACCCCATTCTATAATCATTACCTCTCCCTAAACTACCATACTTCTTTTCATTTAGTTGGATTATGTGATCTGTGTCTGAAATCTTTAATGAAGGAGAGTATGTGTTTAAGGAAAATCTATAGTTGAAAGTAGTTGTTTTCAAATAACTTGCTTAAGAAGATATTAAATAAATTTCAAATGTCCTTTCATAAAATCTAGGGTGATGCAGAGTAGTTAAGGGTATTTCTGATGATGGTCTTAATTTTCATTTTTAGTATTTTTTTAACTCTGAAATACAAAAAAATGTGAAGACTGAATGCTGGGTATATATTTTATACATAAAATAATACATATCTGTTGCAATTTACTTGGTTAACAGTTTCCTACGTAGTAACCCTAGTTACATGAGGAAAAACAAATACCTCAATCTAAAATGGAACATTATTTGACATAGCAAAAGAAATATTGGCTTTTCTTGCTGGAGACAGTTATGAGACTCTCTTTTATGACCCTAGGGCATATTATTATACCTTTATTATATTTAAGTTTTAAGACCTCTTCTTTTTTTTTTTGGGTATTCTTTTAAAGACCTTTTTTTAATTTTACTTTTAAGACATTCTTTCTTTCTCTTGAGCTTCACATGAGAGAGAATCTTTGATGACATATATTTAAAGAAAAACATTAGTATTTAGGCTTTACTTGGTTACTTGATGGCCTGTTTTTATAACTACCAGAAATATAGATAATATTCTCCAGAAATATAGATAAAATTAATGTGAAGTGACATTAGACACTGAAGAGTTAAGGACTGGAAACAAATTAACACTTTTCCTTTGAAATATTATTTTACAGACCTGTTTGTTCTACATTCCTTAGGCATTTTGCTTTGCTGTCTTCTGTATTACTCACAACCCCCTTTTTTTTCTTTTCTTGTTGTTTTGTTTCTACAGTGACTTGGTAAATAGATGGATTCTGGCCTTTTTTTTTCTTTTGTAGTGTACTTCTGGTATCTAGAACAGTGATACCATTGTGTTTCATGAAGGCACAGTGTATTACAGAATATGTCATCCAAGAGGTACATTAAATTACCTAGCTTTGTTGTCTTGGCTCCTTTCAACTTCTGTGTTCCCTGGCCAATGTATGAGTATTAATCTAATATTATAGATATATAATATTTAGAAGAACTCGAGTTTAAATTGTAATGTTTGTGATTTTAGAGAGCTAGGTACTGTTGGTTTATAAATACTGGGATTAATTTATTAAACTTGCTTGTTCATATAGTCATGTTTCGTTCTGCTACCATTTGTCAAGTATTTTTTTTTTGTCTTTCGCATGCCTTAACTCTCTTTAGACCACTAGATTTCCAGTAATTTGGGTGGTTTTGTGCTGCAATAACCCTTTTGGCCACTTTCAGGATTATCCTTATCCTTTGGAGACCAGTCCTGTGTTCTCTGAAACTCTGTCAGTCATTATTTATTACCCACTTGTCATTGTGACTTATTCATTGCTTACATCACCATTCTCAAATGTATTGCTTTACAGAAATGGTGAACAGTGCTGTGAAGGGAAGATCAATAAATGCTTTCAAAAGAAGATTTACCCTGAGACTTAGATCTTCTTTTTAATACTAAATCTGTGCTATTAGTTCTGAGATAGTTTTAATATCTTGACATCAAGTACTCTGTTTCTCCAAATGGAAAGATGCTATTGCCTTAACCAACTTTTGCGGAGCAGGAGGACTTCGGCAATTAGGTTTTATAGTATAAAACTTTCCAATTGTCAATACTTTGTATATTTTCCTGAATGCATGTTGTGTGAATTTGAAAATACGCAGCTTCATCTCCTAAGAAAAAGTGATAAAACATTTATATAACAAGTGCTTGAAAATATTTCTTCGAACTTTAGTGATACTGTTTTTTGTAACCACACAAAGACAGGAGAAGGCTTATTTGAAATCATCAATTGGAAAAAATAGAAAAAATTCTACTTCTCCCCATGTCTATTTTACTTGTTTTGAGAGCTTCATGACCCATGCTGTTTTTCCAGAGCATCCAATTTCATGTGATATGGTCACTCTTGAAAGTCCCTTAAAAAATAGTTGCTCCAGAAAACTGTTTGAGTATATGTAATATTAAATTTATTGTATTAGTTGCAACTTCAGGCAGCTGAGAATCTGAAAGTGGCAAATGCACAATTTCCTGCTCTCCTTTGTATATCTTCTATTTCAAATAAGCTGGAAAATCCAATTTTAATCATACTGTATTAGACTGTATGTTGAAACCTGCTGGGAGGAAATTAACCAAAAAGATCTCATGGATGTGTGATGTATAATTTTTCACTTCTTGATTCTGCAGCAGTATTTTTTTCCATTTTTGAAGTGAAGATAAAAAGATCTATAACAAATGTGCGCACACACACACGCACACACTTTGGACCAGGCAGATGAGGAACCTGGAAACCTATGCAACAACTTCTGCAACATAAAATGAGGGAGTGCCACATCTAATTGGCAGCCTACTGCTATTTTTTTGATAGGAAACAGTTTCATGGGCTAAATTTTTGTATTCATGAGATGATCGGGTGTTTCATTGGGAAGTTTTGTTCAGTCTATTCATTTCTTCTTCCACCTCCTAGTTGCCACTCCATCAGTTGGTGGATATTCTCAGTGCTGTTCTATTATCAGTTGCTCCCAATACAGTTATATCTGTGTCATTCCAGCCTTGGAATATTCAAGTTCTCAGTTATTATAGTGCTAGGCTGTCAGAATTTTGGCTGCCGGAATATTCCCAAGAAATACAAACTGAAGAGAAGGTTTGTCACATTATATAATATGGGTGCAGTGCAGTATTGAATAGGAACTACTCTTTCTTTGGCCATTTGTGCAATAGAAATGCAAAGTAATATAGTTCAGTATTTTGAAAGCTGTGCTCTCCAGTCAAAGCATGCATTAGACAGTGCTGTAGATAGAGTCATGTACTGTATGTTAGCAGACTATTAGAGTAGCCCGCTGTTGTTTATCTTTTCTATATGAGTACTTAACCTACTTCAGACTTAAGCATGAAATTTGCAGAAACATAAGGAGTCTTTCAGGTATTAGACTTTTGTATTTGATCAAAGCAATGTATCGTGTTAAAAATAATAATAAAATATATAAGAAATTCAAAAGCAGGAGCTCCCTTGCTTCCAGGCTTGTTTTCAGTCAGTGGACTGGCATGCTATTTTGTGGCAAATGTTCAGCTTGAGTTCCTGGGAAGTTTCCTTTCCCTCACTTTTAAAGTCTGTCCAAATTTTTTCCCTGCTCCATTTAGCACTCTGTGAGCTACATGATGTGCTAAGAGGATAGCACAGTTGCAACCTGTTTGTAAAATACCTTAACTGAAGAAATGAGTAAATTGTATATAAGTGATTTAAGATTGCATAGGAAAATTTCTTCTCATCCTACTCCGCATTCTCTCATTCATCCAACTTGCAGTTTTCTGATAAGGTAGCAGTCATGTTTTCCTTTTTTATACATATATTATGCCTTTGGCGGCATTTTTTTTTTTAAAGGATACTTAGAAACGTCTGTTGAAGAACTGAGACCTTCTTACATAGAAGTTTTCCTCGAAGCTGATCATTAGGTTTTAAGTTGTCTTGATTCCTTTTGGGTGGCAAGTATTATCATTTACAGTTTTCCCTTCAAACCGAAAACTCACAGAATCCATTCAGATTTAGTTTTCTCCTCAAGCTTTTTGTTTCTTCTTTGTACAGAAAAGATTCTGTCCACGCTGAATAAGAATACAAGTTTTCACTTCCTTAGCTGAACGATTGTATCTGTATGAGGCAAGGGTCATTTCTAATGCCCAACTTCTTATTCCAGTTAAGCATAGGACTCATCCTTCTCTTTGGTCACATTGGTTATGTTTCAGTGGTTTGTCTGCTTGACAGGATGTTGCACTGTTGTCCATATGGACATTTAAAGCATGGCAAGTACATTCAACTTAATTTGTTAATTGCATCTTGTTAAGAACTCTTGACTGAGGCCACACTTGCAAGTCTCATGTTATTTTAATGCTTAATTGAAATGAGGTTAGGATCCTTGACCTCTTCCTCCCAAGCATACAATTACAGTGGAATAGTGTGATAGTATGCGGTGTAAACAGAAGGCACTGGTTTAAAACATTGAGACCATGAACACTTCTCATTTGAAAAAATGACATTTGTCAATAAAATAACAATTCAGGTTGAAAGACTAAAATAAATATTTTGCTTCTGCTAAATGAGGCAAAAGTATTTGTGAGAAGACCACACTTCGAAATGGGTAAGAAAGCTCAATAGCGGGCAGTCCATTGTGCAAATGTCTGCTCTGAGAACTGGAAGGGGACTGTAACCTTAATGAATGTGAATTCCTCTGATCTTCTGTCATTTCTAATGTCCTTGTCCCTGACTGGCTGTTTGGGGTTTTTTTTCTCTTTAAACTGTCTTTTTGTGATACTCAGTTTGTGTAGGTCTAGACTCAGAGACTGTGACTTGGCTGGTAGATTCTTTAGTTAACAAAATACTTCTGCTCTTACTAAATAGCTGTTTTCCTTTTCCTCTTATCTTTTCACTGCAGTCCATAGTCACTTATACCAAGGGCACAGGTCATGATAAGTAGTATTTGCAATTTTAGATACCTCGGTCCTCTGAAACTTCAGTTTCTGTATTTAAAAAAACCAACCCCATAGTAAATAATTTTAGCACCTCAATTACAGAAGGTGCATATGACTGAGAATCCACAAGATAAAATTAATGCATATACCTTTCAACAATAAAGCATTCTGGGGGTGCCTTTTTTGGTTTAGGCAACACACAATTTGGGAAATTCTAATTCAAGCAACATTGTCTTCTAAATTTAAATAATCAGGTTGTTCTTAATCTTGGAGAATGCCATAAAAATCACCCTGCAGTTGAGGAATGAGTGAGGAGGGATGATAAAGGAAGACAAGCATTCTCTTCTCTGTGATGCAGCTACATACTGACAATGCCAGAGAACTTAATATTCAGCTTGCTTTGGTACACACTTTTAAAGATGTGGAATCTGAATTGTGAAGAAAATGCAGATAGCTGTAGGCAGAGAAGGTACCAGAGGGATCTTTGATGTTCTACATAAATGATTTTATCTTTCTTACTATCCGTTTCCTATTAAAACAGCACATACAGTAATAATACCCCTCAAAATATTGTTGGGATTGTACTGTAAAACTGAACTAATATTTAATATTTTTTTTAATGTCACTTTAAGAAAAAAAAGGAAAAAAAAGCTGACAAGAGCAACAGTGATTAAGTGTATAACTTTAAATTTTTTACACTTTCTTGGATTTATTTCTTTTCAGTATTTACTTGTGGCTGGGATGGGAATAGAAGAACTATGACAAATGTTGGAGTTTAAAAAAGTCACGCATACTTTGGAGACTATTGGAATTTGGAAGAGGAGGGGTAAAAATTAACATGTATATCTTCTTCTTTCTTGCTCAGTAATGACCCTACATCTTCCATTCTTCTCTGCCTTTGGAATAGGTTCAAGATCAATTTAGTTGACAGTTTTCTCTATTCGCAGGGTTCCTGATTTTTCTTCTTAGTGTGTTTTGGTCTACACCTTTTCCTGATATTATTTTTCTGCATACTTTTCTCTATTTCTGCTTTGAAATGCCTCTCCTTACATTCTTTCTCCGTTGTTAAAAATTTGTCTGCATTTAATCATCTGGTATCACCTGAACAAGCTGTATTTTTTTTCTTATTCTCTAAAACATTGTGAACCTGCCAACCTGTCTCCCTTCTTCACCATGCCTTTGTGTTCAGGTGCCCTTTCTAGTACTCTCACGGTAAGGACACATCTTCCTGGAGAAAAGAAAGCCTTACTTTCACCCAACTGCAAGAAATAACAATAAATACTCCACTCCTCCGTATTTAGACACACATTTGCTTTCAGATTTTAAGGGGGTGTAATGGCTGCCACTCTGAGAGCAACCTGATGCTACAGCCTTGTTGACAGTATGAGATGTCAGAACTTCAGAAGATTGAAAATACATTTCCAGTTTATGCAAGCTAATAAAATAAAGCAAGATGGAGCACATTTTAGGGTAACATTAAGTGTTTGGGAACTTCTGTAAATTTTTTTGTGTTAAGATTTGCTAGAAGGTGGTTTTTTTCTGTAATTTTTTGTTACTCCTTTACAGAAAAATCCTCTGAAAGTTTTACTTTGGTACATATTTCTCTTTTGATTTTGCTATTTCTGTGTTGATATTTTTGCTTTTCTCTTTTACCATGTCTTTGGCACATTATCATCTGCCTTTCCTTTCTGTTACTTCCAATCTCCTTCTAAAGATCCTTCTTTTACATTTCTTCCTCAAGGAAGATCCTCCAGCTGCCCTTTCTTTTTGCTACACAAATTCTCTCTACCTTGTAGTAATATCCCCTAAAGTGTGGTCTTGTCAACCCAGATTGGGGCAGTGTTGTTTCCATATATTGGCATTTCCTGAAGGCTTTCCACTTACAGCTTTACCTGGGCTTAGGGTAAGTTAGACTTTGCATGAATGTGATGTCTTAGTACCTGGTTCATACTTGTCTTGTTTCTGGTATAAGTACTATTGTATTTTGTTTCAGAAGCATCAAACCTGTTTAAAATGAAAAAGTTGGATAAGATTTGCTTAGGATACTTGTGTGAGAATAGATCAACTCAGATCTATCATTTTTCAACGTAAAACCTTAGTGAAGTTTTTCGGTTTTGGCCAAGCATTTTTTTGGAAAGTGTCATACTAGTGCTTTTTTGTGAAACTGGTTTGCAGTTAACTGACTGAAATGCAGAATCTCCATTATGTATGAAAAAGATTTCTAAACATTTTTGGTGAGAATAGAGAAAAATTAGATACTGAAATTTCCTGTGAGAGAAATGAAAGCAGGAAATTGGAATTTTTTCTGTCTTCCTGAACTTGAACAGATGATTATTCTGAGACAATGGCTTTGGGTGTTTTGTGCTACTCTTTCTGGATCCTGTCTTCAGGCTGGACATGGTAGAACCATGTTGTCGGTTCGGGACCAAACAAATAGGGAAAGTCCATGGCTAAGTTCACAGCAGTTTGCCTGGGGAGCTGAATTAAGGGCTGTGGGCCATACAAATCCAGACTCTGGTGAAGCCTGTTAAGCAAACTGACAGCAACCTGGGAAGAAAACTCCTGTATTAACTGGAAACTTGCTAAAACCAATTCCTTCCTATAAAATACTTAGGCTTTAATGCACTGGCATTTCTAATGAAAAACTATTGTGTTGGAACATCTCAGGTGCATTTTAGCCTTGAAGTGCTCCTACATTACTATCACCAAGTAATAATGATAATCATGGAATCATAAAATGATAACATCACCTTCTTCTGCATATAAGCTGTATTTGTGTTCTTGCCCCTAATATGAAACATACCAAGGTTGCTTATAAGTGAGTTTACTGTATTTTCTCATCTTTGCATCTTGTATTTTAAGGCAATGTTTTAAGGTAGCGTGGATAGCTGAGGTAGCCTGCTGGAGGTGGGAGGCAAAAGTGCAGTGATGAATTTCGCATTGAAAAATTCTTCGTAGATTTGTTCTTAAGTGTTTACATCACAAGTCTTTTTCAAGTTTCTTACTAATAACAGCTTGTATTACTATTATATAATCTGAGGACATCTCAGATTATCAGTTATAGTAGAGTATGCATTAATTATTATACTGGAAAGACAATGGATCAGGCATAGACTGTAAACTAAGCTCAGAATGTGTTTACTGGTTATCAAAAATAAAAGGGGATTCCTTCCTGTGTGCATCAAGACTGCTAGAAGAGAAAAAGTACTCTGTTCCCTGCTGTCACAGAAGGAACAGTGCCAGTGGTTCTCAGAGAGGCTGAGAACCGTTAATCCCTGGCCGTGCTTGCCCCACTGTATTTAAAGTAGAGCTTAGGATGCTCTTCTGCCAGGCATTATGGGGGGCCTTTAATTTCCACATTGGTTTGTAGAGGAGTTGGCTTTTTTTGAGCAAAACCACGTAATGAAGACAAGAGACAAAGGTAAGTCCTTTCCAAATGCCTGAGTAACAGCTGTGCTGAGGTAACCTCCTTAAAAAACCCTCACTAATTTTTAGAGGCTTGTGAGACATGATTTTTTTTCCCAGGTGGTCTGTAGTTTCTGTGAATATGCCTAAATTTGTAGAGAACATTGGCTATTTCTGATTATATCTTTAGTAAACTGCTCAGAATAGCAAGTCTTTATGATGAAAATTTGATGCCTTAAAATACTACATTTTAGTGGACAGATAATGCCATTAAGAATGATACAGAGGAGGATGGTATCTAGTGTTTGCAACTGTTTTGCAGACTGATTTTTAGGTATTGGACTCAAATGTGGAAATTACCAAGTGATGTTTTGTCCTGTATCATTCCAGTTCATTAGATTGCAAAATGGTCCCTTTCTGACCAGAAATATCTAAAAATTGCTGTTACAAAAGCAGTAAACATCATAGGAGTTTCACTGAGTGCTTTTGTTGAGTAAGTGCCTTTTCCATAATTGCAAGAAATTTTAAAGTCAGTTTTTTATACCGTATTGTAAATTATATTTATTAGAAATAAAATTACATACCATTGAAAGCTACTGAAAATGCAGGGCAAACTATGAAAAAAGGCAGGGATATCTCTGCCTCTGCGTTGTTGAAGCTTGGTTTTCTTTGATGCAACCTTCTCTCCTCTTGCATAGAAGTGAAAGAAAAAAGTATTCAAGTACTTGAGTACTTTTTTCTTTCACTTCTATGCAAGAGGAGAGAAGGCTGCATCAAAGAAAAAAAGAAAAAGGAAAAAGAAACGACATTCAGCCATACCAGTTAGCGGTTGCCTCCATTGCAATTTATATAGGTTTCCCTTCAAGTAGAATTCAGACTGAGTTTCAAGTCTCAGCAGAAGATGCAAAGTATTTCTTAGATGTCATTGTTCCAGGCATGTACACTTCATGAAGGCAGGTCGTTAGGAGTTGGAACATTTGCTTTGAAATAGATATTCTGGGTAAACTTAGAAGTGAACATAATTTACAAGCAGTGGGCCCTTCACTTTTAATTTGCCTTAGTTTGCTGAACTCTTTTAAAATGGATTAATATCTGGTTCTATTTTTTTTTTTTTCAAAGTGTATATAGTGATTACATATCACTATATGTAATTATATATAAATCTAGCTATGTCTAGTTTTAGAAATTGTCTTTTGGGGCTTGTTTCTTCATGCATTGGGCATAATTGCAGTATGTGCTATCTTTGATGAATTTTCCTAAGAACCCATTTAAGCTTTCTAATAGGGCACTTGTGAGAATTCTCTTAAGCAGAGTAGTTAGAAGTATCTATGGATAAGAATCCTTTTTCGATAGAAAATGGACTTTTATTAGTACTGTTTTACCTGCCAAGCTTGTCTTTTTAGTGTGATTGTGCAAGATACTGAATAAAAAATCAGCTCAAATTTCTCTTTTTGAAACCTTTACAAGGCATCTCATTAAGTGGGGTTCCATTGGTGTGAGGGGATGGGATGGTGGTAGTAGTGCTTCTCCAGACCCGTATCACTGGTTGCCAATCTTGCTAAGTTGTTCTTTGCTATTGAAAACAATGGAAGTTCTTGGTTAGGAAATGGTGAATAAGTCTGTCCAAGTTTGAATGTAGCTGGTATCAAATTTGTCTGAGAGGATTGGCATAATTTAGCCTCGCATTTCTAGCATTAAGTACTACAAAATATCAAGACACTTTAAAAAATGAACTCTCTTTTCCTATCTTTTAAAAATTCTGAATGATGTTGAATCAAACTTGATTAACCAAAGAGTTAATGAAGGCTGAGTATAGAGTATAAGAAAATGTAGCTCTAAATATTTTGAAAAAATATGATACAATTACTAATTACAGTTGGATAAATTAAGTACTGTGCCATTGGTACTGTGGTTTATGTAGAAATCTGCAGGGAAGGGATGGACAGAAGAGTGGCTGTGTTGTTTACATTCTGCTTTTTATTTGTACTTGATAAAGAACAGTAAATATTAGCTCTAATGATGAAGTCATCTGTATTGTAACAACAAATAATTTGCATAGCACTGGTTTCACAACAATTTTTCAAGTAATGATATACTACTGATTATTCAGTTTGATTAGGGTTTATTGTTCATGCATAGAGTCCTACATGAGAGACAGTAGACAGTCCTCCTTTAGAGTCCTAGTAGTCGTTGCAATTGGTGATGCCTTCCAAAATTTATCCCATAATTCACATGCAGCATGGATAGCAGTGATTATTTAGCATATTCAAAGAAGTCTAATTTTTTTAATGTTATGGTAATACTGTTATTTTCAATAAACCCTCCAATACTCAAGTAATTTGAACACTATTCCTGCTGTTTTATTGTATTGTGATATAAACATAAATGCAGTGTTAAAAGCTATACCAATGGTGTCAGACTCCTTAAGGACTTGAGAAAACTGTCATAACTTCTAAAATAACTGATAATCGTTTGTGGGTCAAAAAGAGCAACATGCTGTATTGCTTAGCTTTCTGCTTTCTTTTTCTCAAGGTTTGTCTGAGATTTAATTTTATGTGAAGTACACAAAACACTGTCAGTGAAACATTATCACTTTGTAAAAGCTGTTTAGAATATGGTCTGGCACAAAATGTGCAGAAAATTTAAAAAGAATACTCACAACTTCTTGCATAGAGCTGAGTTGTATATATTATTTGAAATTGACCAAAACCATATACTGCACATAGAATATACTGCATCTCAGTATTTGCAAGATAAGCCTAGAGCTACAAACTTAGCTTTTAAAATTATATGCATGAATATATATGTGTAGAATTAAATAAAAATGTGTAAATAAAACTTCATATATGTGGTTCCCTGTGTTTACATGTGTGTATATATAGGTAGCTCTTTACAGTTCTGAGGGGTTTATTTTGTCCTATCCATTGCATAATGTTTCCATTTAAATGCATATTTTGATTTTTCTTCTGGGACTAGGTAGAATGCCTTTCCATTATACTACTAAAAGAATAATCCACTTGAACATTATATTTCTCCCTAAAGGGATGGTCTGTTCTAGTCATATGATATTATTTTTCACAGAGTGATATTAACATTCATGATGTAGTGATTTTATCTTGATTCAAAATGTTTTGTTCTGGTACTAAAAATATTAAGGAGTATTGTTGTGTCCTGCTGCTAAAAAATACCTCAAAATCAAGGAAATCTGAAAACTTCCCAAACCCAGGACCATTTGCATGTACTTTGTTAATAATGAAGTGTTAGTAAAATTCAGAGTATAAAATCTAGAGGAGATAAATATGTTTGGCACATTTATAGAGCTTAAAAGAAAAAATAAGGAAAGCATTCCAAGACATGGAAATTGGAAATAAAATATGCTGTAAATTTGAATATATAAACACTGCTCTATACAGGTGTATCTTTCAAAAAGATGCTTTTAAGAAAAGGTATCTTTGTATTCATTGGCAGGATGTTCCACAACTGCAAAAGTAGTTTTTAATGATAGGACAGAAGTGGGTGGTAATTTTGAATTACACATCAGAATTTTAACAAAACAAAATAAACATCTAAGTAGTGTGGAATGCAACAGTTACACCTGTATCACAGAAGGGCTAACAACATTTTTCTTTAATCTGATACTCTGCTGTATGATATTTGTTGCCTACAATAGACAACTACAATATAGTTTAATATTTGTCTTCTATGAATTAAATTCATTTTTGGATACATTGAAGCACAGACATGGGCTTTAGTACTAATCCTTCAGTAGTAATTGAACTCCAGCACTGATAATTTTGATTCCCTTAATTTTTTTTTTAAATCATGTTGGCTTTTTCTTTTCTTCCCTATAAATCCTAATGAGATTATACACCCTTTTCAGGACTGCTCCTACTTATCCACAGAAGTGTGATTTGATGGGCAGTATGTTGCACTCTAGAGTCTGGCATCCTGGCCTTCTTGCCCTGTTCTTTCCCTGTTCCGAGGCTCCAGCAGGAAAATCAGAGTTGCACAGTGATCCAGAACATCTGAACTTCTTGAATTGCGTTTGCATTCTCCTAGGAAAATTATTGCATTCTTCATCTGACTGAGCTCTATCTTGTAGGTAGGCTGAAATTGGTGATTCTTTGCTATGTTTAGGATCTTTCAGACTCTTTGGTCTACTTCTGTTGTATGAGAAAAATTGTTGCTATCAACAGATTACTTTGATCTAAAACATCCAGGCAGGGCTGTATTCCCAAAATACTTGTTAGTTACAATGATACACAAGTTTAAATTAATTTAGAAATTAAAAGGCAGTATTCTGGAAAGAAAACAAGGATCTGTCGGTGGAAAATAGCCCCACATCTTGTAATTAAAATGAGTGCCTTATTTTATGGATCACATAAACTATTGTAGGAGGAGAGAAGGCTTGGAATAAGAATTGAATAAAGGTTTAGAGAGAAGCCACTTGATGAAGCGCTTTATAGATTAAGAATCTGCTTGCATCATTAACCACTTAGACCACTCCAAAAAAATTAATTTTCTCAGTTCGTCTCATGAAGTAGTAGGCATGTGCTGTTGCTGAAGAATTCCACACCTCCAGTAATGGACATGCATAAGTTCAATCTCCGCTGGAGGTTTTTTTGTTACATTCAGAATGCTACATTTAGCCCAAAGACCTATAAAAATTGTCTAATATTAAAAAGGTAGAATGCTTTCCTGGTATTGATGGTTACATCAGAGTACTTACTACTCTGCTAGGTATTGCCATCTGTGAGAGATGGCAATTTCAGTTTTAATTTACTAAAATAAAGTGAAAACCCTTAATGCAGTGCAATTAAGAGGGTGTTTTGAAGTTTGGACTAGACTGGGAGCTTTTGAGACTTCATGGTCTGATACCGAAGAATTGTGTCATAAGTTGTTCTCTCCTCATGTACCTAAAATCCAGTCACCTTCTACTCTGTAAAGACTTGTTTATTGCAGTATACTCTGAGCATAAGATATAAACTGGGAATTTAGAGGCAATGTTGACCTACTGTACTGAGTGTAATAATCCTGCAATACATCTAACAAACTTTTACTAAGAGGTAATATTGCATTATTTGTTCAGGGTATATTTTTCGTTCCTTACCTTTATTAATTGATTCTACTTAGTAAGCGCCAATTATCTAATGTAGAAATGTTTTTATTGTAAGTGGGAGAATGTTATCCTTAAGAATATATTATTAAGATATTGTTCTGCCAAATTACCGTATCTGAGAAAAGGTAGACATAGACAACTTGTATAGAAATATGACTTTTTGTGGCTGCAGCTGAAAATGTGAAGTGTCTGAAATATGATCATTCAGCATGAACTGAAATCATATAGAAAATTACTTGTGTCTGTTGTGATAAGACAGTATTGGGAAGAACCCTTGATTCTTCCTGCTAGGCAGCTCAATGAAGAAAAAAATTTGATTCTTCAAGTAAACTTTCGTAAGTTTGTCAGCATAATTTGATATTGTTTTGGAATGTTTCTCTTAAGACTTGGAATAATTGCTATCATTTTAGTAATGCTAGGTGACCTTGTCTTTTTTTCAAACACAGTGATGGAAAAATAATCCAAAGGCACTTTATAAGAGAATCAAACCTGAAAATCATAGTGTGGCTTTTTGTGCTTCTCTGCAATCTGGGAAAGACGTTATTGAAAGTAGCAATATTTTCATCAATAAGAGTAAATGATGCCATAGATGAGTAGCATAAAATAACATTAAGTATGTGCAGAATTCTCTTTGTTTTGCTCAAGAACTTTAAATTCTCAATGAAATCTTGCTGTGGGAAGTGCAGTGTAGATCCTGTAATTTCAAAACAGTAATTATTATGTCAGTATTTAAATTTGAAGAGGATCGCTTCCAAAATTTAGAAGAAAATGTGTACTGATGTAGAAAGTGAGGCGTTACTTTTTAAAGAACGTTTTATCAGGATTGCTCTAAGTTTGTATAGGCTATAGAAGAATTTTCAAATCATGGGTATGCCTTCATTTAATTCAGTTTTATTCACTGTTTCTTTTTCATATGTTTTCTAGGATCAGTGTTATTTAGGCAAAAGAAAGATGAAGAACCTTACCATACCAAGTTAATTTGATGAAACAAACATCTGGTGTTACATTGTTGAGATTCCTAACAGTTTAAAATAATTTGCAAATGCTGTTGTCTTTTGGAGAAGTAATAAAAATGTTGAAGATTAAAGAAGGGTTCATGAGGTTTCTGTTCCAAGTACAAAAAGGCTTTTCTTTTGGATTTGTGTTTTCAATAGACTGTTTTCCTCCAGAATAATGTTTTAGAAAGTCCTGTGTTCTGCTTTTATGTAAGGAGGAGTGATTATAAGATCAGAAGAGCTGATTATTGGCAGTGCAGATAATAATATTTCTGAGGGAGTTTATCTAAAACATGTTGTCATGGGGAAAAATTGAAATTTGCAGTATTTATTAGAGATCTTGTGTGAGTTTTTGTGTACTCAGAGTCCATGTCAGTATTATCTGCTCTTAGAAGTAATAGTAGCATAACGATTTAGTAGTTTGAAAATGTGTATATGAAATTCTGAAGAAATTTTTAGAGGGATACGATGTGCCAACAAATGTGCACATATAGCAGAACAAGTGACATTGTTTCATGCAGAAAAGATTGAATACTTGCATGCTTACAGAACAGGGTGGTTTCATAGTGACAACAATGAATCAGTGTAATGTTAACTCTCTCGCATGTCAGTGGGTGAAGAATGATGTTATTAAAGTTGGTGAAGTTGTGCTATTAGTAGCATAGTAATGCTTACTACTATGCAAATAGAATTAAAGGTTTATGTTTCTCCAGTGTCTTTAAGAAACAAGAAAGGTGAAATTTGTCAATTAACCTTTAGAGGAAAGTTATCTTTAGCTTTGAGTATAATGTGTTATATTATTAAATGTATAAACATAGTCTCCTAGAAATTTTCAGGTGAAAATTGTCCACCTTTCTTGCCAGCTGACTTTTGTTTGTCCATAGTGGCCTACAGTTTCTCATTAGAGTAATGCCAAATGAAATGTAGTAAATCTTACTTCCTCAAGCATGCCTTTCTCCTCATACATTCGTTATCAGGTAATTTCACATTCCAATAACTCATGCCACTATAATAATAATATTTGCAATAATACTTGTTCTTTATTAAAAAAGGACTTTGATACTTTGAGAGAAGATACTATTTTAAACTAAAAAAAACTGTGAAGACAGTGAAAAACCACAGGGTTTTTAATTTGTCTGTCAACAGTTAAAATTTTTGAATTTTTTAATCAGTTAATTACTCTATTTGTACTTCAGCATTATAGTTTTTGTGACAATTCAGGAATGATTGCAAATATTTTGAATCTTCACATTATAAATTAGTTATAAAGTATGTTCATGTTACCAGTAGACATGGCTCAGCATAGATGTAGATGTGAATTAGCTTGTAAGAGTCTAAGTTAAAAATCTGCAGACTTACTGATAAAATGTCTGCTTTTTCATCAAGGGCCTATGAGGTTAAAACTTTGTTTTCCATGTCTGTCATATTGCATATTTTTTATTCAAATACTTCAGATTACTGAACGTGGTTGATATTTCAGGCAAGTGGTAGTGAACACTTTTGACTGTGTTTGCATGACTTGTTCAAATACTGCATTGAAGAATTTTATATCTTGATCAACCTTAAGTGAAAATTAATTTTTGCTTACAGAAGGTGATATTTTGCTCCAGTACAGTATGCTCCAAATGTTTATTTCTTCAAGGCTAGTTGCTGACAAGTTAAGTTTGACAGTTAAATTTTGGTGGAGAGTCCGATTTATAAATACTTTCAGGAGCTCTTTTCTACAAATTCTGGACATTTCAAAGGCTGAATGTTCAGTACTATGAAAAGCTATTCTCTAAACGGTAAAAGTTTGTACAGTTCTTTGGAGTTGAAGTCATAAGAAGAGTATAAGCAAGTTGTCCTATTGAAAGTATTTTTCCTTTTAAAGTAAGTAGAGTTCACTTGCAATGTGAGAATGCATGTATATACAAGAGTGTGAGAGTGTGGATGTGTGTGTGTGTGTGTATTAGTGCACATTACACAGATTTCATAACTATGAAATGCAGTTTTGGAAGATGTAGTATATGGGAGAATTAATTATCTAAATGTATATAAGCATATCTATCTATTAGACTTGTTAGTATCAGTGAAATTGACTTACTTAACCAGAAATTCTTCCATTATTTAGAATGTGTAAAATTAAGCAGCCAGCTACCTTAATGTTACATTGTGACATCGAAGAGTTAATTTCAGAAAAATAAAAATATATTTTTTAAAAAATTTCTTTACAAGAAAACATAAGGGAGAAAAAGAAGATTTGTTTCTAATGAACAAAATAGCTCATTTTCATTTAAGACATGTTTTTCTTCCACAATTCTGAGCCACGTGCTGTTGTATGTGACAAAAGAGCTAAGAAAGGAAAAGTAGGTATCCATGTCATGCCTACAGTTTTACTTTCTCAAAAAGGACTGTTTGCTCACAGAATTACTAACAAAAATCAAGTTACTTAAATGCCTCAGTATTTGCCAGCATGTTTTCTAAAATACTTTATTAAATAACTTTGCTTTGACAATACTCATATAGAAATAAATGAGACTAGACAATTCTTGTATGACATTTTCCTAGAGTAGTTTCCTTTAGTGGAAGTCTGTTAATAACTTGAATTACCCAAGCCATGGTGTGTACCTCAGATAACCAGAGCGGTGGAGTCTGTTCAGAGTTTTGTACATGCTGTACGGGATCCGTGTCTTGTTGGTCTTCACTGTGGAGGGGTACCTTGCCATTAGCATCTAGAAGTTGGTCTGCATGGAGGCTATGTGGTCAAAGCAAGGGAAAAAGATCTTGTGTCTGTATTCAAGAATTTAGTTCGTCAAGGCTGACTTTTGACTCTTACAGTTTGTTAAAGATACTATTTAAAGAAAGAAGTCCAAAAGTGAAAACCTGCCTGTCCGAGGTCAGAGTATGATGCAAGTGAACTGAGTTTCATAATCTAAATCATGAAACTTCTCTTAACTAGAAACATACAAACTAATATTCCTTTGACCTTTCTCTTGATTTAGTAAGTGGCTTGTCTTCAGCAAGACATTGATCTGACACACAATAATACAGGCCAGTACCTGTCTTCATAACACAAATACTTTTTTTTAACTTTCTTTCATTCTGAAGAACTTATACACAATCGTGTATGTTGGTATGTTAAAAACCTAGCTTTTAAATCTGATCACAGTGTTTGACTTCTAATTCTAGATGAATATAACTGCTCTTGATTGTAAAAGACTTACACTTAAAATCACCAGCACTTAAAATATCCAGTCTAGCATCAGAACAGAAACATTCATGGTTACTTGACTGTTTTGTAGTTGTTCACTGGCATCTTGTTGGTATGATATAATGTCATTTATTCAATCTGGAGTTGGCTGTTCATGTTAATTTTGGCTATTAAATTAAGTAATCAGTCTTTGTTGAGGTAATTTTGTAAATAAGATTTCCTGAAAGAAGTGTCTGCAGGCAAGTTTGCTCTGTAATGATTTGAATATTTAAGAGTTGGAAGTCCCAGAGGTGAAGCAGACATTTATTTGAAACCAATTCTCTGCACAAAATGCAATTAAAATATATATGTATTTTATTTTTTTTCAGCCGAAGACTTTTGCTTTATTGTCAAGGACTTTGTAGCCTCCGTGGATGGAACGTAGGCCTCAGTTAACAGTTACTCAGTTAATAGGTATTAAGAAAACAAAAACAATTCTGTAGAAAATCTTTAGGTAGCCTTTACAATAGTGAATGTCGATTTTTATTTTAATATTTTATGTTTTTTGATAAATATTTCTAACAATATTAAATTTTACCAAATGCATACTGGGTTTAGTATGATATTTTTTAATTGGAAAAATGAATTAATGGATCAAAATTAATTTAGAAAAAAAAATCTTGTGAAATAGTGTGGGATCTAAAATGATACAGCAGCTTTCTTGCATTCTGTGAAAATAGTTAATATATAAGCTAAAACATTAATTCATTAATGAATGATTTCTGATTTCTAAGACTAATTGTTCACTTTGTAAATGCAGCTAAATGGAAAATCAGTGTGTCAGGAAAACTTGCATTTATGGTGTGATATATGGCTACAATGGAAGATTTTTCCTGGTTTCCCACTTCTCCTGTTTAGAATGTTATTCTAGCCTTTTAAACTGCAGTATTTCAATACACTTCTGTCTGATATTAGACTTTGAGAGTGGTATTTCGTCTCTTTTTCTCTCTTTCCTTTTTACTTTGCTGTGGTGTGTGTATGTGATTATGTGCAAACAAACATCTCACTGCACCATCTCCCTGAACGTTTGGCACTTCCAGGTAGTAAGAGGACCATATACTAATTAAATGTGTTTATTGTGAGATTGCAGTCACATACTGAAGGCACCCCTACACCGAATTAATAGATTGTGCTTGTGTGAGTGTGTGCGTGCAGTGTTTCAGTAATTGCATTTATAAAACTCTTGAAGTTAGGCCATCAGTTTTGCTTAAAGGTACGTGGTAAGGTGCCTATGTCCTATAAAGGGCATTTGTAAAAATGCATCTAATTAGCTCTTAAAGTAGATTAGTTACATAGTATTATCACCTTGTATAGATACCATTATTCAGTAATTTATTTCCAAAGCAAGTTGAATAAGGCCACTGAAGACTTCTGAAATACATAAAAAGAATGTTCACATGGGGATTTGTAAATCCACATTAATTCCCACTTGTTTTTGGAATTGCTTCTTCCTAAGGAGTGAAGGTATGAGATACACGTGTTTTGCAGTGCCTGTGTGGAACACAGGAAAGTCCCAGATGATGTGTAGTGATCTGACATCACTAAGATGATCTATGTGATTCGTAGCTAGTCTGCAGAGCCTTACCAAATAGTGGGTTTTCAATTTGACGTAGAGTTATTATATCCTTATGTCTCAGGAGTATATCCATACTGTCTTTGATTACTTGCAGCTGCATCTGACAGACATATCAAAGCTTAGAAAAAAATCACATACTGTTTGAAATCACTATAATCAGTGATTTTAGAATGCTTCACAAATTATAAGGCAAAGCTCATATTTAAGAGTTTTCCACTCAAATAATTGTAGAAGCCTAAAAGTCCTGTTACTAAGGTGTATATTGTCAGTCACACACCTGCAAATATGTTGTGCTTTAATTTGAAGTTTTGCAACTGTATGGTAATCCTTATTTAGACACAAATAACCTTAAACATTAATTTAAGTATAGATAACAGTTTTCAGTTATTCATGCAAGCTTTAAGGAGGATGTTAATTGGAAAGACAATTTCATTTAGAGACTGTATTTTATATCTTGATCATAAAAAATGAACTCTATTGTGGCAAACCTGTGAAGCTCAATTTAAAAATTAAATCTAGTTTAACCATTCTTTATCTATTTATACTTAATTTTCTTACAAAAATCTGTTCTGCACAGTAAATGTTTAGGGATATTCTGCATTTTTCTGAATGGCAGTGCTCAAATTTTCTTCCAATACATGTGAATAGACATATATAGGCACAGGTCTAGCATTTCCTTTTCCTTTGTTATTATTTTGGCTGTTATATGCAATATTTCATTTAAGATAGACATTATTAAGGTGGTGAATAGTGCTGTGCAGTGATATGCTTAGCAGTAACCTTTACTCATAATGTGATATTGTCTGTATGTCTTATTTTGTTCAGCTTTCTCTGGCACTGATGAAGCCTAAGGCTGCTGTTTCTTTGAGTTGCTGATAATTTTTTATCTGATTAACTGACACATTTAGTTGAAATCAGACACAGCCCTTAGGCTGGGCATGGATTTAATTTAAAAAGTATCAGAGGTTTGCACTGTATGCTGTTTAATCATCATGTTTATCAGGCGAAGAAAAATTACCGGAAGGACCGTAGGGAGAGGGTTATCTTAAGGAGCAGTAACTTGGGAAATTGATAATAACTCTGAGGTAATTTACAGCTAACTTTTACATTCATTAATATAACATCTCCCACTAATAGTTACAGTGCATGTAATATACTAACTAAATTGAAAACATTAGCACCAATTTTCTTTTTGCTGAACTCTGAAAGGGTCAGGTAAAGACATTAAAATATGAAATTGTAGAAAACCTCCGTACTTGCAATAAATTTTTTACTTACTAGTAGAATACTTCTACCAGTGTTGTATGCTACAATGCATATGTAGTAATTACCTCAGATTACTGTTACTATCATTAATTGGAATAAAAACAAAATTAAAATAACAGTGTGCTAGTATAAATTAATCTTACCTTGCTGTTTATCTTTTATTTGAGCTGTGAAGCTGTATATTAGAATTGTACATGAATGTAACAGAGGCACCTTCAAAAAAGCAGTGATGTTTTGGAACTTTCACAAAACTACTTAATTTTTTATACTATTTCCTGATAGGAAATGCAGCTAATACTAATTTATGATACACAAAGAGCAGCAATTTTGAATTGTGTTGTTCATTAAGCTGTTTAAAATAATAAACTTTAAAACTAGGACACCTTAAACATAAATTGTGCATTTTAGTACAGTTACAGTTGCAAAGCTCAATTAGCTGTTCTAACACAATTGTTTATGAAGATTATTGTTCTTGTCCTGTGAACAGGAATAAATTAACTCTTATAACAAGACATACAATAATGGTATAACTTCACTTACTGATAAAACATAGCTAATAATTATGTTAGGTACATAGAAAAAAGCTACTAAAAATGTGTTATTTAGTTGCTTTTTCAAAGTTTATTTTTCTACCTGCCTTTTGAAATGGGTACTTTTGGTATCTCTAAAGGGGAAAAGTAAGTTTTAAATTGTCTTATGGAAAACAAAACTTTGTTAGCATCTGTATACATTTGTGTTTAGTATCTGCTTATATGTGTACATTGCATATTTTGTGTTGTAATGCTTTGTGACAGAGTATATTGTACTGGGTATAAGCGCTTTCTGAATTATCCAGATATTCCAGAGAAGCAATTTATTTGTATTTTGGAGTAGCCTGTTGCACTGGAAACATAATAGAAAAGTTTAACATAGGTAAATAATCCCTTAAATTAACAGTACATGATGCTTTTTTAAATAATAATTTTGAAAATCCACTCAACCCAAGAAAAAAACACACTTTCATATTAACTTTCCTCAGATATTTTTCTGTTATCTGTTACTTTTTATGTGATACAGCATGTAACATCTTTCCTTCTGAATTTTCTCAAATTCACTACCTCAGCTTTTGAATTTAGTGCAGATCCTGATATTCACCTGCAGATCTCAGCTTGGTTTACCCTTGCTGAGTGCAGTTTTTTGAACATGCTTTTAATGGTGCCAAAGCTGATCAGATTCGACATTAAAAGTGAAGGCACTATTGATTCTGGGATGGATTCTCTGCTAACCATGATCAACTCTTAGTCAAACAAAATGCTATCTGTTTGCATGGTGTCCAATAACTCTTTCAATAGCAAAGAATAAATCCAGTGAAGAAGTAGCTTTCAGTTAGTACTCATCAGGTGCTGAGCTGAATATACTGTGGGGCAAGGCTTTATGTAAACTTTGTCCAGTTGAGGGGCTTATGAAGGTTATTAGACCATAGCTTTTTTCTGTTCTGCCTCATGCTTCATCCTTCTTCCTTGCAAGTCTTCCTATTCCTTGAATTTGTGCCACTCCAGCCTTAATTTGTTGAACTGGACAAAATAGGGGGATTGAATTTATTCCATGTCATGGAATGTAAGTATATTAACTAGTTCTCCCATTTCAAAGCATGTATTAAGTATATTGATGTTTCTCGTAGAAGCTATTGTCTGGACAGTGATGAAAGTTTATATTTGCTCTTTACCATCAGAAGAACTAAATGAAAAGAGATGGTGATAAATACCTGGGAGAATTTTTTAAACGTGAATGCTAACCACAACTGCAAAATGACATGATGTAGTGCCATTTCAAAAGATGATTAAAACTTATTTATTATCAAAGGAAATAAACTAGAATAAGTGCAGACAATCTTCTGTGTTATTATTTTAAAAAGATTTAATGTAAGTTGCAAGCAAGCAGCCAATAACAGCCTTGTTTTTGCATTGCTAACATCAAGATGTGTTGCATACATGTGTACATATTTGTGTGTTTGCATGTGTATCTATATATATATGCATTCATAAACATGCACATCCAATGTGTTACAGATTTGTATAGTAAAATAAACACAAACAACCTCATAAAAACCCCTATGAGTAATCTTTTTGATGTGTAAGTTTTAAGTTTGGGCCATTGTTTCCATGGTCATTTAGTATAAGTTCTATGACCATCTGTGGCTTTTTTAATTCCATTATCATAGGATGGTTTTGAAATTTCCTAGAACTCATGACTAGAATTTTTTAAATCCCAAACATGTAGGTCTTTACAACAGTTTATTTTAGTATAGAAGTATTGTGTTTGCAAAAGAACAGAACATTTAAGTGTCTACTTCCATTTACTTTTATTTTTAATTTGAGGGAGTTTTCTTAGCAAGTATCTTTGCTGATGCATATAGTTTGTCAGAACTTGAAAAATAGAATGAATAAAAAATATGTTTATGTCTCTGTGGGCTTGTTAAAAATGTATTGGGCAAGTCAGTTGCCATCTTCATGGATGAACAGGAGATTCTGTAAATCTGTCTATTTGGGAAATCACATGTCACTGCATATTTGTTTATTATACCATCTTTTTTTTTTAAGTCTATGATGTAGTTACTCTCTTATATCTCTGATCCACCTATTTATTTCCCATTCTTAGAGAAAGAGAAGTGTACATAGTGAAAATATATATAATGAAATATAATGAAAACTATTGTGGTAACTACAGATCCGCAATGCATTATGATAAATATTATGATGATAATGAGCATCTTACTAGTATTGGTGAGGTAAAAGAAATGTTTGTGTTATTAAACAGGTTGTTCAGAAAAGTTGTGGATGGCCCATCATTAGAAATGTTCAAGGCCAGATTGTATGGACCTTTAACTTAACCATTCAATGATGCTGAGATAAAAGAATACGGAAAACTGTGTATAATACATGTATTTATGTAGCCATAGAGATTAATCTATTTGTGAGACAACAGTTGTATACCCTTCTGTTTGTTTATATGAGATATTTCAAAAACATTATTTGCGGAGCTTAGTTGATGGCATAGTTTGCCTCTGATAACTTAGAACTGTGATGAATTAATAACATAAACAAAAATATAGGTAATATTTTTGGACATATTGGTTGATGTCTGCACGTTGTGACAAAGGACGTTTTGAAGGAATTGCTAGGGTTGTTATTGTTACATAAAAATAAAGACAAACAGTATTTATCTGTCATGTTTTCCAAGACTGTTACACAGCTTTCTAACCTTTTTAAAAAGAACTTTGAAGAATGCAACTTAAGCGCAGTTTTAGCCATACAGGTAGATTGCATATCAAAATAGCATGAAACAAAGGAGTACGGAGAAAATATTTTAGACATGCATGTAGATTTGAGAAGTCTTCATGAATCAGTTGATCAAATTTATTTAAAGAAAACTCTGCTTGCACAACTGTGTTAACTTTTTAAAAAATGTAATGGTAGATGATTGAGTAAATTGATGTATCTGTGATTTATCTTTATTCTAAAAAGATCTTTGAAACATTGCAGAGAAAGCTCAGAGGGAAGCAGAAATAATATTTTATGGATAATAGTAGTAATAATGATAACAATTATTGGATCCATCATTGGATAATGAACAAGTGACAGATAGAACTAATTTTTTTAGTACTATTACTTCTGGATATATGAGAAGCATCAACCTGAACACTTTGATTTGGCATTAAGCTTCATATTAATGGATATATCCATTAATGACATGGGGAAGTGCATGATTTAAATAGTGATATATTTTTTAGATTGCTATAGGTAGGAATATTGATAAATACAGTGACTCTTAAATCTGAAATGTATATTGGGTGTGAATAACTTAGGAATTTTGTTGGGCAAATATGAGGTGAGAATTAACATAAAGAATAAGATAATAGATTGAGGGAGAAATATCCCAGACAGGCATAAACCAGAACATTTTTCAATATATTATAATTTTGAATAAAACACCTTCTGCATAATTGTTTTGATAAGAAACGGGAACTGAATTTTAAATTCAGCAGCACATCAGGCAAAGACTGATTTGATTTTGAAATTCTTAACAATGCCACAATTTTACTTGGGCTATGAATGAGGTAAATGATTTAGCTAGATTTAGCTGCTTATCCTTTGTTCCCCACCTTGGTTGGGCATGACCTCTGATGTGCATGCTGCAGTCAGAATTGTTCCAACCTTTACCAGAAAAAAACTCCTGGTACAGTCAGCGATGCTTCACCATCCAGCTGATATGGTCAAGGGACACTTCACTGCTCAGCTTGCTTGGTCAAGGCTTAGCAGGACTTCCTAAGATCATTGAGTAGGCCAAAGGAGAGAGGCAGGGGCAGGATGCGTTATCACAGGTATGTAATTGAAAATTTTGTTATAAAATCTCGCTGCAAACTTCACAGCATTGTGAACAGGTCCAGAAATTAAGTCATGCTATGTAGTTATTATCGACCTTGGTTAAAAGAGGAAAACAACTTTTACCGAAGTCTAGATGGAGCAAAGTTTAGACAAAGTTCAGCATGTTGATTGGGACTCAACCAACTTAAAAATGCAAGAGCTCACAAAATACTGGAACTATGTGCATTTCAAAATGTTACATTCTCAGTGGGTTTACAAGAAAAATTAAAGTGCTGTTTGTTGACTTGGGTAATTTAAATCAGAGAAAATGTGTCTTGGAAAGTTTTTTTTATAGCAGAATTTTAAAAGATGATGTTGAATAAGTTTCCTGTGAGTTTTCTTCTTCTGGTGTTAGAATAAAAAGAGTAATCTCACACTCTCTTGTGCTGCGTACCATGGCAAATACTAGCAGTTAAGTTAATTGTATGATATATGTTGCTGATAATTATTTGTAGGTGGGATAGCTAACAGCTCACTTGTAGTGAAAAGCTGGAAGGAGTTTTCAAGATGTCTGGAAAACTTTAGGATAATCTGTTATATCTGATAGTTTTCAGTTACCTTGGTTATATCTTCTCTAGAATGGTACTTGTTTCAAGTAGACTGTGTTAGAGTAATAACCATGAAGTAGGTCAGCTGAGCTGCTGTCCTCTGTGCATGATCTGCATTCCAGCCTTTTCGGTTCTGTGTACTGACACAGAAAAAAAAATAACTCTTGGTTGATTCTGCAAGAAGAGTTACTGAGTCTCTACAGCTTAAACCATTATATACTGCTATCATTAATATTCCATGTCTTTTTTCAGGACAAAGAGGGAGTGGAGGGTATATCTGTGGGAGCCATTCTTTCTGACTACCAGAGAGTTCGAGTTGAAGATGTGTAAGAAAATATAAATCTTTTTCAGTATACACATTATGGAACATACTTGTCTTTTTTCTAACTCAAAATTAAAGCAGAGACAGTTGCCTGATTTCTCATGTTCTGTGATACCAAATGCCTTCTATTTATTAATACAGGTATTTCTTTTTTCTTTTTCTTCCTTTTTTTCCCCCCTGAAACCATATGTTTATTAGTGAAAACCTAGTAGAGACGATACCAGAGTTTTTGATTGCTCTTCAGATCTCTCCTCATCTGTTGAAAATACTCCCAAGTTTTCGTACGAAAATACTTGAGTAGGTTCAGGTCTTTGATTTCAACAGAAAGCTCGCTCAGTTCCAATGACTACAGTGTTGTGGTCAAGTCCCTCCGTTTTTCACCTGAGTTTTAATGCAGCGGAACATCCTGTGACTTGATATCAGGAATGAAATACAGAAGAATCCTTATGTGCGCATCTTCCCTTAATTCTTTAAAATCTAAAATTTGTTATCCTTAGTCAGGAGCTTCCATTTGTCATGTCTATTGTGCACAATCTCAAGTCTAAAGATTGTGATTCTTTTAAGAGTCTTAATTAAAAAAGAGGGTTATGTAATGGTAATTGTGTCTGTTATGTACACCAGTACTTGATCTGAAAAAAAATTTGACTGTATATGTCTGATGAAATGCAAAATTGCCTTATGTTAAAAATTAATTTTAGTTTCATGAGTTCATTAATCATTTGTTGATGATGAAAGCAAATATCTGTAATCCTTTATGAGCTGTAAGAATGGTGAAATTAATGCTATGCCTACTCAGCTCACGTCAGCAAGTTACAGAGCACGCTTGTTTTCTTTACAGTTTACAAGATAAATTGAATTCAGAAATAACACCTTTTTCTTTTCCTTTATACTTAAACATTTTAATAATTGCCTCTCATGTTAGTAGGATAAAGAAAAGATCGCTTTTGTGATTGTGAGTTTTACATCTTTACCACAGCTAAAAGATTGACAGGAAATCACATTATTTCAAACAGACATGATTGTTTCCAGGGTTGCTCAGTGGTAAAATACTTCACGTTGATCTGTAGATTTAGCCCTTGCAATAAGGTTATTTCATATGAGCCATCCCAGTGACTTGGATTCAGGTAATTTTTTAACTGAAGTTAGGCGCCTAAGTGAACTACTTTACATTCAAAGCTGCTAAATATTTCTATTAAAAAACTTAGTGCTCTGTTAAAACATATGAAAATAATAAGAAAACCAGTCAGATTATATGGGTGCTAACTATGCATTCACATGTCAGCATTAAACATACATTGAACTATAAAATCTTGACAATTATACTAGTGGGTTTATCTAACATATGAAGGAATGCCCATGTATGTGAGAAAGACTATGTATTAGAAAAAAACATGATAATTGACAAATAAATGTAAATCTTAAGTGCTCTGAACTAGTCCCATCATTAAATGCTTAAGTTTTTCAGAGCTGGACCTTACACATTTGATCACCAATAGTCCTTGACAATTTGAGGAAACATTACCTATCAAAAATGTGAATTAGTGATTCTCTAATGTGCTAAACAGTCAAATGCTGTCTGTATATGATATATATCAAAACAAATTATTAACTTTACAGTAACAAGTTGTTAATTTGTATCACAAGCTGTATATATTTTCCTGAATGATTCTTTTCCTTGGGTGTTGATCTAAATCACAGCAACAAATTCAGCATATTGTACTAGTGACATGTGCCACATTTATCACAGAGCAGTAATTCTGGCCTTAGCTGTGTTCACAGAAGTGATGACTTCCTAAGGTGCTAATTGCTTTATGTCCCAAACGATTTAGGAACACGTTTTGTTACGGCTTTACTTATGTTCGCGTGCAGATCTGTTTACCTCACTGAGTTGCATCTTATGTAGATGAATTATAGTCAGAACAAGTTTATTTATTTTTTTAACAGAAATATATGTTAGACTTAATGTTTATAATGAAATATAGGAATAGTAAAGTATTGTAATTGATATCATAGAAGAAAAATTATTTCAGGGTACGAAAAGAAAGAAATTTTCATTAATTTTACATGAATACTGCTGTGTAAAAGCATAATACTTGGCTTTATCCAATTTTTTGTTTGTTTTTAAGGTGCAGAAGGCTTAATCTTCAGCCTTTAGCTTACCTCTGGCGTCGGAACCAGGAAGTATTGCTTAAAGAAATGATATCATCTAACATTCAAGCCATAATCATAAAAGTTGCAGCTTTTGGTATGTATTCAGATTTTGAGTGATATGGTCTACTGAAATTTCCCATGGATAAATTCACAAAGTAAGAGAGGAAAACAGAATTTTTGTTCTATGTTTTAGGATCTGAAATGCTAATATCAAGAAAATATAAAAGAAAGGTTCAATAACAGTCGTGATGTCTGAATAATTAATTTAACAGGATGCAATTAATTCTTAAAGGAAATGTGGAAAAGCTGGAAAGCAATTCTTCCTAACATAGTCATTAAATTCCTCTTGTAATTTTTTTGTTCTGGTTTTGATTTGCAGTAAAGATGCGTGCATAATTTGGTAGTTCACAATATTGTCATTTATAGATGTTGCAGGCTGGTGACTGGACAATATTATGAAGCAACCATGACAGTTTTAATAGAAATACACTAAGTTAATATCAAACAAGATATAATTATGAGGCCAAAATATTTTGTGTAACAGCAGTCTTGGAGTTGGTAAATCATAAGAGCAAAGAGAAGTAATTCATCATTGCTCTAAAATTTTTGGTATTTAAAATGTAGTTGTTTAGCATACCAGAAAATCAACGTCTTTTAATTGTCAGCTATATAAAATGAGGTTTTATAGTGAAGTAAATCAATACAAAATTAACCTATCTGTATATTGCTTGAATGTAAAGATAAGGTCAAATTAAGTTTTATAAGAAGGCTTATGGAATCATGTGCTCTAAAAGCCTAAGGAGCATGTGAGAAACGTGTTAGTAATAAAATATATTCATTTCAGGCCTCTATGCAGTTTTCTGTTTTACAGTAGCCAATGAGTTTTTAAGTGTAAAATGTGACCAAAGGACCTTTTCTTTGGGGTTTGGCTATAAATTTGTGGTCCACTGTAGCAAAGAATGGTTTGTATCATAAAAGTGGCATCAATGTTTAAAGATCTGTGTTTGGAAAATAGTGTTGCATAATCTTTTGTTAGAAATCTAATGGGTGATTTACCTGGGTGACTTTCCCATCAAATAGCTAATCTCTCTTTCTCTTAGAGAATGCTTTATAACAAAATAATTTCTCCTTCATTATTATCCAGGAATTGAATTATAATCCCTTTAGGCTGGATGTATTCCATTAATTTTTAAAAATTAATTATTTTTTAAAATTTTATTTGTTTAATCCTCTTTATCTGGTATAGTTTCTAATTAGTTTTCACATTTTCACTATGATGGTCTCACTATTGTTCTGTGGGATCTGCTAGGGCTGAGAGGACTAGAATGATTAGAAATACCACATGCCCTCATTCATTTACAGGTAACCAGCAATGTAATTTAATGGTGGTTTCCTGAATTTTGGGAATTCAGTTACAAATACATTGAATTGGATTGAATTGAATGCCATGTTTTTCATTGAATGCCATACTACAAAACTACTGTGGTTTTAAATTGGAAAAAAAATATCATTTTTAAAATAATAGTTTTCAGGACATGTAAAGTATATTTATGTATTTATGTTATATTTCCATAAAATAGAGTGCTTTCATTGCTTATACTGACATGAAAAAAAAACCCACCAAAGTCCACAAAGCATATGTAGCATATTTTTTCACATCAGAATTATTTTTTTAAAGAAAATATATGATTTAAATAATAGATAATACTTTTTCCCAAATAGACATCATTGATGACCTGTCATGCCTGAAGCAAGATAAGCTTGTCTTTTGTATTCTAGTCTTAAAAAAACTTAAAATGCACTGGTTAGTGCACAAAGAGTGCTTTGTGGGCTATTCATTGGAAGAGCGAATACCATAAATACTTGTAGATAGTGATTAGATAGAAAATCACTCCGAGTTATTTTTCCTTTTTATTTTTTTGGCTACAGGTAAAAGAAAGATCTTATCAGAGTCAATTTCTTACCTGCCTCAGGCAGACGTAATTAGATGTAAGCAAATTTAATGGAGCTTTTGTGCTCAGGGGCCATTCTGTAATGCTTTAATAATTGCATGCCTTATTAAAGTGGATTTAAGGTATGAAGGCTGTTTAACATATCAAGTGGCAAAGAAGATAAGATACAGTTTAACTTTTTGCCTTTTAGATTAATAATCAAAGCTAAATGACAATGAAAATATTTAAAATAACAGATTTAAGAGTCTGAAGGGTAATGCATTAGGTGATACATTGTACAGTTGTTAATGCAAGAAGCAAAATCTGTAACCTGAGCTTGACATTCATCAGCGCTGGCATACTTGTACACCCGCCTCGTCCTGTTTTCCATTAACTCAGTGCCAGTATTGACAAGGTAAAAGACTGTCGTTTTATGTAGAAAACACATAATTATGCAAGTAAATGAGCATTAGTTTAGTATATTTCCCTAAATCCACCATTACAAATTAATACCATAAACTTTGCTGGTGGCAAGAGTTTTCTATCTCAGAGTAGTGTGGTTTTCCAGATGGAATGCCAATTGCTCTCACTTATATGCAAAAAAAGTATTGTTAGCAACCTTTTTAACATGCCTTCTGTTGATCTATAAGTAGATCAGCTTTCTTTCCTTTAGAGTGTATTTCAGAAGCTTTAATGATGAGAGAAAAACATTCCATGATCTAGCAGCAAACCTGAATGCTATATATATATATAAAAGCTACTTTTGAATATTTACTTTCTAGTACCATTTCCTTGCTGTTAAAGATGCGTGTATGATGCATCAGACTCTTATCTTTGAAATATACCCCTCTTCAGTGGAAATCCAGAAATTCAGAATGAGGTTACTCAGTAATAGCTAAAATTGAAACTGTTCTTGATTGTTTTCAACATGTGTGTGCCTGAAATTCCAGTAATATCCATTGTTCATGTGACACATAATATAGCACTGTGTAATATAACACAATAAGAAGATGTATTTTTTACCTCCTTTCTCTTTGGTTGTGTTTTACAGAGTAACTACTACTAATTGACTTTCAGAGTTTGCATATAACAGATTCAACTTTAAATCTTGATAACTTTGTATATTGGTCTTAACTGTGCCTCATTCTAAAGCAAACTGCTTCCACTGCAGTGCAAGGTGTAATACACATGTGGAAGTGAGGGAAGGAGGAGGGTTACATTTGGAAGGAATCTTTGAGTTCCTTACAGTATGATCCTTAGTAAAACTTGATATTCAAGTTTATTTACTTTTAGTTTACTTATATAGTTAACTATACCTAAATCTTGTTAAGTATTAACACTAAAACTTAAGCACCGCTATACTTTTTAAAACATGACAAACTTCATTTCTCATATATATGAGAATATACTTCAAGTTGATTTTATGTCATGCAGTTAAAGTAGTTTGTCCTCAATGTTTCTGGATTTTCTTGAAGTTTCAAAAGTAGCAGTTATATTGAATAAGTTTTCTAAGTGCACACTGTTACCTTGAGAATGGGGGGTTGTGTGGAATTGCTTCTTCAATGTTTCAGTCAAAATCAGAATATAAGCTCAAATTTCTATCTCTTAGGGGATTAATATGCATTATTTGCTTTATACATTTCAGCTTCTTCCTAGTTTGGTTATAGTAAATAAATCATTAATTATTTAATTAAATACCTGAAAAAACCCACATTGTATTTATGAGATCAGATAATTGAAATATTAAGTTGAAAAACTCTGATTAAATGATTAAATTATGTTTCTAACTTCTAGCTGCTCTTTGGACCACAGGAAAGAGATGATGCCATAGAGCTGTTCAACTGTTGAACAATAATAAAAGCTGAAACTTTGAATCAGGGCTGATCAGCCTACATATGGAGTGGAGCTCTTTTATTTCATGACTACATTCTTTATCTTGTATGTCCATCCATTGTGAGTGCTTGTAGACATTCTACACTCCCAGCTGTGGGTAGAGTTGAAATCACAGGGTCTGTGGAAACCTGAATTTTGAGGTGGTATGGGCCTTAGTTACTTACCCAGGCTATTTCCCTGTGAAATAACGAGTCCTGAGGGAGCTATTGCCATCTCCTGTCTGTCAAGAGATCCTAAGTTCCTTCTCTAAAATGAGCTGTGTGTAGTAAGTAAATTTAACTTGAGCCTCCTTTGGTGTGAGAAGATATTGATGCTTGCTTCACATGGTCTAGAAAATTGGTATACTCCTGCTATCCATGGAATCCACTATCCTGATAGTTTAGGGCTGTGTATATTTTTGTATGTGAGTTTTTAATTGAAAAAGAGAGAATTCTTCTTAGTATTGTTTAAACTCTATTGTTTAAACCCAGCCACCAAGGTGTCTATGTTACTGTTTATTTGTATGCCTCTAATGTACAGAAATGAAATCCTGACTGACTGAAATTGATAGCCATACTCCCATTAATTTTCACAGAGGTAAGGTGTACTTGTAAAGAACTACATTAAAAAAGACCTAGCACCACACAGTTCCTGGTTAAGCTCCTGAGGGTGTAATTTAGTGTACAGATAAACTGATCTAATAGTAAGTTGCTGCCAAAAGCTCAATCTTTCCCTCCCTCTTCTAGCTGACTCTTCCAAAGCACAAGTCTGTGCTTGCTTCTGCCCCTGTAAAGGCTCCAGTGGTTTTGTGGCTGCACAGAGGTGATCCAGCAGGATCTGCTTTTTTGTGAGTGCACAGAACTTGCTCTGTAGAAACCACAGCTGCATGGAGGACAAAACTCTGTCTTTCAGTAAAGAACTTACTGCTAAATTGAGTTGGCTGTAATGTCAGATCATATCCTGAAGTAAAATTGGTGATTGTGAGTTTTGTCTGAGCCCATTATCTGTGTAATGGAGAAGAACAGTGTTCTTTGAAAATGTGTCTCTAGTTTTTAGTACTGAGTAATTTTAAAGTAGTTTTGAGGAAATTGAAGCAACTTGTTATATCATCACAGAGGAAGATACTTGCTTCATCTAAATATTTTTGTTTTAAATTCTCAGACCATTCACAAACATAACAAAAGGAACTGAGTAACATTTTGTTAAGAAATCAATATAAGATCCCAGTTGCTTTCTTACATATTGTATAGTAAGAATTGTTTACTTTCTTATTGCTAAGTAAACTAAACATTGACATTATTCTTAGCTAGTTCAGATGGTTTGCAGGTGATAATTCCATTGCTTTCTTCCTTGGATGGCTACCAGACACTGGAGCTGTAGTAGAATCTATGACAGTCTTCACAACATTTGTTCTCGATAACATTCTGTTTTATTAATATGAAAAACACTTAGAATCATAGAACCATTAAGGTTGGAAAAGAATGCCAAGATCATCAAGTCCCACCTTCAACTGAATAGCACTATGAGCACTAAATCATTTTGCGAAGTGCTGCATCTACTTGTTTTTTAAACACTTAACTTGCTTTTTGAACATTTACTGTTTATCATAATTTGAGGTAAAAGATAAAATGACTGTTAATATTTTTCAAGTCCTGTCAAATTTTAATGCTTACCTATTCAGTTAGGGATAATGTATTCTAAAACTAACCTTAAACTTTTATTAGAAAGATTATCCCTGTGCAGTGTTAAAGTGTTATCTTGTACACACACATGATCACTTCCACTTAATTTTGGTTGTAATGTTTTTTAGATTATAAATTTGATAAATTACCTATGATGTACTTTGGAAAAGATGTTCTTATAAGTCTTTTCCCCCTTTTAAATCTTGTTTCCTAGCTAGTACATGGTGTTGTCACTGAATTTTCAAACAAATCTTCCAAAACTAAGTTAGCCTTTTGGAGTTTAAGTGCGTTTGACACTTTTGCCCTAGGCTTGTTCCCAAATATGTTTGTCTACTACCTCATTTATCTACATAATTCATGTTATTTATGATTTTTAAAAAGATACCACACCTGTTTGTTCACCCGGCATTGTATGAAAATCCTTGGGAACACTGATGGCAACAGAGGAGCTGTTTTACCTCAGACTGGTTTTTTTCCTGATGGAAAAGATTCACATGGAAAAAGAGTAACACAGATAAATGGAAATTGTATGCAAGACTGGAAATAAAAAAAAATCGTCTTGGGATTTAAGATGTGATGAAAAAGAAATGAGTAAGAGAGAAGAGGACTAGGAATGGACTTCAAGTAAAGAAAAAGTTTGATTCATAGTTGAAAGTTAGGAAAATAAGATGAGAAAATAATCTTTGCATTTGGAGTGTTATTTGCCTTGATAATTGTATATGAATGACAGGTACTTTGTTACCAGTGTAAGATGAGGTTTTGGAAAGAGATTTTAGTGCATATATAATATATGAAGAAATGTTTGAAAATAAAGTGTGTTGCAGAAAAAGAAGAAATGAGATTTTGCTTAAGTCGATTTAAAAACAGGTTAGAGAGAAATATAATTCCGTCTTCGCTAGCTCTTGAGCCTGTATGTTGGAAGATGGGAAGGATATTGTTGTCATAACGGATAGCAGGAGTTTGAAGGAAGAGTAAGGGAATGTGCCTGGAAACTGAAAAGTAATTAAAAGTCGACATTATTGAATGCTTCTTAAGGAGATGTCACAGATAGACAAAGTAGAAGAGAGATGGCTTAAGAGTGGAAAGATGATTTTGTAGTTTGAGGAGGTCACATCATCTAAAGGAAAATTTAAATGGAAGCAGCAGACTAAGAGTGCACTATTAGGCATTTAAAGTGAAACAGGAAAGGAAGTATGTATTATAGTGAAAAAGACAGAAGAATAGTCAGAGAATTTGGAGCTGAAAAACAGTGAAAGAAAAAGAGCTTAGTAAGAGATGTCCAAAGCAAAAATAATCTTAACAACATGATAATCAAGAGGTACAAGTGGTATATTTTTAATAGTAGAATATTACTTGTTGCTCTTTAATGTTTGATACAATTTAAGGTCTAGTTTACTTTACAGACTTACGTGCTGAAACAGGACATAAACTGAAACCTTTAAAGGCATGTCTGTGTAGTTAGAAGCATAGATGTTTCCTTTCCAGATCACTCTGTGTTGAAGTTTTGCAGGACTTGTCCTAGTCTGAGTCTTTATTTCTGCTCTGGCCTTTTATCCTTTTGCAGGTGATCTATGGATCTTCCCTGTCAGAAGCCTCTGTTGATCCATTTGGGGATTGTGACTTTTTAAAGGTTTATAACTTGTCTTCATGGGGATGGACTTAATGAAAATGACACAAATATTACTACTTGCACCATGCCTCTTTCTCTTCCACTGAAAGAAACGTCAATTATTTTCTACAAAACTTAATAGAATTAGAACTGTTCAAAGCATGAAATACCAGAATTCTATGACAGGGACAAAATAGCACATATTTTTTTATTCACACAGATTTTTAATTATGTGGTGCTAGATTGGTTGAACTATTTGAATTAAATAGATTAATAAGCAAACAATGGTTTTCAGAGATTCTACTAAAAAAATTTATATCAGGAAAGTCATACATATGTGCCTGTATGAACTGAAACTTTAATAACTTTTGATTTAAGTTTTTGAAGTCCATTAAAAACCCTGAGCAGAAGGTGACTCAGGCAGTGCTTTAAACGAGATGAACCATTTGCTGTCTAGAGTCTTGAATTTGATTAAAAGTAGTTTAATGCTGTTGTTCAGCAATTCTTCCACAACCTTTTCCAAACCACAAACATTTTAGAGAAGAACCTTCTGAAATTCAACAAAGGCAAATGCAGGGTCCTGCACCTGGTGAAGAATAACTCCATGGACCAGCACAGGCTGGGGGCTGGGAAGCAGCTCTGTGGAGAAGGACCTGGGGGTCCTGGTGGACAACAAACTGTCCCTGAGCCAGCAGTGCCCTTGTGGCCAAGAAGGACAGTGGGATCCTGAGCTGCATTAGGAAGAACATGGCCAGCAGGTCCAGGGAGGTGATCCTGCCCCTCCTCTCAGCCCTGGTGAGGCCTGACCTGGAGTGCTGTGTCCAGTTCTGGGCTCCTCAGGACAAGAGAGACATGGAGCTCCTGGAGCAGGTCCAGTGACAGTGACAAAGATGATTAAGGGTGTGGAGCATCTCTTTTACAAGGAAAGATTGAGGGAGCTGGGCCTGTTCAGCCTCAGGAAGAGATGACTGAGATGACTAACTCATCTCAGTATATAAGTGTCTGAAGTGGGGGTGCAAAGAGGATGGAGCCAGGCTCTTCTCTATGATACCGAGCTATAGAACAAGAGGCAGTGGACAGAAACTGAAGCACAGAAAGTTCTACCTGAATATAAGGAAGAATTTCTTTATTGTACAGGTAATTGAGCACTGGAACAGATTGCCCAGAGAGCTTGTGGAGTCTCCCTCACTGGAGATGCTCAAGAACCATCTGGAAACAAACTTGTGCCATGTGCTCTAGGATGACCCTGCTTGAGCAGGAGGTTGGACCAGATGACCCACGGTGGTCCCTTCGAACCTGACCCATTCTGTGATTCTGTGATTTTGTAAAAGAATCTGATTGAAAATGTTGCCTTGTTATCTGATGAAACAATACAAAATTTCTTCAAAGACTTATTGAAGTTTCTGTTCTTGAAATGACAGAGCTAAATTGCTTTGAATCCTAGATTTAACTAGAACACAAACATCTTTGATGTTAAAAATAATCACAAGAGATTACAGATAAAATAACATTACTTCTATAAAAAGTTTTAGATCCTTCTACCTCTTAGAATTCTAAAATTTCATGGCATCAGACTAACCTAGTTTAGAACATACTTGAAGAATGTTCAAGAAGGAAGATAAACTGAGATCCTAATTAAACTGCACTGGAAACATATGCTAGAACCACTTTGAGATTAATGTCTTATAACTTTATCACTTAGCTTGAAAAGAGTTACTGTATCTACAGGTTCCATCCCTGTACAATTCCCACACTGGATAAATTATCACATACAAAAAAAAAAAAAAATGGAGAAAGAAAAGCAAGGGGAAAAAAGAGAAGTAGATACATAATCAAGTCACATGAATTTTCTTCTTTTATGCAATAAATTAGAAGTATATTCATCTCAAATCTTTTAGACATGCAGTAATACCCAGTATTTATTGCCTTTTTCAATCCTTTTATGCAAAAATTAAGCAATTTTTACAATTTTTAAAAAATTTTTTGGAAAAGGAAATCCAAGGACTCCATCCAGTTCACCATTGTTAACACAGCCTTTCATGTGTGAATTTTTTGAGGAAGTTAAGAATGAACCTGTCAAGTTATGCTACCAGACGAAAAGTTCACTTCCCAGCTCTTCAAAGAAATGAAAGCTAAATATGACAACAGGAATAATTTACCTCAAGGCAACTTAAGGTATAGATTTACAGTTCAAGAATGTCTTTGTGGCATGTGCACTTCTAGTTGGTGAAGGTTATGAGACATTCCTGCACTCCTACAGAGTAAGTCTATTTTACCAGCTAATGCTGTTGTGTACAGGCTTTTCCTGTGTTATTAGAAATATTCTCCTGTGTTCTTGTGTAAAGAATAGTGCATGAGCCTCCTTCTGAAAATCATTGATTTTGTATTGTTTCCTTAGAAACAAGAAAAAAAAAGACACATGTAAAATAGAGGAATTTACCTTAAAAAATATCAATATCAAAATGTTTTCTCTATTCCAGTTCTAAGATGGGTGGTTGCTTTATCCTTTATACTCTTTTGCTTTCTATACATATTTCTTTACCTTACAGATCCTATCATCTTACTGTTAACCTGTTTTTTTCATGATAAAGAGATTGAGGCGAAAGAGGCTAGTTTTGGTTCCAGAAAACCAAAGTATTTCATTACCTCTTTTCTTATTCAAAATTCTAAATAATTCTACTCTTGGCAAGCAACTGATTAGGATCTTTCCTAGAAACTTTTATTACACAACATACAGCCCTACATCATCAGAAGTTAAGTCTTAGTCCATGACATTCATAATGATGGCAGTTACTAATCTTCTCAATATTACTTCTCAAGAAGTCAGGAAAAAAAGGAGAACTTCATGTTGTTGTAACTTTAAAAGAGGTTCCTTTTTTTTTTTTTTTCCAAAAATCTATCCTAATTCTATGAATATGATATTTCAAGAAGAATATAATAGCAATTTTGGAGATTTGTTTTTAACCTTATTTTATGGAAGAAATCAGTGAGTAACAAGATGAACTTTTTGAATTGTAAGGTTGATTAGTCAGGAATGGATAAGAGGGTTTTTTCCCCTATATTATCAACAGGTAATGGTTAACTCATATTTTATTGATGTGTGTGTGTGTAGTAATGATTCTTTTACAATGTATTCATATAGTATAGGTTAGAGTTCAGTTCAATGTAGCTTTCAGAAGACCTTTGTGTACCACCATTTCTTAAAACTGGTAATTATGGTTTATTTTTATTTATTTGGAATTTTACTAAGAGGTGATAATAGAATTTTTTATTTTAAAAGACTTTCTTCAAAATCCAGACTATTTAAAAATTCTGAACATGTATAAAACATGTTCTTGTTAGTCAGATAATGCTGTAGAATGTGGATTTTATTAGCTGAATGTAATCCCATGAAAATGTAACTTGGATTTCTAATGGTCTTGATAAATGCAAGTAATACCAGGTAGTTGCCCCTCGGATGAGGACTTCATGCTCCACTAATACATATGTACAAAGTGAACCATTTAAAATATGGTTCCTTTGCATAACTCAACAGTGGTGAAATGCCTTTTAGTAATGTTCTTTTTTTCACCACAGAACAAAGCTACGAATTTCTGCCCCCATATTTTGACATTGCTGCAGTTCTCTGCAACACTTGTCTTGTGGCTGTGCATAAGAGCATTCTGCAACCATTTTTGATATCTGCAGGAGGGAGTTCTGCTCCTGTCAGTGGATTTATCAGGAATTACAGATGGAGTAGAAATTACTTAGAAATAATGATACCAATTGTACTATCACTTACTGATTTTATAGTAAAACTAGACTACAAAACTGGAGGTGAAATCACAATTTTTTTTTTACTGAGCAGTGTTGAAAACAGCATTATCAATTTTTTTTGAGATGTTTCTGTCATCATGTACTGGTCTAGTTCAAAGAAATAAAGCCCCACTTGGTCTTTTGGCAGCACATAATAAATCGATGGATGTAGTTCAGTTGCGGAGTTACAAATATATTGAAAATAATGGGCCATAACATTCTAGGGTTAACATTTATTCATAGATGATGCAATTAAATAAAACAGACATTAACTTCAAGGTCAGTCAGTGAAGTAATAAAAGTGAGTATTTTAATTGAATTCTAATTGCTTCCCATTGATACATGCAAGTTAAATAAAATAGATGTCAGTGTTGCAAATTATAGTTCCCTTCCTAATTAATTTTTTAATTCTACATAGAGTCATCCAGGCCCTGGACCTTGTTGTTGGTTTATCCATCCTTTCAGCTTTCCTCACATCTAGTTCCACTGAGGAAAAATTTGGAGAATGTGGTACTAAGAATTTACAATACATTGTTCTTCTCCTTAGACTAAGCTATTTTAAGAATCTGAATCAATAAAAAAAATGTACCAAATAGAAGTACAGATTTAAAGTAACTGTTTTGTAGGTATGGTTCCAAATACTTTATTATACTAATTGTAGCAATAGACATACAGCTTCATCTTGTATGCACACCACTAGAGATTTGAGACGTGGATTACTGGTTCTGCAAATTGCAAGTTACATTGGTTCTTGATGCCTTTACCAGACAGTCTCTATTCACTCACAATACAAACCTATTGGAAACTGAAAAAAAATTATATTTTTCAAAAGAAATGCAAGCTGTCCAAACATAGAATTCTGCTGAGAAACAGGAAGGGTACTTTCACAGATTTTCATGTAGGTGTGGGATATTACTGAAGAGTTTACCCATAGTGTATACATAGGCAATTTATTTGTATTTCATAAACTATTTGTATCATAGTTGCTTTTAAATTATTGTTTTGTGTTCATTACAGAACAGAATAGAAGATATGTCTGTATTATCAAAGAGAACCTTGTGAAAGAAATAATGTCTTAGTGTGTCTGGTTCTGAAAACTTTTTCCTTTCTCATGTGTTTGTAATGTATCCCTTGGTTTAAATTTAGAGAAAATCAATCTGATTTTATCAAGGAGAGAGAAGCTGCTTATCTTAGAAAAGTACTTATATTAAAGGAATAATGTTAATGTAAATGTGTGAAATGGTATGGTAATACAGAATTCTTTCGTTTACTTCAAGAGAAACTGCTTGCTTGGCTTAATACCTATCCCATTTATTCAAGAACAGAATGCTAACCTGATGTAAGTTGGAAGAAATCACCAGAACCATTTGAACTATTGAAATTGAATTAATATATTTCAGTTATTTCCACAAGAATAAATCATCATTATCATATACCTAGCACAGAAATTTTTAGTCTGTTAATAAAAAAGCAATAAACCAATACAAAAAGAAATAGAGGGAGGAAAAAACCTCAGTCTTTTTGAACTTTAATTATTAAGCAGTTTTAAAAGCATTCCCCTAGATAGTAAGGGAATTTTTAATGTGCTTTAATGAAATATTTAAAAACTTTCAATGTTTTGAAATCCTGTTACTCTAACTTGTTTAAATTTCACAGAAATTTGCATATACCAAGATCATGATTGGAAAAATTAAGAAATATATTAGCTATTTTAACTCAGCAATGGTTTTCTATAATAGTATATTGTACATTTATATAACAGCTTTTATCATCAACAATCTAAAGTGCTTTGCGAGGTACATATTTCAGAAATTGCTTCTGAATGGAGTAATTTTGGTGGCAGCTATTAATGATACCTATTATTGTATAAAGCAGTAGAGTAGGAAAAAACAGACAAGTATTGTATCAGTACAAAAAGAAGCCCAAACCACAACATTTAAGAGTAGTAAAAAATGGGATAACTGAAATTTCTCAGTGTTCTTTCACTTTCAGTTGTTTTTTCTCATTTGCTTCATATGGCAAGACCTTTTGACCACTTTGTATCAAATCCAACTAGCATATTTATTTGAAGATGTCAGTTCTGAAAACAGTTGTTCCTGGATTATTTTATCTCACTACTCATTTTTGCCAGTTACTTGATTTGTCCCTGAGAAGTGACCTTTAACTGCCATGAGCTGGCCAAACTCAAAAAGTCAAGAAGTTGAAACAGAAATACAGAGGAGCAAGTTAGAGTAGCTATCAAACGTTAATAGGTCTTACTTTTTTGCAAAAAAAAATAAATCAAAATGTAGACATCATACAGAATATTTTGTGATGGATCAAAAGATAGAACATTCAATACATTCTGTAAGTCTGAGTTTTCTTTGTATCTCCATCCTTTTTAATCTTACATTTTATATGTGTGTAAAACACACAAAGAATATGATTTGGCAAAAGATATTTTCATTATGAAAAACAGTCTGTGTCCCTTCCAGTTGCAGGAACTATAAAAAAACCTAAATTGTATTTTAATTTAGTAGGTATCTACAAAGGTCACTTCTGACTCAAAGAGGCATTATCCTTGTAGTATTTTTATTACCATGGACATGTGTGTTTACTTCACTGGTTAGTGAAATTTCTAGGAAAGGGAAACAATAGCATTTCCACTTGATATGTAGTGAAATGGTAATTGGCTTTATTTGTCCATAAACATGGAAACCCAAAGAAGATTAGGGAAAATTCTGACTAAGTGTATTTTCTTTAGAACAGTAATTATTTTAGGTAATGTGGAGTTTCTAAAGGAGACATGATATATTTGAAAAAGAGAAAAAAGAGAAATATTTCTTGATGTCATAAGAGTACTTAATAAGAAATATTTTTACGCTTCTTGGGTTTTTTGCAGGTTTAGATCCAGATAAGCATCTAGGAAAAACTCTAGGTGAAATGGAGCCTATTCTTTTAGAGGTGAGTATTACTTAAAGGATATTCATATAATTAAACTTGCAGTTAAAAATTAACGCAGGCAGAAATTCAGTAAAATTAACATAATAAAAAATTACTTACTTTCATAAATTAGGTGCTAACCCAAAGCTTAACTTCGTACACAAAATACAAGTCTCTGCTATGTACTTTTGATATGAAAAACATTATTTCTTGACATAGTTCACAAATGGTGTCAGCATCTTTAAAAACTAAAGGCATGAAGCCTCAATATTGCAGGAACACTAACTGGTATATCAATATGGTAAAGCTAAATAATTGCGTGTACGTTAGAGATTTCACAGCAAGAAATGGTAGTGGCAAAATCATAGGTGATACAAAACTTCCCTGGAGATTCCTATTTGCAAGTTTCCTGCCGTTTACACAATCAGACTGCATACAGTAGGGCCTTTTAAAAATGGAATAAGAGGTTTTTTCTTGAGAATGTATTCAATTCTGTGCAAAGGGTTATGTGTCCTCAAACCAGGATAATGCTTGTTGGCACAGCTAGTAGATTTATTTAAAGAAAAATCATTCAGCTGGGGAAAAGAAAAATACCAGATTTTGTACTCGAGCCTTCTTCGAGTTTGATGTAGAAGCATCAAACATCAAGCTAAGTAAAGTTTAAGAATAACGGTTCTGAAATTATGTTTTCCATGCATTGTCTGTGAAAATGCCACCACAATTCCTTGTCCTTGAGCCTGTTGGATACCCACAATGATTGCATGTTTATTAAAGGGTCTCAGTGTAAATTTCATCAGTGTAGGCTGTCTAAATTTCCACAATGTGATCTCCTAAAAGTACTTTTCATTGTTAATGTGGGTAGTTACTGGTCAGCCTGGCTTCATAAGTAGTTTTTTTTTTTTGGTTTGTTTTTTTTTTGTTTTGTTTTGTTTTTTGAACACTTAAGGGCATGGCAAACTTGCAGAAGAGAAAAAAAAAAGTAACCAGAACTTTAAAAGTCTCTTTTGCTACTGAAAGATAGTGGAGTTACATAGCAATATTACATCCTGAATTTCACTCCATTTTGTTACTTAGTTACATGGCTGAAGAGGAGAAGATAGATAATTGCTACTTGGCAAAGCTGAAAAGGATGAATTAAGGTCCATAACATTCAAATAACCTTACTTCAAGAGATGGCGTTGATCTTTTCTTAACTTGAGGTTTGTTGCTTCAGACCTGGAAAATCTGCCCAGAAATCTTCCCCTCCTCTTTCCTGGCCCTCTGCTATGTAAACTAGTTGGTATACAATCTCATCCGTTATCTTTTTTTTTTGGAAGTCTTGTTTCACTTATTTCTTTAAATCATCTCAACATTCTGCATTCACAGAAGACTTCTGTAATCATAATTCAGGTTGCACCTCAGTGGGGTTGCAGCTGGGTAACTGCTCACCTCAGTTGAATCAGCAGTCTTGACTTTCTTTAAAACTGTAGCAGCAAGTATTGCAATTTCAATTGTGCTAAGAAGTATTCTTCTGCATTTGATTTCACCATCATTCATTTTTAAAAGAAAATTAAAAACTATGAAATCCAAAAGTACCTGGTACTTTTTGTGTATTACATATATTCATTGTGTTTGATGTCTTAATTGAAGTGATTTTTGGTTTCAATGAAATTATTACTGTCATGGTTTAACACTTCTCAAAGCCCACATTTGAAGGTTTTATGTTTTATTGATACAACAATAAACAGAACAATGTCTGCCTAGCTTAAAGTGTATAAATAGGGCATTCTGACACTGCTTGCAGTACTTGTCAGGCCATTGTAGGGAAGACTGCACAACTGATTATTTCTTCATTTGGCTGTTTCTTGTGCATATGCATGCTATGAAAGTCAAAGCCAGTACAAATACATTGTTTTTACTGGATACTTAGTTGGCCTCAAGGCCTAATAAAACCAAGTCATTGACTACAAACTGAAGAAAAATACTTAGGCTTATGATGTGAAAAACACTCTTTTACAAAGCAGTGAAGTCTTCAGCATCAGAAGTTCTGGCAGACGGAATGTGAAAATTATGAGTTCACAGTTTTCAGTAAGAGGAGAGATAAAATGTAATATTCTGACCATACCAAATAAAACACCATAATAACTTCATGTTTAATACTGCACATCTCCAAAACTACCACAACTTTCTATACTCATGATATTTGATCTGTGCTCTATTATCTAACCAGTAATTTCAAATTTTACAATAAATTTGTTTTTCTTGTTGGGTTTTTTTTTTGCTAATATGGTGTTTTCCTGTTCTTGTGGATTGTCTTTTGAGTTCTATGTGGACATCTGATGCTACTTTACATAGTTGTTTATTCATCTAGGTGCAGGATATTTCATTAGAGCATTTTTCCTAGTGTGGTGTGCAAGTCTGTGAGAATTTCTGAAGTTCTGTTTAAAATTAATTAAGTAATGTTCTATATGTTTTTTCAGTTTTGTTGAAAACCACTTTATATCTGAATAATTTCAGTGCCCAGAAAAATGCCAATGTTGAATATGAACATCTTTGATAAAGAGCCACAACATGTTGTACATGTTGAGTAATTTGGGATTTGTAGGGAGTATCTTTTACTTTTAGCATGTACTCACCAAGTTCAACTTCTCGGTACTATAGATCTGGAAATAGAACTCACTTCTTACTTTTTTTTTGTACTACAAGTTTACCTTAAGGAACAGTCAAGGAGACCAAAATCAACTTGTATCACTCTAATGCACCTGTTACAATTTGTGTTTTGGATATATAAGAAATAAACATGAACTAGTCATTCTCTTCTAGAAAAAAATCACTGGTTGAAGCATTATGAGAGTGTTGATCGGAAAAAGTCCCCAACAGATAAACCCACAACTTAGCCCTGATTTCCTCCACTCAATTATTTGACTTTGAAAATATATTATCACCTAAATTCTCAGTCTTCTGATTTACTTGATGTGTACAGTAGAAATTATAGTAATTACTGGTGTAATGGTGAGGTGGTTTTTCTGCAGTAGCAGCAGAGAAATGGAGCAGTAATGGGTGGGAAAAACTTTTTGCAATTTTTTTCACATTGCATACAGAATGTTGAACTTAGGAGTGCAATGATGATCTGCCACTCATATTCTTAGCAGGGGTGATTACTGGCTCGGGACATGGGCATTGCAGAAAGGAAAGTTTTTGAATTATTGTTTTTTTCTAATTGATGGGTCTTTGATTAATTATTGAGGAGTGGTTGCTAGATAATTGCTAAATTATTAAATTGCTTTCACGTCCCACCATTTCCTCTGTAACAGGAATCTCAGCTTTTTACACTAAAGGATTTTCTGTCAACTTATGTCTCAGGGTGTGATCCCAGTCTCCTTAGAATTCATTAATAGAATGGCAAATGGATATTATGGTTATATTTGTCTGTACTTATGGCTCTGCTACTAGGCAGTAGAAAAATGTTTATTTGTATGCTTGCCTCAGAAGTTGATGAGAACATCTTTATGTAAAGAGCATTTCTGTAAATTTGAGACTTTTTTAAGTCTTATGATTTCTGTCTGGGAAGAAAACCTTCACTTGAAAAAAGAAGCACTTGCATTCAAATATTTATCTTTGATTACAAAAGTTAAAGAAGGAGGTCTTAATCCTTGTGTTTCATTCCCAAGGAAGGGGCTGTTCTTCAAGTAATGTTTGGACTGGTCATTTATATGTATCTCACTTATATGTATACCCTGTATCTCATTGTGTACTTAATATAAATTTTGTGTACTCTAGGAGATGTTTTTATCATAGATTTCTTTTGGATTTTGAAGTGGACTTGCATTACTTGCAATTAGTTAAGTTTAATTTGTAAATTTCCACTTTTCTGGCTCCTCTGAACTAAAAGGCAGATTTTGCAATCATAAAATTTAGAGTCCACCCTGTTGTATTACTATTAATGTAGCATCCAATTTGCAAAATCAAATAAATGCTCTTCAAAAAATGTTAATATTCGAAATGATTAAAAGGCAACAGTCTCATGCCATTGATGACATTTAAAAAATATTGCTGACTTTGTTAAATGAACATTAAGGATCTGTTCTATGAGCTGCTGAATATCTTTTGTTCCTGTTGACATTTGTGAGAACTGAAAATCCTTTAGCACCTTGTATAATTGGTGTCAAGAATGATGTTGAAGCCAGTGACATTGAAAATGAGAATTTCTCACAACATAGATAGGAAATTGTCTTACATCTTCTGATTATTCAATGTTAATTGCCAATAATTATTCTAGACACTGTTTACAAGCAGAGCTACCAATTTTGAAAGTGACTTGTAAACAGACTCCATGTATTCATTGTGGAAAGGTTACAGTTAGAAAGATCTCTCCTGGTTTTCTCTCTTTAAATTTTTTAGTAGTTTTCTTTAGGGTTTTTTTTTAATCAAATAGTGTAAGAATAAAAGGTTGTGACCAACTGTTTTGTAGGTTGTCCATTCTTGTTGCATCAACATTAATTATTCCTGATGTATTTGTCCTATGGAAACCTTGTTGCCATTGTTGACAGATGGAGTTCTCTTTTGTGTCAGGAGTGTAAGTTTTTAATGAGCACTTGATTAAAGGTTCTCTTTTGCTCCTTTTCTTTGAAAGAAAATGTGAAAGGAAAAATTAAAAATAACTCTCATAACAAGATACTGAAAAAAATGTTTAATATATGTTCCAAAAGAGATTTAGATTTTACAGCATCAGACAATTAAATATTCGCATAGAGCATTACTGAGGTATTGTTTTCCAGACCATTTTCTTTTTCTGCAAATTAACATCTGAAGAGGATTCAGGCCTTTGGTTTAAGTAACTGACGTTATAAACACTCTTGGAAGTTTTAAAATAAAAACCTTTGAAAGAGAACTGTAAAATAACACGAACTACTTTCAGCTTCGACGATAAAAATACAGTATCATTTGAATATATGAAATAGACTTGCTGCACAAATATTCTGGTAACCATATAAAAAATTGAATCTACGATTTATAAATAACCCTGTCTTACATTTGCCTAAAAAGAAACAGCAGATTTGGAGTTATCTTCTAGCCTGCAGATAGACTTTTTCTAACCCTCTCTTATGTTCTAGAGAACTGTGTTTCTGCTTTGACTGCAGAAGCATCATGTGTGGGCTTCTGTTCCTCTAAGGAAAGGCATAAAGGAGTTAAATAAATATTCCCAAAGGTAACATTGGTGTTTGCAATGGAGTTGCGGACTGCAGTTCAAGTTCTCATGACTCACTTGAAACAGAATGTTAGTGCTTGCTTAATGTTAAAAAACCTGGACAGGGCTTGGCTTGATTCAGCTACTGCAGTGACACTTTAGAAGGTGATATAATCTGCTGCTGAAGACATGAATTTCTCCTGCAGGCAAAGAGAGGGTGTCCCCATGCTCAGATCTGGTGCTTGATTACTATCTATCAGTACAGTGCATTAAAACCATACTACAGTGAGCTACTGAGCAGTTACGTACTCCTTACTCCAGCAAAAGACCTTTGGTTTATGTTCCACAGCTGCTCATTTTATAAAGCAGGGATTAATTAAGGTAGTCATGTCTCATATTTTGAATGTTTTGGTTTATCTAGTTATGTGTTTAAGTGAGATATCCAGAGCTTCAGGAATATTCATAAATATATATTGATTTAGAAAGTATATTAAATACAATTTATAAAGGAAACAACATGTTTATCTGTCTTTATATCTTGCTTTAGCTTTTTGCTTTTGACTTAGAATATTCTCATTGGTTTTGTTAGATTTTTTTGTAAGAATGTTTACTAAAACATAGAATACAGTTTCTGAATCTGTTATCAAAAATATGTTCATTGTATACTTCTATGTGAAGTGCTACTTCTTGTGTTGACTCACAGTAAAAGTTTCTCCTACAGGTGAAATAGATATCCTAAAGAAAGACAAATATGGGAGTCTGAGCAACCTTTCATGGCCACTTAAAAAGAAGAACTAGAAATCAATTTGTTTATCTAAATATTGCAGTGCCAGTTCTACTTAAAATATAACACATTGGTAATTTTTAGATCACTGTAATAGGCATACAAGGAAATGAAGAACTGACTGTATGATGTTAAGTTTTTTTCAGCCTTGTAATGTGTAGTTTTTTAGAAAGTACATGTCGTGGTTTAACCCCAGCCAGCAACCAGTATCTACTGTACTGTTTTTGACATTTTTAGCAAAATATGTTTAATAGACTTCTTTAATGTAATACTTACATGTTTCAATTTCCCTTTTGTGTTAGCTGTCTGAGAAATATGGAGTCCATATTTGCGGAGAAGGAGGAGAATATGAAACATTCACTCTGAACTGCCCTCTGTTTAAGAAGAAAATAGTTGTGTAAGGAACAGTTTCTTCTATTTCCTTATATTATATATATAAAGGGAACATCTTAAAATTTAGTTTGAGACTAGAGGTGGTAGGAGGTAAAACATGGCATTGGCAGAGGTATAACATGTTCTTTAAGTTCACAGACACTCACGTTCTTTAACACTGGCAAAGTCCTCTGAAAACCTAAATCAATACCTGACACGATGAGGCGTTCATAGAGGGCTATAAACTTTTTAGACATTTGCACTTTCGTTTACTTGCTGATTATGGCCTGCAGTAAAACTGGTACCTATACACTGACACTTTTATCCTTTCATGAAGTGTGAATTGCCTGTAGTATTTATCTTTCATTACAGCTAAATTTGATAAAGTACCACATCAGTAGCCTGTGGGTTCCATTAACTGTGTGTATGTGTGTGTGTGTATAAGTTTAGTAGCTTAGAATGATAACGATAAACACTTTTCTTCAATTACTAGAGGATATTTTAAATACAAACTTTGCATGAATCCATCTCAATTACACTGAATAGTTTATTCCTTTGACATTAATTGCTAAAATCTGTGTAGTGAGCTGTGGAAAATATTTGTGTCTTGTTTCTTATTAGCCTGTTAAGTAGCTAAGCCTGCTTGCTTCAAGTGAGATATTTTGACTACCATTCCTTTTCTGAAGAAAGTAAACAGACCAGTAATCATGTATTGGTGATTGATTCTCAGTCATCTTAGTGCAGGCCCAGATTATGGAGCATATAGATATGTTTAGGGCTTTCATGGTGCAGGTCTATTTGTTTCACTTTCTGTGAGACTGGGATCTGTCTGTGTAAGGAATAGAGAACCGAGAGCTGTTAGCTCCATTTCATTGCATGGCATTTAGGAGGAGAAAATCAATAGACAAAGTGGTTAAAGCACTGACAGCTAATCTGGCAGATGTCCACTGAAATACTGGTTGATTATTTGGTTTGGGATCAACCAAAGAGCAGTTTAAATAGGAATATGTTAAATATATTCTAAATATATATCTGGCTATCAGTGGTATGAAGACAGTTCAAGTGACTAGGAAAAGCTGAAACAGAGGTGGTCTGGATGAGTTGTCTTTATTTCTCTTGGTGATACTCCAAATAATGATAAAAGTTAAAAATAAAAGCACAAAAAAAAATACATAAAAGGCAAATATTTAAATCAGTGGGTATTTAATAATAAATATATGGCACAGTAGACTTTTAAACAGTTATTCAACTAGTTTTAAATATACATTTCTGTAATGGAAACTGAATAGCTTCACTGGCATTGTGTGTCTCTGGCTTGATTAGCCCTGCTTATCTCTTACATTATTCATGCCATAAAGACATGCTCTTGGAGGGGTCATGCATGTGAAATCTATTACTGTGTGAACTTCACAAGAAAAATATTTTGTAGTTTCTTTATGTTTAAATAAGTTATGAATTTTTTTTCTACTTTTTATTCTTGCTTTTCATATACACTGAATCTAAACAGACTTTGTAATCATGTTAACTCTGCTAGTAGAATTTCCAAATGTTTAGATATCCATGGTTCAGGTATACATCTCTCCTGGTTTTGGCTATTGCATTTTTTGCAATAGCTGGGAGGCGGCTTGGCCAAGGACCCAAATGTTACTTGGTACCACCTCACTCATTGCCAGGGTTAGGGGAAAGGGACTCTCTGAGAGGAGTGTTCCTTCCAGTTGAAAAAACATGGCAAAGGGGGAGCCATTTGTATTGTTCATTGCAACAGGGTCCTCGATGAGCATTTGTGAATGTGAATCACTCACTCTTTTACTCTTTTGTTATTAATATTGTGCTGTTATTGTTCATTTTCTTATCTCACTGCTGTTAGCAGTAAGTTGTTCTTATCTCAACCCAGGATCTTGGCCTTTTGTGCCTCCAATTCTCAACTCCATCCCACCACATTGGGAGGGGAAAACAGGGGCAGGGAACAGTGAAAGAGAGCAGTGTGTGGTTTTGGAGAGTCTCAGTGGGGGCACTGAATTTGGAAGTACCATTCCTAAAGCAGGACTACATCCTGATACAATTTTTAAAGCTTAAATGGAGTTGTAAGGATTACAACTTAGAGGTTAAAACCTGCCAGGATTTTCAAGATCCCTAAATAGCTGAATAACTCCAAAACATCTACTGAGTTAAAAGTTTCTGAGGAAGACATTGAAGAATACTTTTGCCTTCAAAACAGGTGTGATGGATTAACCTTGTCTGGCTGCCAGGTTCCCACCAAGCTGCTCTCACTCTCCCTCTTTAGGAGGACAGGAAGAGAAAATAGATGGAAAGGTTTGTAGGTCAAGAAGAGAACAATGTGAGGGCTTACCAATTACTGTCATGGGCAAACCAGATTCAACTTGGAAAAAATTAATTTCATTTATTGCCAAATTTAATTAGGAAAAAAAAAGTAGAGTAGTGGGAAGTAAATACACCTTCTCTCCTTGTTCTTCCCAGGCTTAACTTCACTTCCTCATTCCTGACTTTTCTACATCCTCCCCAATGAACAGTGCAAGGGGATGGAGAATGAAACTGTGGTCAGTTCTTAACACTGTGCCTTTGCTGCCCCCTTCTCTTCACGCTTTTCCCCTGCTTCAGCCTGGGTCTTTTCCATGAGTCGTTCATGAACTGTTACAATGTGTGCCCTTCCCACCAGGCAAGTTCTTCAAGAATTACTCCAGTGCATGTACTTTCCATGGGGTACAGTCCTTCAGGAACAGACTGTTCCTTATAAGTCTTCCATGGGACTCAGTCCTGTCAGAAAAACTGCTTCTGTGTGCATTTCTGCACAGACTGCAGTGTGTATATCTGCTCTGATGTGGTCCTTCCTGGCCTGCAGGGGAACAACCTGCTTCACCGTGGTCTTTTCCACAGGCTGCATAGAATCTGTTCTGGCATTTGAAGTACCTCCTCTCACTCCTTCACTGACCTTGGTGTCTGCAGGGCTATTTCTATCCTGTTTTTCTAGCTCATGTTGCAGCATATTTTTAAAATATGTTATCACTGAGATACCACCAGTGTTGCTGATGAGCTCAGCATCCCTGGTCTCTTGTCATAGAGACCACCTCTGAACACTACCCACTGCCACCAAAACCTTGCCACATATTTTCTAGATCTTCAAAATGTCTCGAGAGATCCGATTACTTTGATTTCAAAACAAATAGCTGATTGAGACAGTTTTTCAACTATGCTTCATTTTTTCAATCTTCAGAAAATTTCCTTAACAAAATTCCTATGCTTCCATTACAGTCAATCATGAATCATCTTACATAGTGAAGTTCCTACTCAAAATTTAGGCTTTGAGTGTGAAATGGCCTTATATAATTTACTGGGGTCTGTCAAATCACTGTTTTTCATTTTAATCTCTCCTTTTCCTGTGTTTTGAGTTGGTTGGGGTTTTTTTACTATTTCCCAGTCTGGATATGACATGTCAAGTTCAGGACTTCATTAGTTTTTTTTAATTGGTGACTCATTGGATGCAAACAAAACTATTCTGCTTTCCACCTATTTTTTACATTTACTATTGAACAAGACTGAAAATATTATCCGTTATAACAATGTATGTTTGGAGAGGCTGACAGAATAATATATTTTTATATGTGTTGTAATGCTATTTTCAGCATTGCGTAAATAACCTATTGTTACCCACCACCTAAAAAATATTAGCATCTTAAACTACATATCTGTTACAGTTCCATCAAATACCCACGTGTTAGCTGTATGTCATAGGAGTGCACTTCATACTGAGAAGAAGTACTTATGATCTCTTTGCAATACTTCTTGTGTGGCAAATAAGCACTCAAAACTTCTAAAGTCCTTGAACATTAACATAGGTGTCAGCTTCACATCTGCTCTGCTGTACTGGTGAATTGGAACATGCAGGATACAAGTAGGACTGCTTCTTTTATTTCAGAGTTAAATTCGGTTTTTTACATTTACTAGGTATTCTTTAAATTAAACAGACACATTTAATAACTCTGAAATTTTTGTTTTTTCTTTCTGATATAAGCTTTGCTGTTAATTTAGTTTCAAGTAGTTAATCTAGCACTGAAAATACTAGATTCGCCCCATATAGGACTTGAACAAGTATGAAATGTTTATTGAAAATGTACTCAGACACTGAGGATACCCTGGTAGAAGGTACTACTGGAGTTTTGGTGTCTTTTGTTATTTTTAATTATTTATTCCTCTTTCTAAAGAGTTCCAAAGCTATTTTCTACCTATTTCTGTTAGAATTAGAAGACACCATGGCTATTTGAAAAGAATTATTTTAATCTTAAGGAACTATGTATAAGGTATCTTATATCTTAAATATAAACAATATTTTAATCATAAAGAATCTTGATAATTACTCTCAAGAATGAAACTGAGGCAGATTTATCAAAATACTTTGAAAGTTTGCTTAAAGGGAAGTGGATCTTCCAATGTTAAAGGTATTTATCATTATTGTGTGAAGTTTTGTTATTTTTAAATCCCAAAGCACATTTTATACAACAGATATTTCTGTTGATTTTACACTTTTGTTAAGGAACTGGGAACTGGCCAAAGCTTCAACTGGTTTGAGTTTGCATTGGTTTTATGTGGTGGTACTAGAAATCTGTTTATATCATCTCTTTGAACACTATGAAGGTAACAACAGCACTGTGGTTTGAGGGAAATTATGTGTGTCCTTAGCCTTACTTACAACAATTTTCAGATTTTCTTGTACTGCATCTGAATTTCTCTTATGTTTTCTTTGAGTTTCTCACCTTCTGATGTTTGTTTCTAAGAGCTACCTTTTTCTTAAGCAGTAAAATTGTGCAGATGGATATAACAGATACTGCCTCTTGTGAATCAAAGTGTGACAGATTGTGTCTGTAAAAATGAAAACTAAAATTAACTAATTTGAATCAGCACACAGGAAGTTTAACATTGTTACCAACACATTTGGCATTAACAAGTTGTGTCTAGTACTCTTCACTATCAGATGCAAGATGGTTGAATCAGTCAGTTTCTCAGCGTGCAATACTGTATGTTATTAATACTTCAAAAACTAATCCCTGGAGTATTAATCAAAACAATGGACTTTTGGAAATTCTCCTGTTGATGAAATTTAGAGATTGCTTTACATATTAGTTTCTGGGATCTAAAACACAATGTAGTTTATGCTTTCATAGACAGCTAACTAATTCTCTTAATATTGGTCTGGAAGTGTGGGAAAATAGTGGATGATTGGCAAGGATTGTGAACACGCTCAAGTCACTTGCAGCTGGGGTCATAGTAATTATTTTTGGCCTTGTGTGTTGGATGAGTAGAGTATCTGTGTTTAGATGACATAGACTTGTGATAGACTTAGGGGCCCTATTGAACATGCTTGAGATTCCTGCCTGGCTGCGGGAAAGATCAAAGCATAGTGGGGTATTGCACCTGTGCAAATCCCTGAGATACAGGCAAGACCGGCAGGTTTGGTGATGCTCTGGCATGGACCAAGTCTCTGCAGTGCCTGTGTCCCTTCTTTTGTAACCCCTCCCTGAACACTGCTGCAGAGGTCCCAGGTGGCAAGGTAACGTGAACAAGCTTTCTCTTTGCATTTCATCTGTGATTTTACAGTTGTTGCTGCATCTCCGGTGCCAGCTCACACAGGAAGTATAGTTTATTCCTTCTGAAAATTGAAATTTCTTGAAGGTAATGTATTGTTCATAATATGATTTTATATAACAAGCTACTTTTTCTTAATTTATATGAAAACGTTGTTAAGAAATGAATAGATTTTCAATGAGTTACCTGTGAGTTTGCGTTATACAGTGACTAAGTGTTGTCTCTATATAAAATTATGTACTATACTATTTGATGATAAAAATTTTGTATTTCAGAGATTCAGCCAAGGTGGTCATGCATTCGGCTGATGCATTTGCACCTGTGGCCTACCTTCATTTTTTAAAACTACACCTGGAAAATAAGGCAAGTAGGCTGCAAATGTTGTTTTCCTTTAAAGCTATGTGCATGTTTTCTAGTAGTGTTGTTTTGTCACAATTTGGAGTGAACCTACATATTCTCATGTGGGTGTTATATTCAATAACAATGTATGTATTTGGTTGAATTTCAGAACTTACCGTTAGGAAAGACCAAACACAAATGCTTCCTTGTGTCAAGTGAATGAATGGAGGGGGTATATTTGTGTGGCATTTTTCATCTTGAAACCTCAAGGTGCTCAACTAATGTGGTTCAGTCAACCATGTGTGTAACCTGTGTAGAACAGCTGCACTGTAGAACACAGCTGTATTAGGAAACTGTATGAACAGTATTGATTTGGTGGGAGGTGGTGTCTCTTTTTGATGTTTCTGATGTAAAGTGGGTGATTTAAAAACTTGCTAACCTAGAAGTGCTTGAGTTTTGAATGTTCTGGGTTTTGGTTTTTTTCCATATGAAAAATACATCTAATGAATGACTTTGAATCATATGGAGATTATCTTGGTCAAAAATTTTAAGGGAATCATTATTAGTTCATTGGGATTAATTCTATTAGCTTATGATTCTATGGAAAGAGCAAAACAGGAATAGGAACTCTGGTGGTTTAAATGTTGCAGACTTTCATGTGAGCAAAACTAAGGTCAAAACAGAAAATATTTTTCTTTGTATTTGTCATCACTTTTCTGTTTTTCATTTTATTATTTTACAGTTAAAATGATTTTTGTTCTTCCTGAGCCTATGGAAGTATTAGTATTTTGTTGAAGAGTGCCTCATGATCTTTCTTCTATTGTTGCAGTCATTTTTTTATAGCTCTTCCTATGTCTTTCTGCACTTTGATGATAGAAGTGCAGCGGTTGTTACAGAATGTTATTATATTGGTATTTCACATTTCATGTCTCTTAAGCAACATTTCCTGCATGTCTTTCAATAGATCATGCCTTCCTTTCTTCCCCCCCCTTTTTTTTTTTTTTTAATTTTATTGTTCCAAACAGATAAAATACCTCAGTGTTTTTCTTCCATGATGGCCTCATCTTGCCTTTGAAAGTAAATGGTATTTCATCCTGTCAATATCTAGTTTTGGATTTCTTTCAAAAATAAAATATTAAATATTTGTGTGGGAGACTGTGAAAAGGATATCAACTAACTATGTGGAGCAAAACCAAATAGGCTGAATAAAGCAAAATTTGGAAATGTGGCATGGTGGGGAAGACTCATAATATATTGATATTTCTTTGGAGGGCACTGACTTTATTGCTCATGGCAAACTTGATGCTAAAATGTACCATACATCACTACAATGTGACAGGCTAGGGAAAATGAAAACCACAAAGCTTTACATAAATCAGGGAAAAAATCGTATTAAAATGCATAACATTTGATGTAAGAATCAAGATTATCTGTTCAGTAGCTCTTTTCCCCTTCTTATGTAGATGTTTTAGATTTGGTTAAAGCCTCACAGTTTCAGGCAGTGTTGTAGTAAGTGATATTTCCAATCCATTGTAGACAAACGTGTCACACTTTGCAAGGGGTAAGGTTTGCAGCAGCTTGCCCTGAATTTTTGGTATATAAACTAATGTATTGTATATTTAAAAGGAAAATAGTTTAATTTTCGCAGTGGTTGTCTCATATGGAAAAGTATTAGTATCTTTTGGCTATAGATTATTTTATGTCATGATAAAGTAAGCTAAGTTTTTGAGAAGTTATAAATATGGAGAACCAGTCAGTCTTTCAGACCATAACTATTAGCATCATTTAAGTACATAATGATAAAGGCATGCCTTCAAGATTGATATGCCTGTAGTATTGTACTTTTGCTCACTATTTGGTGCTTATAAGCCTGCAGTAAAATTTAACTATCAGTTAGTATTCAGCACTTAAAAGCCATTCCTATGATAATAAAGTACTGCAGGAAAAAACCGCTTCAGAAGGAGAACTAATTTTAGTTTGAGGCTTTCAAGGGATTACTGAAAATTGGGAAAAATAATACACCATTATGAACAATGTGTAAAAGTAGCCACTTTTGTAAGCACTTTGTAGAAAATATTAATAGACTCCCCAGTGAAGTGTAATTCTAATAAGTATTATGACACCAGTTTTGTTATGATTTCTGCTGTGAGATAAACATTTTTAACTGTATTGTATATTAATTGTATCTTTGTTATTTGCCACAGGTGTTAATTTTACATTCTTTGAATTTACTTTTAAAATCATTTTGCAATTATAGCTATGGTATGTTAGTCTCTGCTGTCTTTCCACCTCTATAATGCATTTTCTTTAGCTAAATCTCTTCATGTTTGACTACAAAGCCTGCCTAGAAATTTGGTTTAGATTGTTTCTGGCAGCAAAATGAGCCCTTGTGCCTAGGGGAACATAACATTGTACTCACTGTTCTGGTTTAATATATTTCTGTGCAACTTCAAGATGTTTTTTGCATAATAATTGAAGCTTTTTTTAAACACGCCCACTTTTCTTTCATAAACAGTGATGTAGAAAGGGCTAAAGAGATAAATAAATATTGCATTTTATTATTAAAATTATTAAAAATTTGGTAAGCAATTTTTGTAGGCATTTTACAAAAAAAAATTAAAAATAAATAATAATGGTAATGAAACACTAATGCTCAAGATCTGGGAATGCCTCTTTTACTTCAGGGTAAAAAACAAGGTCACCACTATAATATAGATACCTAGTTTCATCATTATTTTACTTTGCCAAGATAGTCACTTCATACATTTGAAATGTAGAATTGTTTTTTGTTTCATGGGAGACAACTTTTGAAGCATATTCTAGAATCTTTGAATTAGGTGTACTTTATACTTTTGCCTTTGTACTCAATAAAAGTTAAATTCTGAGTATTTTCAGTTAGGAAATATACAATTGTGAAACAATTGTTTTTTATTTTGTCAGCACAATGAACTTGAAAAAACTTTTATTTTCTGCTATATTCTGTTACTTCATTGTGTTGGCTTTGTAAAGATCAGAAACAGAAATTAAAGCTGTTGGCGCTTCTGCTGATGGGAACATACTTCTGATGACAGTTGTGAACATACTAACTGTTGTTCGTGCTTTCACATTTGCTCTTTCCCACATTTAATAATGAATACTTTGTTTTTGAGTTCCAGTGAGTAGGAGCACACACATATCAAACAATACAAGCTGTGAAACTGCAGCCCCTTAAGTCTGAATAGTCCAGAATTAGGGGGAATCATGTAGTTTTCTTTCTACTCTTTGCAGAAGAAAGGAGCCCATTTGCCTGTAAGAGATACAGGAATCCTGCCTGGCCTGCTGCTGCTTTTTCTTGTAATAGACCATTGCGTTATATTACCTATCATAAACTGATACTGTGTTTCCTGTTTGTAAAAGATCTTGACCTTGTGGCTGGAACACATTTCAAAAGGTCAAGCAGTTTGCCCCTGTTAAATGGCAGATGTATTGTACAGGTCATTTTGAAGATGATTTTAAAAACACTTGCAGAGTTCTCTAATTTGTACACTTGTAAATTTAGAAAAGGTTTTCAGGAGATATTTGCATGCCAGGCATACTAAAGATGCATGATCCTGTAGGTCATATGTGATTTAACATTGTAGCCTATTTCTGTCCAGTTCCTCACTAATTATTTTAGTTAGTCTACATTTAGAACTTTAGCTGTAGAATTAGACTTCGTCAGTGATGTCAGGGGAAATAGGAAGGAATTTCAAGTTTCAAAACATGTTTTGTTGGTGGCATTGTGGGTAGCGTTTTTTGAATACTTTGTCATCATTGAAAAATACTTTTTCTAGGCAACCTTTAGTTTCCCTTCTGCATCATAAGACTATAGATAGCCCTTGTAGTTTTGTTTTCAAAACTTGATAACAAATACCACAAAACTCATTTGTGCGCTGATTTATTGCAGACACTAAATAATGGATTTTCTTTCCTATTCTATTTGATTGCAGATTCAGTTCGGTTTTCTGAGGAAAGATAATTTTTAGTTCTCTTTTCATAATGAAGATACTTTATTTGAAAGTATTTTGGAGTAAAGGACTTTCTTTCCTATGAGTCTGTATATTGTACTCAAAATAATACAAGAAGCATGTGATCTCTCTCATTATATTTATTTCAAGGAATTCTATTATCAAGGTACATCACAAAGAGTAAAGAGATTATCGTAATCTTTTGTCTTCAGAGCTCTCTGCTCCACTACATTCTCATTGCTGTTCAGTGGGAGAGTTATCAGTTTTAGAATTGTGTTGTGATAGGTTTTTATACCAGTTTCTGTAGTGGAGAATGTAAGCTTTTTAAAAAGGCAATCTGTTGTTTTCATAAAAGACCACTGCATGGAATTTCAGCTATATCAGTCAAAGTCCTAGCTCCAAGGCTTTTTTAACAGGAGAATTTGGATCTTGGAACACTCGTGCATTTGCTTAACTTCATTCTGAGCGCACTTGCATCAATGACATGAGTTATGTGAATATAGTTAAGTGTATGCATGCATGCAGGCTCTGATCCAAAATTAGGTTGGTATCACAATGTACAGTGGGTGTGGGAGAAACTGTGTAACAAATGGGAAAATATATTGCTTCTGTGAAGTAACATGAAAATGTTATGTGATAAAATAGGTTCTGTGAGATTTAATTAAAATGTCATTATAGCAAGCTTGATTTTTTCTTTTTAAAGTGATGAGAATATTTTTCAGGGAAAGTTACTCTGTTTGTGGCAGTCTATAAGTTTTAGCTTCTTAGATTACTTTCTGTGTTGAGAGGAACGGAAGACCAACATTTTTATGGATTTGAATATAGCTACTAAACAGAGTCTGGCAGCTCTGCTTAGGCTGGCATTGAGCCTGTTGTTCTTCGAGTGCCAGGTTCCACACCTAATACTTCTGCTGTAGCCTGCACCTGTGCTACTGTGGAAAGTGATTGATTACCAATGTTTTTGAAGCCTTGTGGGAGTCAGCCTTGAGTGAGTCATTGTGATGTATCATAGGCATTGAAATCAACAGACATCTCTAATTATTTTTACAGACTTTGCATCTTATAAGAGACATAAAATTTCTGATATTTCACAATAATTTCCAAAAATTTTGCAACTGACCAGGTTTTTATGTGTGTGGAAACCCAGGTGTTAATTTTATTTATCTCTGTGAAGAAATATTGATAGAAATTAAATTATTGATAAAATATGGAGTTATTTAGGAAAAAGGAGTGTGACTGTAGATTATATGAAAATTTCATGTGGCATCAGTTTGAGATATTTGTAACATTAACAGATTACAAATCTGCAGGGGAGTTCTCTGTGTTTTACCAAAACAGTTGTGATAGAGTCTGTGAGGCTCACTATGTACCCATGAATTTTTTTATGAAGCACATCTTGCAGAAGTCATGTTTAGAAATATAGATGAAAGCATTTTAACTGGTGGCATAAAAATGGAATAGGTGCTCTTTTCATGTTCACTTGTAGAGCATATAAATTTGGTCCTCCAGGTTAGGCAATGGAGAGAAGTTACAGGTCTTTAATAGGAGCCTCAGAAGATATCTGTAGCTCTAGATCTCTTCAAAGGTGATTATGTAAAGCCTAATTAAAGTGAGTAAAACACTGGCAAGCTAGAACTTTTTCTTTTTCAGTTAACATATTATTTTTTTCCTACTGATGGATTTTTATGGCATAGTGAAGTTAAAATGCAGATGATGTAAAAACAAAACCCAAAGCAGCAGTGTAGTGACATTATTCACATCAGCGTGTCTGTGCATGTTTAATCGGGGGTAGGACCAAGAGGTGCATACTCTGCATGTGCTGCATTAGAACTCCCCTGAATGCCCATGCTACAATGCAAATTGATTGTTTCATGGTGGATGCTACGAATTACTCAGTGAAAGGAATTAATTTAGTAAAACAACGATTTGCAAGAAGCAAGTGGTAGCACTTCTAGCACTTGATGCTGCTATACATCAGTATATTTCCATGAAGTGCTATCTTGTAGATAAAAAAATTAGAAACTTTTAAAATAATTTCATTTTCTTGGTTCTTGTATCTTAAACCATCTTAAGATCTTCTTCAATTACAGATTTGTGTTCCTGCTTCTTTATTTTTTAAGTAATACCTGAAGGCTTAGGAGCCATCAGGCATCCCTCTGGGTAATGGCAAAAGGCACCCACTGATGGCAGTAGTCAAAAGAGTAATTCAATGAGTGGGAAATGGTAGAGATGCTGCTGGGTGCTTGTCTATTGCAATGTTGGAATGCATGTCCTGTTTGTGCTAAATTGAAGTTTTTGTCTGGGCTATTATGCTACATTTTCTTGACTTCTTTTAACCCTTGATGTACAATTGATTCATGTAAAGTAGATTATTGCCTTGACTTTCATGTCTTTCTTGGAGGAATGAATAAAATGAAGTCCAATCAAAGAATATCAGCCCTTCTTAGCGAATAGACTTAGTGTTTACAGTGCTTATAAAACTACCTGTGAACTCTTTTAGAGTCAGCAGAATGAGTTTCCTCTCACATGTAATGATATTTTTGTAATTTAGCCTTTCCTTAAAAATTTCAAATGCACTTATTTAACTTAATTAGATCCTTTTTCACATCAGTGAAGTCAAATATTGATGTAAGAGTTGAGTTATCACAGATTTCTGATGCATAGTATAGTTTTCTGCCTTAATTTTTCTGACTTTTTTTGTGGTTAATATGAAGAGAAAACTTTAAAGTTGCAATAAGATATGTTTTATTTTCCAAAAGAAAGGAAAAATACAATAAAATTAAAATAAAAATTACTTCACTATATAATGTTAATATTCTTTTTAAATGACATTTTGCATGGAACACAAATTTATCAGCTACAAGAATATTCAGCAGTTTCTAATCCATACTCAAGGATCACCAAAGGTTTCATGTTTTGTCAACTTTTTATCTTGCTTTCTTTGTATTTATTATAATTTTTGTGAATTTAGTATTGAAGAAACCTGCAGTAAAATGCATAGTTTAGACACTACATGAAATTTGAGGTCTTTGGGAAGAAATTTAATTTGTAGAATCTGGAATTCCAGCATGCAGTGGTGTTTGATTAGGGTTTCTAGTTAAATTCTGTCATAATTCAAACTGCTTTTAGATAGACAAATGGTATTACCCAAGCTAGTGATCTGAAAGTCAACATGCTCTGCAAATTAGGCAGATTGGAAAACCAGGTGGATGAGAGTAATGGTTCTGATTGCTCTAAAATTAAAAAGCAAACAAAAAGAAACCCCACAAAAAATGTATGCTGTAATTATTGTTGAAAATGTAATGAGCACAGAATTGCTGAAGACTGGTCAGTAAGCACTCTGCCTGTGTATTTTGCTTTAAAAGGTACATGCGGTAGTTTTCTCTTTCTGTCCCTGAGAAAGCTTTTGGGAAGAATGATTTTCCTTGCTTGTCCAGAAATTACTTCAATGTATAGTTCTTCAGAAATGCATTTTTCTGTTATCTCAACTCATACCAAGGTATTTGATAGAAAGCATAGTCTTTGTGAGGTAACAGAAAGAGATTTTCATTTTTAAGTGGGCTGCCTTCATTCATTGTTCCAAAAAGTTTAAAAACTTTCTCATTAGTCTTTTGCTCTATTTCAAGTATTTAATGACAATGTTAATTACAAAATTATTACTTTTGTGCTTTTGTTCCCTTGTTCACTTAGTCTATACTATTTTTTTGAAAACATAGTTGTCTTGTATATAATTGTGGGATACCATTACTTCATAATATATTCTTTCTGTCTTTATTCTTGGGTCACATCATTTTTCATATCTACTCTCCTCAGTTACTAAGTCTGCTTTTTTCTTCCATTTGATATGTCAACAGGAGTACATTATGTTTTGCCAGTTCTGCAATCTATTGGGAAATCCTAATGCTGTTCTTTCATGAATTGTTCTAAGATGTACCTGTTGAGTGATAGTGTGTTTTGTAACTTAAACACATATTTAAATGATAAAATATGCTAATTTCCTACTGCTTGGCATGCTGTTTACTTGCTTGTTTTATAATGTTTGTCTCAAGCAGGAAGAATCTTTGGGTACTTTTGTGGTCAGTAGCTGTCCTTGTGAAATAAGCAGCACTGATGATGATATTTTCCCTTCATCGGAAGAGAATGAACCACAGAAGAATATTCCAGTCATCTGGAAGACTTTGAAACATAACTCTTTGGATTTCAGTGAGTTGTGCACAATTTAAAAAAAAAATTGAAAAAAAGATTGACTATTTCATGTCAGATGGAATATGTTAATTACTGTACAAACACTCCAGAAAAAAGTGTGCTCGACTTGTAGTAATTAGTCTGAAAAAAGAGATCCTACTAGAATGCACTTTCCTGATAATAATCAATAGATCTGTAGTAGTGAAGCATTGCAAGTTAGTTTCCAGGAGCATAACACATTTTTTTTCTTTCTTTCTCTCCCTCTTCCTTTCCCTCTCCTCCTCCTGGAAATACCATAACATTTCTGTTACATAGAAATTACCTTCTGTTACATTTCTGATACATACAAAGATGGGTAAACTTCCTGAAAACTAAGCTTCACAGCTAACAGTGTTTGGGTATTGAATAGTATTTCAATGTTTGGTATTTCTTGAATATGGATAACTGCCTAGTGGGCTTTAAAAATGTCTAAACGTTATGCATTTGTAAAGATTATCAGGACTGGGTTAAGCACCTAATTTCCAGTAAAATTTGGCATACAAGTTTGAAAATCTGTTTCTGTATCACTTGGATACTTCAAAAAATTTTTGCTTTTCAGTGTCCCATCGTTTGCCAAGTCTATAACCAAACAGGTTGAGAAATTGTAAAAGGTCAGCAAAAATGGAAAGGAGGAGATAAAGTACTGAAATTCTCAGCTGACATACTACTTGCATGAATATTTTGTGAAGGCAGTGTTGGATAAGGATTTGTCAAGTAGCATTTGGGCGCTTTGCTACCAGAACACTTTTATATCTGTTTGTAGAGATATTTGAAGATGTTTTTACAGTTTGTGCTTTTCTTTTCTGTCAAAGTTCTTCTTCCTTAAACAATTTAAGATGTATCCTTGGTTAATCTGAAATCTTTCATTATTATAATCATAGTTCTGTTCTTGATTTCCCATAGCTAAGACAATTGAAAATTCAGGAAAATCCCTGAGTGGTTACCAGTGGTTTTCAGGTATCACTGCCCACTTCCTTCCATCAAAGGATAAAAATTCTCAAGATGCAGCACGGGAAGCATTTTCTTCTCTCAGAGGTGCTTTATTCAGTTAATACATTATCTACTGTCATTGATTCTGTTTTTAATATGGTCTTAAGGAAGAATCTGTATTTTCATGTGGTTTTATAACTAAAAATGTTGTGGTTGTTGGTTTGGCATCTCATTTTGCATTTGGTTGGAATCTTTGATATCAAGACTACCAGCGTTAATATTTAACACATTATAATTTGACTGGCTTTGAAGACCGTGGAAAGCCAGAGTAGTGTTCATATCACTGTAAAAAACACTATTTCCACAGTACTGTCTCACTTTATAGCATTCTTGAAATATATACTGTGTGTGTGAGTATGTATGTGTGCTGTAGATGCTGTTTACTTGCTAAAACACTTTTGTAGCTTCCATAATTTTAAATTAAGTTTTCTAGAAAGCTGTTGTAGATTTTGGCATCTAGGATTAGGTCAGTAGCAGTAAATCTTATTTATATTCCTAATGTAAAGGCAAAATTGCTGTCTTGGGAATCATGAAATCCAGGTTCCTTACAAGATTCTGACATATAAAAAAAATGTTTGTGGTTTTGTTTTGTATATTTTCATTCTAAGGTTTAAGTTAGGTATGTTTGTACAGGCTTCTTTTCATTCACAAAAATGGAAATAATTTTTATTATCTAAATGGGTAAGCTCATATTCTTGTTTGTGAATTTGCATGAGATATTGTCCTATCATATCTTTTTTTTTTTTTCACGTGCAGCTGAGTATTCATGATTAAATATAGGATAAAAAATAAACCCTAGATTTTTTTTTCAGAGCCAAAGTTATACTTGGTAGAAGGTCATTAAGCTTGTTTGGAAATCAGCAAGTTGGAGACAATCAGACTTTTACTAGAAAAGGCAATAGATTTTAGTGTAAATCTGCACATAATCTATGAAGTGAAGCAAGAGGATTGTGCATTATATTTGAACGGAAGTCTGCTTGTACAAACATTATGTAATTTTGCCTTAATATCTGCCAGGAAAGATTGTGTCTGACTAGTGCAGTATCATATTGCATTCAGCAGATTACTTGCATTACGTGTGTGATGGTAAGGAAAAAAAAAGTAATTTTCTGATCCTTTGCAGAAAATGGCAGTTCTCACGTTTCTTTTAGTTATTCTCTATTTGGAAGTGGGTGTGGAAGCTGAATGAATTATGGATTTGTCATGACAAAATAAACAATTTGTTTCTGAGAACTTAATCTAAAAATGTGCACAAGGCTTTTTCTGAATGCATATATAGAATCTATACAGCAGTTCAGCTTCACTATAGTGAGAATGGAATAAACACAGTACTTTTAAACTCTTTGCTGGGTTAACTGATTTAATTATCTCTAAAGTGAATGGGTGCTGACAAAAAGATTTGGAAATGAAAATTTATTACTAGATGCTAGGAAACTGTGGAATGGAGAATGGAGAGTTCGGTAGAATGGATGGTATTCTATGAAGCCAAGAATGGGAGGGAATGCAGTATATTGCTGTTTATACATTTATTTTCTTAAACTCTCATGTTAAACTTTTTTTTAGATGTGATTGGAAGATGACAAATGTTGCTGTGCTTTATATAATATATAACAGCTCTGGTGTAGTTGTACCATGGCAAAGTTTCATAAGCTTGAAGGAAACTATGTGGATATTTATTATGTTAAAACTTAGTCTAAAATTCTTAAATGCTACTTCCTGTAGACAGCTTGGATACTACATTTTGTGGCTCTTAGCTAAGGATTCTGGGTAGCCCCTTAATAAAAAATAAACCCCAACAAACCAAAAACCAATTAACCAACCAAAAACAATCAAAAAGCTATAGTTCAGTCAATGTAACCTTTTGCAGTAATACTGCTTAAGTAAGGGTGAGTCTCACCTGATCATATTCTGTAAATGATTAGAAACCATGAATGGCTGGAAATTCAACAGAAAGGCTGTAAGATTTCCCTGTATACCCAGGACATATGCTATGTAAGAGTCCTCTCCCTGAAAAACAGAAGTTGTGAAGAGCCCGAGTGGTAGATTGCTAACCAGTTCATCATGTGCACCTTTCTACTAGAGAGAGTGCTTTGGGAGTCAATTTTATTTTGATTTTAAGATGGGGATAAGTTATTTCCCATCGTTCCTCTAATTCATGCAGGGGAAAAAGGGATAGTGCTTTTACTTTGGAGATTTTTTTTTTTTAGGTAAAGATTGAAATTATGAATTTACCCAAATGACTGTTTTCAGCTTACTCTGTGTCCACAAATTAGAGTTAGTTTGTTGGCTCATATATTTTAAATTTAGAGTGGGGATGTTTGTGTGTGTAGAGGTTGAGGGTATCAGTTGGTTGAGGGTTTTTCCCCCTCCAGTATTTCATACAATGCTACAGAACTTTTAACTGAAGGCCTTTCTTCTTGACTAAAGTGCTGGCTGGAAATTTGAAAATTGTCCTTGTTTCCTCCTTACCTGATGATATAACAGCTGGTATTGACGTAGTGATTGCTATCAGATAGCATTCAAATACATTTCTATTTCCATACAGAATTGCCATTGTATGCTAATTTGTCAGCTGATATTTCTGGCCATGTATTGTGATTTCATAGGAGTTCTATGTCAATTGCAACCTCCTATATCACTTGTGCACACTTTCTTTTCTGTACGTGAGAATTCCCCTCTTCAAATTGCCATTGTTTTTGGCAGTATGACTAAGTAAAGCTGAGACATTTAGAATAAAATTCAGCATTGGCGTGACCAAACTAATCTTTATGAAGATGTGCAAAATCCTGAACTGTCTTTAAAAGCACTGAAAAGTTTTACACAAAAACTGTGTTTCTCACTAAGGCAGCAACCTGCAGAGGTTGTCTTTATACACTTGTACTTCTCAACTGGAAAACAAATATATAAGTATATACATGTACACACTGAAACATTAAACGGCAAGATCCCCAAAATTACACTAAGAGCTTTACATGGCTTATTTAAATTAGGTCACAGACTACTCTCTTACTATATATGTTCTATATTCAGAGAAGATTTTGTCTTCATTTAGTTTCTATTGCTCATGAGCTACGAAAGAGAAACACTGCAGAGCTGATCACATATCTCGTTATGTGATTGACTATATAAGAATAATACATTCTCTCTGAGCATTATGACTGGAATATTCTATGCATACACATTCAGATGATCTTGACTTCTCAGTATGTCTCCTTTAGCTGTCTGCTTGAGCTTTCCTCTGCTCTCATCTTTCCTTCATTTCTCCTGTGGCCACTTCTGTTTTCTATTGTCTGTCTTGCCATTTATAACTCTTTGTTTATGCAGAGATTATTATTGCAGTGAGAGTTTTTAAAAATGGCTTAGACAAGCATCCCTCTGGAATAGCATATAAATATTTGATCTTTTCCTTGAAGACGGCTATTGTCCCTTCCAGTTCTGTATTTGTGTGATTCAGTCCTTTGTAGATTACTAGCTGTCATAGAATGAGCACCCCAACCTAAGTCCCCTCAAGATAACCAAATGTATGGATCCAAGCAATTTGGACTGCAGCATATTTACATGCATGAATGCATGATGTGTTTTCATGGGGCAAGAATTCACCACTGCTCAGAGTGGATAAAATTTATTTTGTAGTCTGCTTCTGTATATTTGGAAAACTAAGATGAGAAAAAGTTTCATAAAAAAACCAGATATTAAATGGGAAAATATGTATATTGCAAAATCTTCAGTCATGTTTGAACAACAGTTAGGTTATTACCAGTTGGTTTTGCTGAACAAAACCAGGATGCCTGTGCTGTCTTTGTACACACATTTAAAATATTCTGTCTTTAACAGCTATATTTTTTTTATCCTGCAGCTAATTTGACTTCAGAGGGATTGAAACTGAAGGATATTATTTTGGTTCATCTATATATGAAGAACATGAAAGATTTCAGTGTTATAAACTCAGTTTATGTGACAGAATTTGATTTGTGTCCACCAGCAAGGTAGGATTAGACTACTGCTATAGTATATTTATGATGCACTATAATAGACTGAATTATTGTTGCCGTATTTTTGAAGCATTTTACCAAATGTTTGTGTCTCACAGAAGTAGAATTTTGCTGCCTTTTGGAGTATTAACATCACAGCTGCTCACGTCAAAAACACTAGGGTTAGAAATTCCTGCTTTAATATATACCATAAGGTTTACAAATGCCCCCCCATATGGACTTACAGAAGGATAATACATGGTTTACAAGTCTTAGTTCTTTGTGATTTGATTGAACTGACAATTGTTTGTATTGCTGAGATTTTATTTGCTTTTTTTTCTTTTGTTTGCATCCCTTGACCTGTTGGCAGTGCTTCTGCAAATGCAACCCAGGATATCCTCAACCCTCTTTGCCACAAGGGCACATTGTTGGCTCATGTTCAAGTTGGTTTTCATCAGGAACTTCCAGTCTTTGTGAAGCTACTTTTGAGCCAGTGAGCCCACAGAATATACTGGACCTTAGGTTTTTTCCTCCCCCAAGGCTAGGACTTGCAGCTTCTCCTTGTTGCACTTCATGAAGTTCCTGTGTGCTTGTATCTTCAGCCTGTCGATATCCATGTGGATGGCAACTTGCCAAGGGTACACTGCCCCATCATGCAGATTATGAATGAAGGTGTTGACCAGGAGTGGACCCAGTATGGGCTCCTGGTTGTTCACCTGTGAGACTTTGTGCCACTGATCCCACCCACTGGGCCTGGCTGTTGAGACAGTTTTCACTCCATCTCACTCTCTGCCAATCCGGCCCATACATCAACAGCTTCTATATGGCTGTGTTACAGGAGAAAGTGTCAAAAGCATTACTCAAGCCTTACTACCAATATTAAGTCTTCCTAAAAGTGATGAGGGCTAGAATATCCTAGGTCTTCATGATAGATGTTACTCTCTTTCTTCTATTTATTTTGTTAAATACAAAAACAAAATTGTTATCTGGGCAGTTGCTTGAGATACTGACAGTTATTTCAAAACTCTGCCTATATATATTTAGGCTGTTTCTTTTCTTCTCCTGCCTATATGCACTTGGCTCTGGTTGAAGATATATACTGGATTAGATGGATCTTTGGCTTGATCCAATGTGGTTGTTCTTAATGTCTTGTGTTTCCCTCAGATAATCTCAGTTAATGGATAGCTTAGCTGCACTTCCATGTTCAGTAAGAATTCAAGTATGAAATTACACTGATGATAATAATGATAACACTTTTATTCATAGGTCCACAAAGCATAGTTTTTTAAATATCTGTTGTACAGAATCTTCTATGTTGCATCCAAGTCTGCATCTGACATAATGAAACTGCTGGGTGGTTTAGGTGTGTAGTATGCAATTCCTATGCTATTTGAGTGTGGTGGGTTTGTTTTCCATTGGAATTTGGATAAAAAACACCTAGCCCGTGAAAATTTACTTTTTTTTAAAAGTTGTGTGTTAAAACTGATTTTCTGTTTGTATTTTTTATTGCCTTTGTCAAATCGGCTTATTTCTTTTTACAGTAATTTGTAATTTTTTACAGTAATTTCTTATGCTTCTGAGATAATATGCTGAGAATGCAGAACTGATATAGCTTGAAAAATTTCACTTGAATCATAGGTTAATACAGGTTGTAAGGGACCTCTGGAGGTCATCTAGTCTGATCCTGTGCTGAAAGCAGGGTCAACCATGCAATCATGCCTCTTGTCTTCTTCATATTTTTAAAACCAACTGTTCAGCAATTTTCTAATGAAAAATACTATATTTTATACTTTTATTGCAGAAAATGAAGTGTAATAGAGGCATGTGAATTTTAAGTGTAGCAAGACAAATAGTTCAAAGACATTGTTAAGATAATCATCATAGACTGACATTCCACTACACTGCCTGGGTGTCAGACCCAAAGCAAGCAAAGAGAAGCTTCTTCAAGATGCTGTTTGTAGACCAGGATTATTAAATCACAGAGAAATGGGAGTGTCAGATGTGTGCGCCTTCAGAGGAGGGATCTAATCCCAGTTGTAAACTACACAAAATTATTCTCCACTCCTACATGTCTTAGGTTCTCTTTATAATACTCAGCTTCTCCCGATTTATCTTTCGTTTCTTATGCCTGCGTATTTTAGGCCTCCATATTTGCATAGCCAGCTACATAGCCTTCCATCAGTAAGATAACAAGGTAGAAAGATTAGAAAGTTGCTGGAAAATGGCTTTTTAGAATTATTTTTATGGAACAAACAGTTTTCAGAGCATCATAGAATATCCTGAGCAGGAAGGGACCCACAATGATCGTCCAAGTCTAGCTTGTGACCCTGCACAGGACACCTTAAGAGTCACACCATGTGCCTGAGAGCATTTTCCAAATACTTATTGAACTCTCTCAGGCTGATGCTGTGACCCACTGCCCTGGGGAGCCTGTTCCACCCTGTGGGTGAAGAACCTTTTTATAGTGTCCAACCTAACCCTCCCCTGACACAACTTCAGGCCTTTCCCTCAGGTCCTGTCACTGATCACCATAGAAAAGAGAGCAATGCCTGCCCCTCCTCTTGCCCTCACAAGGAAGTTGTAACTACAATGAGGTTTCCCCTCAGTCTCCTCTTCTCCAGGCTGAACAGACCAAGTGACCTCAGCTGCTCCTCATATGGCTTCCCCTCAAGGTCCTTCACCATCTTTGGGCACTTTCTAATAATTTACTATTTTTCTTATATTGTGACACCTAGAACTGCTCCCAGCACTTGAGATGAAGCCGCCCCAGCTCAGAGCAGAGCGGGACAATCCCCTCCCTTGCCTGGCTGGTGATGCTGTGCCTGATGCCCCCAGGACACAGCTGGCCCTCCTGGCTGCTGGGGGACTGCTGACTCATGTTCAACTTGCTGTTGACCAGGGTCCTCAGGACCCTTTATGTTGCATATTTGTTTAGGTTGCATTTTGTCCTGAAGAAAAATTATACAGCAGTTTGCATGGTTGCATCATTGCATTATGTACAGAGGCCTGGTTGTGGAAGTTCTCACAAGCAGTATGCTGGAAGCACTGACTCGGGTGTGGATCTGTAATAAATTTGCAAAATTGTCTTGAAAATTTACCAGCCCAAGCAGAAAATACATTCATCCATGCTTATGATGATAGTAATGAGGAAAAACTACTATATTTACGTGTGAGAGGTGGGGAGAAAAATTGTTTTCTTCGAAGAAATAAACAAGATCAGAAGAATTTTATAAGGCTGTGTTGCATGATATGTAAAGAGAAGAAGCTTTTTTTTTTTTATTATTCCTGCTGGGAGCTAAATGACTTTTTTATGCATGGACTTCAAATATAATTATTTTTTCAGACTTTGAAATGTTGATTTCCCCACATAGACCCTCAACCCCCCTGCTTTTTAACTGGCCACATGCAACACACGTCTGTCTGTTCATCAAGGCACTCAGTCTTCCTTGGAGGAAACAAAAGTGAACTTTATAAATGAATGCTTAAGTAGATTTTGAGTCCTGTCATATGTGTGTATCTGTCATGCAACTTAAAGTATAGCAGAAAAATATGCTAGTATTACAGATAATCTCTGAGAAGGTTGTAAAGGAACTATAAGCTGCTGCTTTTTAGAAAAATTTTGACACTGTCTCTCACAGCATCCTCGTAGGCAAACTCAGGAAGTGTGGACTGGATCAATGGACAGAGAGGTGGATTGAGAAGTGCCTGAATGGCAGATCCCAGAGGGTTATAATCAGTGGCACAGGGTCTAGTTAGAGACCTGTCACTAGCAGTGTGCCCCAAGGTTCAATATTGGGCCCAGTATTGTTTAATTTATTCATCAATGACTTGGATGAAGGGGATATGCCTCCTCAGCAAGTTCACTGAGGACACAAGGCTGGGAGGAGTGGCTGATACCCCAGAGGGTTGTGCAGCCCTGCAGAAGGACCTTGACAGAGTGGAGAGATGGGCAGAGAGGAACTGTCTGAAATTCAACAAAGGCAAGTGCGGGGTCCTGCACTTGGGGAGGAATACCCCCATGCCCTAGTACAGAGTGGAGACTGAAGTGCTGGGAAGCAGCTCTGTGGAGAAGGACCTGGGAGTCCTGGTGGACAAGAAGCTGTCCTTGAGCCAGCAATGTCCTTGAGGAGATAACAGTATTAATGCTAGCAGGTTATTGCGATACCCTAGCTTTTGTTATATGAGCCTGGCAAAATTTCCTAAGAGAGTGTCCAGACAAAAAAAAACGTGGAAAATAAATGTTGAAAGTTGGTGCAAGCAAACTTCTGTTTGTAAAAAAAAAATATGGTGTGTTTTCAGAGTATGTGTGGAAACGCCGTTACCTGATGAAGTGCTGTTTTGCATTGACTGCCTTGCGCATAAGTATGACATGGCAACGGATGATGTAGTGCATGATGAAAAGCTGGTCTTGCATGTACAGAGCATTTCCCACTGGGCACCCGCCAGCATAGGACCTTACAGTCAGTCCATCAAGGTAGGGAATTTTTGTTACTTCATGTGAAATACCTGCCCCTTTACTGAAATGAATATGGTTATAAAGTCACCTTCTCTCTCATCCAAATGTGCAAAAGAAAATGTGTAAAAAAAAAAAAAAGGCATTTTGAATTTATGTTCTTAAAACTTATAGACGACAACTCTCATCAGTTCTTCATTTTGTGATAATAAAACTGGTTAAATTCTTTTTTTCAGAGAATCTCAAGAACAGCATACTTCTGTTGTATATTATAATTAGACAAAAAACCTGTCATACATATACTTTTATAATCTGCCTAGAATATAAACAGAATTTAGGAACAGCTGAGGATATTTCAGTTTGCTTGTTAAAGCTCAAACTTTTTTATAGGTAGAGTCAATCCTAAAATGCTTATTTAATTAAATCCTTTTTGAAGCTTGTGGTGCTGCTTAACCATTTAGGTTAACATTAAGGTTGAAGAACTGTTCTATTTTTCAAAGTAATAACAAACTGAACAGAGTATTACATACTATTTAGAAGTATGAAAAAGAGGCAGTAAAGTGTCATGGAAAAGTGGTCCAAAAATTTGCATTAAAATATTTCTCCTAATATGGTATTTTTTGTCCAGCTAGTACCATTCTGACAATTAGTGAACTGTCTCAACCTTTTCTGTTGCAAAAAATATATACCTATCTTACTGATACACCTCTCATGTAATACATTGTCCAGTGTTGTGCAGACTGATTTAAGCAAGATCTGATGGCATCTGTTTAAATTTCCTGAAATTTGTTTGAGTCTGCAAACCTAGTATACTGGCCATGCGATTGTACTATGATTTGTCTTTGTATTATTTTACAGAAAATTTCAGGAATAGTATTTTGCTTCAGAAGCTCATGTGGAGTTTGTTTTATTTTCAGGAAGAAATGTTGGTAGATTACTATTGTATGTATCTTGTAACAGGAGGGTGGGTTTGTATCATCTGTCTATATCCATTTGTCTTGAGAAAGCAAGAAGTCTTACACTCTAATGATCATAATGGTATCATATCATGCACAATCCTGCAAAGATCAAAATCAATAAGCTTTGTATCTTTGTTATTTGGAGAAACTTCTGTAACATTGCAACTAATATCTATATCTTGAAACTGGCATCAACTAAATTCAGAAAAAGGTGTCAATTGAAAATTGCTTCAGTAACCTAGTGAAAAATCTCATGCGGCAAATATCAATAAGCAGGTACTGCCAGATCTTCTGGTGGTATGCAACAGTCAGCACACCCAAGGAAAAGTTCATCTCTCTTCAAATACAGTGTAAGCAGTAACACTGGTCAGCAATTCAAACATTAAGGAAAATTTTCCACTGGTGTGTTTCGTTTTACTTTATTGTCTTTTAACCCCAAGAGAACTAAGAGAACCCCAAGAGAATTAAGCAACATTATATTCTCTTATGGTGTAAAATAAGGATTTTCACTTTTAAAAACTACTACAGGAGTAAAGTAACAGTTATGAAATCTGTACCTCTGCTACAGGATCACTCACTTGTTGTCTTTTATGGCTATGTTCTGTCTCTAGTCCACAAACTCCACAAACACCTGTAGGAAGAATTGGTAGTATACATGGCAGCAATATTTTTATTTTATTTTTCCTTTGCCAGATTTTGCCTTACTATTACCAACAGTACATTTCATCTGAGTATCAATATTGAACACTCTGGTTTTGCCTTGCTGAGAGTCTTTGATTTTTGCTAACATATTTCTATTGTGCAGAGCTTGATACAGTGCATGTCAAATATACTGGAACAAATAAACATTTTAGTAAATGTTTTTAATATTTAAATATTTTTTCTTTCTAGAATAGCATATAAAGGATATAACCTATAAAACCTTTTCATAAGAAAACATCGTAGACGAGCGTATAAGCGCTTAAACAAAGTATTTGAATTTGAAATTTTATTAATGGAAGATACAGATTTTGTATCTTCTTAAACATGAATTTTCCAAAATTAAAATCTTCTTTAGATGAGTTTTCAGAACTTTCTAAGACTATGTATGGACAGGTATTAAGCTCTTATGGTCCCCAGCAGAAGTAAACACTTCAGTATATTTTAGGAATGGAATATATTTTCCAGAATAAATAAGGAAGGAACAAAAGTGGGGTTTTAATCTTTGTAGTCAACAAAAATTATTTGAAATTATACAAATGTTATGATGATAAAATGTTTATTAGTCTTTTATGACTGAGGAACAGAAGCCTAATGATCTTAAAACAGTAAATGTTTATTACCCGTATGTTGTATATCTGTAGAGTTTATCTTTTCCTTGACAACAGTTAGACAATTAATTTTTTGTCTTTTCAGTCCAATATGAAGTTCTGTGGACACTGGGGAGTCATCATGTATTTTTGCACAGTGTTTTTGCTGAGTTCAGAATAGACCATAGACTAATATTCAGGATATTGCAAGTTGGGATTGATGTGCCCTGGCACGTAAGAACAGAGCTGGCAGCAGAAAGATGTAGGTAGTTCATGCAAACTATGGAATTCACACTTCAGGCTCAAAAATCACTCAGCAGAGCATCATTTCAATTTGGTAGGGATCTTTCAGGATCTTGCTAACAGTGCTATGAGGACAAAAAGTAAAGATATGGAATTTACCGTGAGACTGTCCTGACCTGAGTTTGATAGGCACCAAACAGCAGTGGCAGAATTAAATTAGGGTTTTCAAATTACTTATAGCAAAATTCATCTTCTTATGAATTAACATTCTTTCTCTTCTGGGATTAACATTCTATAAAAACAACTCTGTTTCTCCAACTGTTTGAAGATACAACAAGACATAATGTATTTTGTACATATGCCAACATATATTCATCTGTGACTTGATTATGTCTGCTGAAACCTTTAGCTTGCTTCATGACCTCAGTTCTTTCCATCTGAGAGCTGCCAGATCCCAGTCTGAACCATCCTTCAGGCATCTTCTCCTCAATTTTTTTTTTTTTTGCACTATCTTAACCCAGTAGCTTCCTTCCCATCTTTTCCTTTTGTGATTCAACAACAGTTTATTATATTATACCATATCTAGTAATGTAGGGATAGAATACCTTCCAGTGGGTGGGGGACAAAAAGTGATAGTTAACAGTTCTTAGTCTAAATAATGTTCCTTTGGGTTTGATACTTGGGATTATATTGTTAGCATTTGAGTCGACAACTTGGACAATACCATACCTAGCAGGATTGTTGATTACATTAGTTTGAATAATGCTTGATGCGTTGGAGGGCATGGCTGCCATTCCAACAATCAACTGATAACACAAGCCTCACAAAATTGAACAGAAATGAAGGAAAAGTCCTGTAGCTAGGACAGAATAGTCCCACACAGTAGTGTAGGAAGGATACTGGCGTTTTAGGTAGTAGATCTGCAAAGAAGTAACTAGAGGCCATGATTGTCAGCATTCTAAATGTCAGTTGGAAGTTCACCATTGCAGCAGTGAAGGCTGACTTAAAAAAAGGCAGCATTAGAAGATTGTAGCAGGCAGGTCTTCAAAACCTGACTGCACAAGGCCCTCACCAAACTGTTCTAATGCCTAAGTTAGTCCAGCTCCAAGCATAAACTTGAATTAGGTGACTCTAGAAGTCCTGTCCAACTTAATTTTTTTTCACATTCTACACTTAATATTAAAATTACAAATTTATTGACAGAGTAACAGAAAGGAAATATCATAATTACAGAAAAAAAGAAGTCCTTAGTATAAAGTTGCTCTTCAGATAGTGGAGATCATTAATGGTGCTGTATGGAAGAGCACTTAAGACATTGCAAATTTTTGTAGATGAAAGCGAACAAGTTATACTTGCACACTCTTGTGTAAGAAACCTTATCACCAATATAAAAGTTATTGTTGTTTCTCCCCCATCCATTGCCAGAAAAAAAAAAAAAAATTATATGTTAGGGCAGCTGGGAGACTTCTAATACGTATGGAGACTGTAAGTATGCAAGTCAGGAAAAAAGTGGGACAAAACTGAACTCTGCATCTTTGTAATTAATTTCTGTTATGTGCTATATACTTAGCTGGAGATTAAGAAACCTGACTATAAATATTGTATCTAATTAGTACTATTGGACAAAATGTGAATTAAAGCTGTCTGCCACCACTGAGGGATGTGAATGGAATGCAATCACACCCAATATCACAAAGTCCAATAAATAGCAAGGAATAATTCTTTTATCTCTTGGAGGGTGTTCTCAGCTAGGTAGTTCCACTTTAATGATGAGACATGCTAAAAAAAAAAAAACATTAGGGAGAATTGGAACTATTTTATTTTAAGTATATCCTCACTTCAGTCAGGAGTTGTAGTTCAGACCTCAGGACATGCAAAAAAAGAAGTCAGTTCTTCATAGTGATGTTGAGTCATCCCTGATAAACTCCCTGATGCAGTTAGAGTGCTTAAGATGGCTGTTTAAAGGCAAATCTGTAATTACTTTTTGGAGTTTTGGATCCAAGCTTCTTGCTTTCTATGAAGCTGTAGTATGAAAAGATAACTAGAGATCTGAGGTAGCAGATAGCATGAAGGATAAAGTGGGATTTTTTTTTTTCTTTCTTTCTTTTTATTTGTTGATTGGTTTGTTTTTCCACTTGCTGGGAAGAAAACCAAGGTTACCAACTTAATCTGTTCCAAGACATATTAGTATTAATTAAAATTACTG
>VZTJ01003250.1:1345987-1351265 GCA_013397795.1 Orthonyx spaldingii
CAAACCTAAACATGCTCGTCAGATGACCTTAAATATGAGGACAGAAGGATGGCAGTCATGGCTTGCTTAGAAAATGCTAAAATTAAGTCTGGGCACCCTGAAAACTGCACGTTTGATCAAGAGTTCACAGTTCCCAAATCTTGGTCTTCAAGGGACATAGAAAGGGTACTTCTCACTTCCCTGGTTTAAAGTCATGATTCAAAAGTGGTGGACAAAAAAAGATGTTAACTTCAGTGTGGTTAGAGAGTTTATTCAGATGTGAATGAGGATGTCCGTGCTCTGTGGATTGTTTTTTTTTATATGCAACTGTCTGTAAAGTGGGAGATATCTCCCATGTGCCTAGGTAAGGGGGCCTATATTTCAATTCTTTTGCATCTTAAAAAAGTTCTCTAGCATTTCCATAAGGTAGTAAATTCATCTTTTTATTCAAGTGTAGTTTAAAGGAGCAACTCTTTAGATTTTCTTTCAAAGGAATGATACAAACACTGCAATTTCTTCAGTCCTAGACTGTGACTTTACATCTGACTTAGGGTCTGTCTATCAGACCAGAATTTATCTCTTGAGTTTAAGACAACATGGTATTTCATTCTTCTAATTGTCTAGTTTAGAAAGCTATCCATTCACAGTGCTTACTGTTGTGAATCCTGGGTAAGTTTTTGTTCTAACTGTGAATTTAACACCAAATGAGAGCAGCTTAAAAGCTTACTTCATAGATCTGTAAGAATTTTTTAGTTGCTTAATAGTAAATAACATTTAAAAAATAATCTCAGAAAGCATTTTTCCTTATCTAAGAGAAAGAAGCCTTAATGCTTTTGTAGTTTGGGTTTCTACCTTTTTCTGTCAGCTTTCGAGCCTTACTGTATGCTCAACATAAGTAACCTTATGTTTACTGATAAACCAAACTATTTTTCAATATGCTAATAAAACTTTAAGCCTCTGATTACAGCTTAATTATTGGCAGATATGAATGTTTTCCCAATAATGACACATGTGAAGGCTGATGGCCTGCCATTTAGCAGTCTTACAGAAATGTGTTATTATTGTACTAAGTCTATGAGCAGTTATGTGTGAATTTACTTCTGTATGTGGGAGGAATCCCATTGAGTTCTGGTCATATACTTAAATTATATGTATAAGATTTTAATTTATGAGTGTAAAACTTGTAACATGGATATTAATGGAAGATCTGCCTAGGCTTTAGTAGTGAAGATGAATCATATGTTACTTGATTACTATGAGCAGCCCATTTGAGGTAACTGTTTGTTCCCTTGGTTAGAGGTGAATGTCCTACTTTCCAAGCAACTGACCTTGTGCATTGCATGACTGAGAGTGTGCTGGCAGTCATATTTCCAGTTCTTGATTACCTTGATTTTTCTACACACAGTCCCTTAGTATCGGAAAGGTTTTCTTTAAATTAAAATGCATATGTTCCTACTTATCCTTTTTTGTGAACAAGCTTTTTTATTTCTCATCTAGCCCCCATCAAGTCCAAAGGAATGCTTCATGGTTTTGAAAATTGCTTAGTGTGAAAAGGAAGACCTTCTTTGCAGTTATTTCTGTAATTAAAGGATTCATAGTTTTCTAAGTCATATTAAACCAATACTCTTCAGGCACCTGTGATGTCACTGATTTGATTTTCTTAGGGATACACTAACCTTGGTGACATGCTCATTCTGGTACCTTCTACCCAAATGAAGAATCTTTGACATAGCATGAACAGTGTAGCAGTAACTATGGCTCTTAGTGTATTTTGAACACTCTGATAAACTTTGGACAAATAAATGACTGACACTTTTCTGATGCCAAAAATCAGTTTAAAATTTTGTTTTAAGGTAAAAAGAATAAAAAGGGAAGCAACTGTATGAAAAAATAATCATAGCAATAATTAATCCCAGTTTTATTTGAGATGTCTTATTCTACATTGGATGTCTTATTCACATTCTCTTTTGGTTGTCTTATTCTACAAACTTAGCAGTCTAAACAAGGTAATCAGTTCTGTCCTTGGCAGATCTAAAAGGAGTCTTTAATCAATAGAACCTCTCCTGTGAAAACAGCTACACAAATACAGTATTAGGAAGTAAATAATTTGTTGTCACCATCCATTGATGGAATATTTAAACCATCATTATGCATTTATAGCCTATAATAGCAAAAAGATCCTACTTGTGAAAAAAAAATTTCTAGAAAAATCTTTTCAGAACCATCCACCCCGGTGTTCAAACAGCCCTCTAGCCTTGCTGAGCTTGTCAGTAGAAGCAAATGGTGTGCAACACAAAATATGGATCAAGAGTGTGCCTGAGCACGAAATGAAAAATTTGCCAAGATATCTCTAAAGTAAATAATCCCTACAAGAGGCCTATTAAATGTCTCTGTATTCTATACCAGCACTTCCAGGATTGTAATACATTGCAAATGTTTTCATGGTAACTTTGCAAGTGAAACTGAGCCACCAGTATGCTCCAGACTGAATGGTACAGGAAGTCTTTAGTAAACATTTCTAATAAAACAATAATTCTGTAGTCTCTCAGTATTGATTCTTGAGGGAAACTCACAAAAATATCTTCAGAAGGTGAGAATAAGGACTCACATTTGTATTTCTACTCTAATTTTGAAAAAGTAATTCAACTGAAAACATGCTGTTCTTGACACTATAATCTTTCTTAACTTATATATGCTTTAGAGGCTATAACCTACCTGTTTTAGTAACTCTCCTAAGTAGTATCTTCTCTTTTTCCCTCTTTGCCTCCTCTCCTAAAATGTTCTCTCCTCTATAGTTTTCATTGTTCTTATAAAGATAGTACAATTGATACCTTGGTAGGTCTACTCTTCTTGTACTTAGCTTCAAAAGCTGTTGCATTTTGTCAGACCAGTCACCCACATTATTTCCTATCAATATGCCCATTTTTCATCCTTTTTCATGTTCTGCTTCACTATGTTTTATGGAAATGGTCCTAGTTGGAGTTCAGACATCCTTTTTAAGATTATGTATTCACTATTGGCAAATTTATTTGAGTCCACTACATTATCTTGGCATTTTGGCACCACAAATCTTTCCATCCCCCATCCCAGTTTGTTTTCATTTGTGAATTTGATGCATGAGAGCCTGAGGGTTGAGCTCAGTAACTGAAACATTGTCTCTTTCTCTAGAGGTTCAGTTATGTGATTATTGTGACAGGTTTGAAGTGCTCATGTTCCTTCCCTTTGAATTTTCACTAGGTTAACCGTTTGTGAGCCATACCATGCCCTAGATAATTCATCCCTAGACATTCGTTAACATATACAGAAACAATGTCTTGGTTCTTTGTGTAGCTGGTATTTCTGCTGATTTAGGTTTGCCCAAATTCCACTTCTAAGGATGCCTTGTATTGCTGTGTATCTACTGGGACACTCACATGGACCAACCCTTCTTCCCTCCTCCCTTGTTTCCTACAGTATCTATATTCTTGTTTGTTCATAATAGATACTTTCTACTGTAATCCAGTTTTACAGTTATACGAGAAGGTATTCAAAATTTACTAGATGATTCAAGACATCATTTTAGTAATTTCTGTACCTTTACTTCTCTGGAGAAGTTCTCTTTTACTGAGACACCAACATCTCCAGATAAGCATACCTTTATTTTTACTGTAGTACTTAAAGCAAGTTCAAGGTGAACTGATTGTGATAAATTGGTGCCCTCCATATCATTACCCACTGAAATACTATTGGACCTCAAAAATGTGTCAAACTTCTTTTTTTTTTATTTTTCCAACCAGTTTTTGGTCTGCATTCTGTCATCTATTTTAAATATGAAACCTCATTGCTTTTAGCTGTTTTTTTTGCTGCTGAATCCATAGTCTATTGAGTTGGGGAACTGAAGCACTGTGCTCTTCAGACTGTTCCCCTTCTTGAACTTCTTCAGTGTAAATAAACCACATGGGATCCATCTCGCTCAGGGAGTGCAAGCAAACAGGGTGGTTGTCTTGAAAGTGGAGGGTTTTTTTAATGGATCTTGATGAGATCATCTTTAAGGTAGATTTTTAGCTGCCTTCCCATTTCCCCACCCTTTCTTTTTGAATTCAAAGGATCACAAATAATTTTCATCCTTCTTTTTCTGTTGACTAAGCTTCCTCTTATCACCATAAAGACTTGAAAAACATAATTTTTTTAAGCCAGCATTAGCATATGCTCTCTGTTGTTGGAGAGGCACAGCTTTCAGCTCAAGTCTAGGCAACATTTCAGGGATTGAATGAATTTTATCCCTGAGTTCAATTGTACTGTTTCTCACCACAAACTCTCTCAACCTAACAAAAAAAGCCAATCTTGAAATCCTGTGAGAGAATTCTGTTTCAGAACATTCTCTTAGTAGCTCTTTGTAATGAGACAGGACAACATTTTCAAAACAAGGAAAAATCTCTTAGTCAACCTGACTGTTGCATTTTAGGGCAGTTTAAAATGGAAAAGCCAAATGTACATGCATACCTGTGCCCAGATGTTCACTTGTCTTAGGCTTAAAGAGTCCAGGATTTGATATCTCTGCACCACAAACAATTTTTCACATTCTTTTCTTTTTTTTTTTTGTTTGTTTTCAAGGCCATCCAAAGTCTTTTCAAAGGTTTATATGTTTTTCCTCCATGGTTATTACTTGTTTGAAATTAATTTCTGGTTATTTGTCTTCTGTTGTACCTCCAAATTGTAATTGTATTTATATTCCGAATTTGTGGTGACTTACTCATACAGATTTTGGCATGTTAATTTATGAAAGCATGTTATATATTATATATTGTCATGCATTGCTTCTTGAAACACTTCCCTTTTTCAGTAAGCACACTGAGCTAATGTTGAGGGGGTTTTCATTTTGCAGTTACAATCCTGACAGGGTTAGAAACAAGAGCTTTAGCTCCGAAATTCTGATCAAGTTTGTGTTGTATAATTAGATATATATATTTTTAGAGAAGGTTCCAAATTCACTGTCTTCTAGGTAAGATTTTTTTTTAGTATACAGTGTTAATGACCTGTTTCTTCAGTGTTGAATTAATTTTCCCCTAAATATCCTAAAAACTGTTTGTGAATTACTTTGAGGTCCTTGGGGATGAGTAGTATAACTTGTTTATGTCAGGCAGCAAAGTTATTTTGTGTTTAAATTTTTTAATACCTCTTTTGCTGTGATTTTTGCACTTTTATTTAGTAAGAAAGGTTAGGGTTGTTTGTTTTTTTTTTTTATACTGCTGTGCTGTATTTCCTTCCTTCCTTCCTTCCTTCCTTCCTTCCTTCCTTCCTTCCTTCCTTCCTTCCTTCC
>VZTJ01003250.1:1351507-1367303 GCA_013397795.1 Orthonyx spaldingii
CTCCCTCCCTCCCTCGCTCCCTCCTTACTTCCCTCCCTCCCATCATTTGAGAGTTCGTTCTTATCCTAGAAGCAAGTTATTTTCCTTAAAGTCAAAACCTTCGTATTATACGGCATTTGTTACATTGAAATGCATTTTGATTTTCCCAGATACTTGAAATGAATTGGTAGCAAAAAGCAGTATGTGTACATATATGAGTGGGTATTGAAAATCATTCCAGTTTAGATAAGCATCTTGAGTATTAAATATTGCAGTTTTTAATGTGTGCGTATTATACTTTTATTTGTGTTTACTTTTTCACTTTGCTTTAAGAATGTTCCTATATACTTATGTTAAAGCCAAATTCATTTATGTGAAAAGATTTGTTGTAATTCCTCAAAAGGGTACCTTATATGGTACATCTATAAATTCTGTAAAATTCCAGAATTTCTTTCTATTAAATATTTGTGTCTGTCATTCATATGTTTATGATAATTATTTACAAGCCATCCAGTAACATATCATTAAAACCTGAGATCCTAAATGAAAAACATTGTTTAATTGTGCAGGAAATATTTTATAAATATTTGCAAAAGAGAATAATAATCTTGAACAATTATTTACAAATAATTTTGGTAGAAAGTCATGATAGTTACATGAAAGAAAAAGAAGTACAAAAAGGTACAGAACAATTAGAGTATTCTTTAAATGCCAGTCCTGGTCACTTAATTCTACTTTATGAAATACTGCAATATACAGTATGATTTTTTTAAAATGTTGCTCTGATAATACTCTCCATCTTTTTTTTTTAATGTCAAATCTCTTACTAAAGAAGGGTAGGATAATCACTGGCATATCTGTAGAGACATCACAATTTTTAAGTTAGAATTTTAATGCCAATCTGAATCCAAATCTTTAGGTTGAACTGGGTTACCCACATGCATAACTTTTAAATTAATGTTAATTCCTAGTATATATGCCAAGAGTTAAATATAACTTTCATTTGTACATATTTACCAAAATCCAAAATAATCAATATATGTAGATAAAATATGTGAGATCAGTGCTGTCTCCATTATATTTCTGCTGCATGTTCCCTATAATGCACCATGGACCTTTACATGATTTGTAAACACCAACACTTGCTATGTATGTTGGATACACTGATGTTGGTAGTATATCCAGGTCTAAATACTTGCATTAGAGCATACTCATATTGTAGTCAGTGGGATTTTTCTCTTAACTTTGATTGGAAGAGGAGCTGGCAAAAGTGCAAAGGGAAGGAGAGAATGAAATGGAAAAGAGCAAAGAATAAAATTAAAAGAAGAAGGTTGAAAAGAAAAAAAAAATGTAAAATACATCAAATAAGTAGATACTGAAAAGGTTAAAACTATGGGTTGAAAAGGGAATGTTGGCAAAGGTCGGTTAAGAAGAGGTTAGCTGTAGCATCACAAACAAAGAAAGAAATGGAGAAAAAAAAAAGGAACTGAGTCAGACAGAAAGTAGGCAAAGTGTAGAGAAATGAAGAGAGAGAAGGAAATTCATCCTGCTGGAGATAGTTTCTCCTGTCACTCACAGATAAGTATTGCCTCTAGAAAGGTCAGTTCAGGCATAGCCAAATGACAGAAGTGATAGGGGAGAACCACATCATCTGATGTAAGGTGAATAAAATAGGGCTGAAGAAGTCATTTTTATCATTGATAGGACAATGTTTACTTTGACAAATCAATGAATCCCTCCTTGAAATATTTGGGGAATTCTGGTGAATATGACTAACCTTTTTTTCATCCTGCCATTTCTGAAGTTAAATTTCTCACACCTAAATGCATGGTATAGCATATTCTTATGTGGACAGAATGTTGAAGCCTTAGAAACTCATCTTGAAAGAGGTACTGAATACCAGGACCATACTTAAAGAAATTAGGTAATGTAATTAAGAAAATGGTTTGTGAAGTCTTAACTTATTTGAAAACTCTTATTTATGCAACGGATCATGTCTTCTATAAAAAAATCACATCATTGTCTTGCCTCAGTGCTGTCCCCAACTTTAGTATTGTGGCTACAATACAACTGCCGTTTCAGGTTCATTTTCTAAATTTATGCTTCCTTTCATCCTGTAATTGAGTGTTAGGACTGTAGGATCTGTAGGTTTTTATAAAAATTAGTAGTACTAACAGTAACAACAGGAAAAACAACCAAGTGCCAAATTATGCATAAAACTTCAGGATTTCATTTTTGTGGTTGTTAAAGTTGCCATATATATCTAATCCAGTAGATGATGTTATAAGTAAGATGAATATTTATCTCATGTTGCAGCATATTCCTTGCATACTTGACAGAATAGTTAGTGAATCCTTTAGACCAGTTTGGTTTGCTCTTTTTGTATTTGCTATTAGTCACATGAGGTGATGTTGCATTTATAGTTAATTTCCTTTTACTTGAACAAAACTGTTTTGCAGGATAATTTCAGATTGTATTAACAAATAGAAAGGGCATGACAGAAAGAAAAGAAAGCAGCATGATAAACGTTGTGACCTTCTAGTGAGAAACAGTATGGCATGCATAAAGGACTGCTGCATTAAATGGACAAGGGGGGAGAAGGAAGTGGGTAATTATTTGTAGCAGTGCTTTTACTGTTGTTGGAATGAGACAGACTAACAGTGGCAGCAGTCATTTTGCTGAATCAAAGTCCATGTTAGTCGCATTATACACTGCCACAAAAGGTTGTTAAGGCTGGTATTAGCATGTACCACTGAGGACATTGGAAGGACTCGATCTGTCACACTAAATCGCCTTCTTGCCCTCAACCATTGAAGTCTCCAGCTCCTCTGACATGTTCTTTCATTAATGGCCTGGCCTTGACAACTGATCCTAATTGCCTCTGAACCGCACTTCATGTATTATTGGTGTCTGCCTGCCCTGGTTCATGTCAACAAGCCACAGCATGCACAGGGTGTGCCCGGTGCCTTTTGCTGAAATGATGCTCACATAGTCGTTTACCTCTGAGGGTTTGGGTCTCACTGGGAATGAAGGATAAAGCTAAAGATCTTCCTGTCTCTTCTTAGTAATACTTTAATGTGGATCTGTGCTATGTACTTATTAGTCATGTATGAAGACTCAGTATAGCATCAGGCCAATTATGCAAGACTCCATTAAAGCAGACACTGTAAATGCAAAACAAAACTTGCCTGCATTTTGGTTACTGAGTGTTTATTCCTTCTGAAAAGCTTATTGAACTAGAATGTATGGCTTACAATACATTTTTCGTAAATAAAAATTCCAGTTCTATTTGAACTAAGAGTATGGAAGAAATATGATCCGTAATATTGACAGAGTTCCTGTTGATGGAAATGTTCTGACTATATAAATAGGTAGGAAAAGGATCCCATTAGTTGACATATTAAAGTAAGGAAAATTAAGGCAAAAACTATTTTAAAAGCAATGTTCTTTCCTTTTCCATGAAACAGTTTCATAAATATATTTATTAATATTTCTGAGACTGTTTTAAAGCATTCATTTTATTTCATAAAGCAATAAATTTCCTGATTCTAAACTCTTTTAAATTTTGCAGATTTTCAAAAATGTATAGATTTTAATTCTACTTCTGCAGTATGCATTGTGTTTTTACTGTGAAGTTTTGTTTTTAAATCTGTAGTAACATATCTGCCTGCCCAAAACATTTATTTTTTAAGTATGGTGTATGATTTAAGATTTTTATAATTTTTATAAGATTGTCTGTGATTACCTCAGTCATCAAGAAGACTGAATAATTTGAATGGGAAGCTTTTTAAGCATGCAAGTTCTACCAGTGATAATAAAAAATAAATCACAGAAGCTCTTTGGTGCCAGGTATCATTTAGCCTAATCTAGACAGTGACATTTGGGCCACTAACAGCATAATCATAGTTATTGCTACAAATTGCTCCATGTTTGAGTTTTAATGTTATAAGTAAATTATGCCACAGGATAAAATATATGCTTCTTTGGGAATTAAACATGTTTATTTCAGCGATGTGGATAAGGAATATTGGGAGAAGGCAAATTTCTTTCATGTGGTAATACTGCCACCTTCTGAGCCAGTGAAGAATGATTCAGAGATGCACTAATTTTCTGTCTTGGGAACTTTCTGAAGAATGCGCTGCAGGTTGGTGGTTTGCTTTGAGTCAGCAGCATAAGACCCCAAAGACAAAAGTGCTCAAACCGGAGATTGCCTGAACCTATAGCTGAAATTGTTACAAAATCCACTCTGGGAGGCAGTTTAACTTTTCTTGGAGATTGCACTCCTACTGTGAAAGTGTGGCAGACTAGAAGAAATAGGAAGAAGAGTCTATGATGAAACAATACTTTTCTAAAGCTGTACTGCCATTGAAGTCCAAAACCAAAAATCATTCTTATTCCCTATACTTTGTCAAAAGACTGATCCTGAGTTAATTCTGATACAAGAATGACATAAAAAGTTCAGTGGTTTTAGGACAGAGGTGGCCACAGCTGGGATTAGAAGAAGAAGAGGATTGTGAATGTTCTTTCACCATCATTCATTCAGACAACGTGCCCTTCAGCAGAACAGCAAGCCCTTCTGATTTTCTCGAATTAGGAAGATTAGCATGAAGCGCATAATGCGGGATGATGGAATTTGTCATAATTTGCATTGTCCTGGAAAGATTCAGTTTGATAGAGCGATGCATCTCAGAGCATGTCATGTCCCACGGGCAGGTCATGGAGGAAACTCGGCAGAAATAATTTTGCGATATGTGCATCAGTTGTAAATGCCTCATAACCAATTTGTCAAAAAAGAAAAAAAAAAAAAAGTGGAGGTCAGGAGAGTTGAAAGAGGTGGGCATTTGCCCAAACACACATGGAAGTTATATATGGTAACAGTAAATTAGACTCGTGTGATTTTGGAATAAGACATGATTACATGCAAGTAATGAACACATTGACTAGATACTTGTCAAGCTACTGGTACAATTTTTTTTCTACAGTTTATAAGAAAGGTAGATCTTTTGCATTGTGAAGTTTATTTATGAAAATTCCTTACAGAAATTATCAGACACAAGAGCTTCAGGATCAGTTTTCTGAGCGATTGCTTCTGACCTTGATAATGTTCCCAAACTGCAGATAGAAAAGGATAATCAGCATGTAGTTGACAAAACGGACATGACAGTGTTACTTACATGCTGCGGCATTTCTGGAAATAGGCATGTAGAATTCAGACAGGCAAGGGGAACACACTTATTTACAGTAGCATAGCAAGAAGAAAAGGTCCAATGTCATGAATTGACCATGGTTTATTTATGGACCATCTGACAATGAAGCAACAGTCTTTGATATTTAGAAATCTTTTTTGCCCAAGAACATTATAACTAGTGCTCATAGGTTATGTTATTTATCATTTCAATATCTGGTTCTACTTGAGGAAGACATTTTACAATGTCTTCTGTATTTGTCTTTCTTTATACATTTCAAACAACAGATTAATGCCGGTGGTTCAGTAACACTGATCATTTGTGACAGTTGAGCATTTGTGAGTTGAGGGTCTAATAACAAAAACAAAATAAAAGAGGGAAAAATAAAAAGGAAATTGTCACTTCTAAGGACCTACTTTACTGTCTGTGGGATCCAAATAATTCTTCCTACCTGAGGTTGATTGTCAGACTGCTGTCTTTCAGATGGTTATTATTGTAGAATCCTAATTTTTGAAAACTGAATTACCTTAGGGTACAACTCAACATAAATAAATCTTTCAACACCCAGTACCTGGAATCAAGATACATGTGAAACTAATAACACCGCACAGTTACAATTTGATCAAGTGTGTTGATGTGGGTTTTTGGAAGAAAATATTTATAGGGTTCTGCATAAAAAAAAAGTGTTTTAATAATGTCAGGCCAAATCACTCAAAATATGTTTTGTCTGCAAAATATTAGCTCTCCGTATAGGTTTTGTGAGGTTTTGATCTCTTCTTTTTTCACAGTTTACAGCTTTAAGTTTGCAGACAAATTGCTATGCTAGTCAGGGATCATAATTGATGTGTGGTACTGGTGAAGAAAAATTACAATTTTTGTAACAAGTAAAGGCCTCCTATATCTTGTCTATAGATTGAAAAAAATGGACTTTATCTTTTATTGCATCAAAACCTCAGATCCTGTATTATTTAGTATCGCACTGTACATGTGAAGAAGAAGAATCTTTAGAAGCCCGAGTGTGGTTTTATTACTTTGCTGGATGATACATGCTGATTATATTTTTAAATGGCAGAATAAATAATCTTTGCATTTCTGTATTTAAAGGTTGGTTGGTATTTTATTCTTAAGATATAGTGTGGTAACTTTTGAGTGAAAAGCAACAAGTGTCCAGTTTTTCCATAGCTTTTTTTACTGATGTTTTTCAGAAAATATTTTGCTCAGTCTGCTGGTCACTTCACTTATATAACTTGACTTTGAGTTTTGCAGCCTGATGGTGATGAGTGAACAATTTTGATTTAGTGAGTAATCCTTAAAAAAAACAGAGCAAAACATCACTATTGATAGTGTTTTCCTGTGTGACTTAATTATAGAATATAGAAATACAACATCTGGTGGTATGAGAGCAGAGCTCAAAATGTACAGAACTGATTGAAAAATATAGTAGCTTTGAAACTTTACATATACAATTACTGCTTAATACTTGCATTAACTTAATCTTGATAAAAAACTTCCAGTCAATATTTTTTTTTTAATTTAGCCACTTTGTGAAGTTTACTTCTATCTGGTGATGGATTTAAAACATGTCCATAGGATTTCCCTTTCTAATAACAGAAGCTATGTAAAATGCTTAAATTATGATAGGCTCTTCACATGACATTTTGTGAGACTATGCCCAGTGAACAGTGAAGCTGTGGAAGTATACAAGAAACAGGTGATATTATTTGTTATGTAAATTGTTCTCCATATTTGCCATATCTGATTGCGAGAGTTCATTTAGCACTTTTTATAGCGTACATGTGGTATCACCATTCAGGAGCTTATGATGTTGGCTAGAATTCACACATTTCTCTTTTTTTATTACCTTTGGAGAAAGGCAGTATGTAATATGATATATTTGGTGTCATTTTCTTTTAAATGGGGGACATTCTGAAATAAATAAAATATTGAAATAAGGATAAGGTCAGATGATACTGTTCAAAAGGAAGAATAGGAGGCCATAAGAAGAAAACTGGGAAGTTTTTTTCTAAATTTATAAGGATTTTAGAAAGAAAAACAAACGGCTTCCACATCTGGAAGTCTTCAGAGAAATTAATGGAAAGAAGACTTTGCTCATGGACAAAAACTGTTCTTTGAAAATTAATTTGCTCTAGAGGGATTTTGTCTACTGATTATCAGTGACCTCCAATGTAGTTTATCAGAATATATGAAAATATCCCCAGTTTTGTTTTCCCAGTTATTCAAGCCACAGATCCAATCTAGAAATTGCTGGTTGATCTGTGTTCTTTCTATTCTTAGAGTTCTTCACTTAAAAGATTCTTCAGATTCAATTCTTCTGTAATACAATGTATATATCCCTGTCTCCTGATTCCTTAGAGCTTCCTAGAGTAGCTTTTAGCTTCTGAACATCTGAAAATCCCTGTCTGAAAGCAGGCATTGGAATAGTCTGTGGTTTTACCACCCTTAGTGTGTTGTGCCAGTCACCCAGCTCAAGAGAAGGCAGAGAGAATGGAAGGCAAGAGAACAAAATTTGTGCAGGGACAGGGCAATCCTCCTTGTCTGAAGTTAGGTCTTTTACTGGAGTTCATGTTCCTAACCAGTGAGGCTTTGGGTTTTTATTCTTTGAGAGCTCAATGTTTTAACTTTCTCTAAAAGCACAGTAGTGCAGAACAGGCACAGTGCAGGGGTCAGCATAGATCTTTATTACTTGCTTTAGTAACAGATTAGGGGATGTAAATCTTAAACCTTATGATGCCATATAATAAGTAATTTTTTCAGGGAAACAATTTATATAACTGTTTCCTGCCGTGTAATTATAGAACTATAAAATACCAAAAATAACCTCAATATTTAAGTAATTTTCTTTATTGGGAATTCATAACTAAAACATCTCTTCAAAATTGCTAGACTATGTGTGAATTCTCTAGAAATTTAGAATAATATTTTATAAAATTATATTACTGTAGCTTTTAGGCTTAGCAAGGGGAGGAGGCAGTCATTCCTCTTTTGGTAGACAGGAGAAAAATACAGTTAAGTAAGTAAGTACTTTACAAAAAGTTTGTCCTCTGCAACTTCTTTTCAATTGGTCTGTAAAAATAGCGAAAGGATTGAGGAGAGAAGAAATGGGAGTGCAGAAGTAATATCATTCGTATGTGAGACACAGTGGGCATAGTACTCTGACCACGTTACAGTAAAACTGTTCAGAGAATCTGGGAGGGGAAAGACACGATCCATAGATTGGAAATTGAGTCTAGACTGCACTCACACAGCTAAATTGTACAGTTGGCATTCAGCTACTTCTGTATTGCATTGTTCTGAGAAAGTGAAAGAAATGGGAAAGTAAAACAGAAGATATTAGCATTGAGAGGAATAGCAAATAGACAAAGAAATGGGGGAAACTATTGTTAGTGACTAGAAATGTCTGAGGCACTTTCATTGAAATGTGGAATGGTGTGGGATGGAGCTGTGAATTACATGAAAGATCTCCTGCTCATCTGCCAGTCCATACAGACATTCCACAGAATCAGAGAATGGTTGAGGTTGGAAGGGTCCTCTAGAGGTCATATTGTCCAGCCTCCAGCTCAAGCAGGGCCACCCTGAGCAGGTTGCCAAAGACAATGTCCAGACGCCCTTTAAGAATCTTCAAGAATGGAGACTCCACAACCTCTCTGAGCGACCCGTGCCATTGCTCAGTCCCACACGGTAAAAAAGTGTTTCCTGAAGTTCAGAGGAAACATCCTGTGTCTCACCTGGTGCCCATTGTCTCCAGTCCTGTCACTGGGCACCACTACTGTAAGCCTGGCTCCATCTTCTCTGCAGCCTCCTTTCAATTATTTATATATACTAATGAGATGCCCTTCTTGAGCCTGCTCTTCTCTAAAACCAAAATAGTCAAAGTTTTCTCAGCCTTTCCTGATAGGTGAGATGCTCCAGTCTTTTAATCATTTTTGTGGCCCTTTGCTGAACACTGTCTCTTGTACTGGGGAACCCAGAACCAAACACAGCACTCCAGGTGTGGCCACCAGTACGGAGTAGAGGGGAAGGATCACCTCCCTCGACCTGCTGGCAATGTTCCTCTGAATGCAGCTCGAGATACCATCTCTCTATTACATTACTATTACTATTACTAGACATTACTATTACTGCAATTTGTGAAGAGAAAAGTAAGGACTCTGCCCAGAATCTTGAGCAATGCAAAATGTCCCTTTTCCACAGATATTCCTGTGTCCTCAAGCAAAATAGGAAAAAGAAGTGGAACAATGTAGCTCTGAGTTTTAGCAGGGAGAACATTTTCAACATTTATGCTTGTTTGAGTAAAGAGTATGTAATTTGTGCAAAAATTTAACTGGTTGAACTGCCTTAGATGTATTTTTAATTTAGCACTTCAGAGTTTGGGGAAAAGTAACAAGTATTGCCAAGGTTTAATTTGGCATAATTTTTAAAAGCTGTTACTTTTTTTTTTTTTTTTTCTGAATTAGAACCTTTTTCTTAAACCTAAAAGTTTGAAAGAAATTTCCAGAAAATAAATAGCTTTTGATTTACTCTTCTAAAATGGATTAGCCATAAAATAGTTATTTAAGTGTGTGTTTTCTCAGCAAAGTTGCAGGAAATTAAGATGTCAGCCATACTTGCAGACATCTCATTTACTGAATCTAAAGTGTTATTCTGAGAAGTACTTGATGTAGGGCATGGAAGATTGTAAATTGAAAAGAGAGTAAGATGAGGAAACAGAGAGAGCTATGGATGACTGAGACCTCCAGTATGACTGGTGGTGTTTTCCCTTCCCGAGAGGGAAGACCAAAGCGGATTAAACATGAGCAGGTTCCAAGTGATTAGTTCAGTTTATTACATTCTCAGCTGAATCCCTCTTTGTCTGTGTGCTTCCCCAGCCTTCCCTCCTGTTCAGAGTATCAAGAAGTTAATTACTGTAATTTTAAAAATGTACATACAGAGTCTCAGTACATGTAAATCAGGGAGGAGGGTCTGAAACACTGCTAGCCTGCCTTGGCACCTCACCACCACTTTTGCCATTCTTCTTTATTTTAGCTCTATGCAACATGTCTGTTCACAATTCTGTTGTTTTCTAAGCAGGAAAAGTCGCTGTTCATAATTGTTTCCTACTCCTATATGCAATTTTTATTCCTTTGTCTATTTTAGCCTTCCTCTTCATTAAAGAAAAGATTTCTCTGCAAAATAATTAACTACCTTCATCAATTAACTAGCATTCAGAAGGGCTCAGCATGACAGTATTTAAAACAAAAATCCTTTATTTTCACCATAATGGTGGTTAACTAACTGTATTTTCATATTAAGATTGCAGTTTATAGCATCTAGTATTTTTCTGAGTTCTCAGTTTCTCCATGGGCTAGCTGCTAAGCAAATTTGAAACTCCAGTTGTATGTAAGGGAGACTCAAAACTTTAGAAGAAGGCATGTATAATACATATATTGATATTTTCTAAAAAATGTGATTTCATGTGGAAGTTGAATAACTAATAGCAGTTATTGTGGTCATATATTTTTCATTTTGTTCATCAGTGTTACATCTGCATTTTCGGAATATTGAATGTTATTTGATAATAAAATTCTGCTCTAAGTTACACTTATGCAGTAAACTTAAGAGTGAAACTTTGGTCCATTATACGCCAATTACAGTCCTAAACAGGTAGTAGTGTTATGCTGAGCAATGGTTGGGTAAGAAATTTGCCCAAGGTATAAGAATCTTTTTTGTGACTGCAATTCTTATTTGCTATGAAGTGCTAAAAAGTATTAATGAGGTGTCACCCTGAAAACACTGTTGTTTCATATGCAAAAACAGAGTCTAGGGAATGCTGGAATACAAAAATTGAATGCAGCCTTTAAAAGAAGTTGGAGACATAAAGAATCAATGCTTCACCTATAGATTTAATGCTGGGGTTTATTTGTTTCATACTCGTATTCTAGCTTGACAAGGGTATATTCTTGTATGATATGGTAATTCTATTTAAACTGAATGTTTATAGAAGTAATTACAACAGCAGCCACTTAACTGAGATTTGTTTCAGGATTTTTATTTATTTACTTAATTTTTATTTTCTAAAAATATTTTTCAGTTAAATGCAGTCCTTTAAGCATGTAGATATGCTTGAAGGTCAAGTTGAAGACAACCCCATAAAAAGAATTCAGAAGAACTTCAAATAAACCTGAAGGACTCCCAATCATGTTCAGAGTTTTTATGTTCTAGGGAAGTCTTACAGTAGTGTGCTTTGTAGGCTTGATACATACTTGTATTGTGGGCATGTCTGAGATATGAATATTCACAAATGTGTGTGAAGTTTCTACTCTGGCTGAGCTGCCAGATGTCTGGAGATGTATAAATACAGAATAAAATTTATGGACAGAAGAAAGTGGAAAAAAACAAGTTACAAAATTATAGGCCTATTTATGCAACCTGATTTTTCTTTCTGCTCCCCTTCCATTCAAATGACTTGCACAGATTTCTGAAATTTATACCATCTTGTGAATCACTGCAAGGGTCTGTCCAGAGCCTTCTAAAGATTCAGAGGAATTTCAGATAGGAAACTAACTCTCTTTCCTCAACAGTCTAGTACCTGGGATTCTACTGAATTGTTTTTGATGAGATATTGTTTTCTCAGAAAAAATGCATTTAGCTTGCAGGGGTTTAATAATAGCTCAAAAATAAGAAATCTCAATTCCATTTTTTTTCAGGTTTATCTTTTCACATTTGTGTATCCCATTTCTCTTACAGGAAGATATAAAATATTCCATATTAAGGTTGCAGGTTTTCTGATAGCTACATGTATGCTACCCAATTTAAGATTTTGATTATCAGTATGTCTTGATGCAACTGTGGCCCTCAAAAAAAGTGATGAAAATACAACCATTTAAGTGCTAAATAAAGACAGATATTCATTTCAGCTGTAGTGATATTAAAGATATAGCCTTTAAAATATATTCACAAAGTAAACAGTAGATGGAAAATCCATAAAGATACTGGCTTTAAGCTTCATTTTGAAAAGCTAAAGGCAAAACCAGAAATTTCTATTCCATCTTTAACCTTTACTCCAGCTTTCAGATCAAGTACCTATATAGTTATAATAATTTGTTATAAAAATCTTTCAAACTTTAGCATAATTGCAGTCCTTTTCAGCATTAGTATACTAATGCTGATTTGGGATGTTTTTGAATTATTTGAAATATGTTAAAGGTATTTATTGTTTTATAATAAGGACTGAGGCATACAGATGTGAGATTTACTTATAATTAAAATCCTAATTTTAACTCATGTAGAGGCTAACTGATCACTATGTATAATTTCAAGAAGTCAGTGTTTGCAACTGAAAATATTTTATTAGTTTGAAAGAGATTCCTCATAGCACTCACTTAACATAAGGGATTAAATTTCTGCTATAGGTATAGATGTAAGTGAAACTTCCCCATGGCACTGTACTAGGTGATGTCGTAGCTGTAATTTTCATTTCATTGTCTGTGGTTATTTCAATTTTTTGTTCCAGTTGAAAAAGCAACTATACCAAAGACAGTGTTGCTCCATAGAATTGAACTATGGAACTGAGTTCAGAAAGTACACTTTAGGTCAGGTTTCTCCAGTTTGCTATCTTGTAGTAAGGTTTTTAAAGTCAGCTCAGCGAAGACACTAATGTATTGTGACATTATTGTGGCAGAAAACACAGAGAACTCATAGTTTGGAGATCATGTCACCAGTTAGATACAGGTAATGTCCAGAGATGTTTACATGGGCAGGTCTGAAGCAAATGCGTATAAGCAAGGCCTTAAATACTAAGGGGAACTTACGACGAAAACTTGTGCAGTCTTAGGACTTTGGGCAGGAATTTCAGGTGTGATAGGCTTTCACCTAGAGATCTAATTTCTGCTAAAGACACACTTGACGTACACACTGGACAACAACATTGTGTGTATTTTCATAGGTTATTTTTATGTATTATTTAGGTGATGGATTCTAAACCTAGGTATCAGGGGGATCAAACTAATAGGAACTGATGTTACTTGTGGGTTTGCATTTTAGCACGTCATAGTTGTTTAGGTTGCATGAGCAGTGCAATAGTATCTCACAGAGATCATGCTGTCAGATCCATGGATATTACAAGCCTTGGGGCTTCCTCATTATAGGACCTTTGTTTACTTCTACCGTGATTCTATAAAAAAGTTTAAAACTAGTATGTTATGTCCTTTTTTGAAACTGGGTGACTGCTTTCATTATGCATAACAATTTTGACTGAACTGTGAGATTTCAGAAGACTATGCTGCAGTACTCTGTCAGCTGTGAAGCAAGTGACTCAGCTGTCCTGAACACTAAACTCTGGTGTCCCCCTAGAATAACTTTAAGTTTTACTGACAGAGTGACTTCCAGGAGCTCTGGGTAATGCTGTGTATGTTTGTAAATAAACATTCTGTTTAAGTCTCCAGAGCTATTATCCACATATCCTTCAGGAAAAAGTTCTTGACTATGAAATCCTTGCTTTGAATTAAAATTTTTTTTAATATACTTGAATAAATTACAGCTAAATATCTTTTTGAGGATAAAAGAAGAAAGTAATCTGATTAGGAATGTTACCTGCCATGTTCCAAAACACATGATGTTACTATTACTAGACTCATGTTAGACATCTATATATTGTTTTACTGCTAAATCAGACAGTCTGGGCTAAAAGAACTAACTGGGCAAGGTGGGACATGAAAGGTTGAAAAATCTTGGAATACTCACTGAAAATCATCTGACTATCTGTTTCAAATACAAGACTTCCTTTTTAGACCTGGACAAATTGTTTAATTGTGCTAGTTGTTTTTCTGCAAATTACTATGTTGCTATGTTTCCCCTCATTATTAATTTTTCTTTCTATGGAGTCTCAGAACTCTAGAAAAATGGCCATTTGTATGCATGGAGATTGATTAAAACCATAATTAACTTTTTAGGACCACAGCTGCATCAAGTTTTAGAGTTGGTTGTGAGACACTGTAAATTCCATGGCATACTTAGTTTTTTGCAAGAAAGCAGGCTAGTTCTGTTGAGATCTACTATATATATTTGATGCACCTACAGGTAGTTAGTTATCTTTAGGTTCATTCATATTTTTCTAGTTAGGACAGGCAAACCCAATGCCTCTATGATAGAAACCCTCTTAGCCTGTAGAGGAGAAAGAGGCCCTCTTCCATGTCTTAGCAATTCAAGGTCAAACAGAGCTGATACAGATGATCAATATTACTTTGAGATCTCTAACATGCCAGACTTCTTCAACAGTCTAATTTCATGGCATTAAAAGTCATGAATATATATGAAGAAATATATGAAGAAAAAAATTGCAATGACATTCTTACTTTAGAAAATTGAGCTTTAAAAGCCCTAAATGGTTAAGATTTTTCTCTGATTGAGGGTTGACCTAAGAACTACTCCTATGAAGGTCAAATGCCCAATAAGTGAGATTGGCAATGTTGAAGGCTAATCAACCAGCAGAAGGGGCTTCTGTTTACTTCTCTTCATACTTGCCAGTTCTCTGTCTCTGTGAAAAGGGGATTGTAATAATAATAATTGAACAGACTGGGATTCCTGAGAAGGCTGGGATGAGTGCAGTAAATAATATATTAGCACTAACAGCAACTGTATTACTGAAAAATGGTTGATTTACTTTATGTCATGTTGGGGTCATATGGCTTGCAAATGTTGCAACTGTTTTTTGACACACACTCAGATGAAACACACTTGATATTATTTCCTGCTGGTTTAACTTTGTTAAAATTTTATTACTCATGCTAAATTGGACTTTGACAAGTGTTATCAAATGTACATAAATTCTGGAGTTTTTAGATAGACCTCAGCCCTTGGACAAAGAGCACATAAAGTTAGAAAGGGTGATTTATAAGATATGTTTATTTGGGACTGGGTCCTCTAGAGACAGTCACAGCAGTCTTCTGCCAGTGGGATGGAAAAGCTTTGAGTATTCCTTAAATGGGTAGCTTACTAAACATTTGCCAAACATTTTCTTTCTGGGCCTTTTTCTCATGTGAAAGAATCTGTCAGATCTTATTCTGTATTTGAGGAATTGCCTTAAGAATCTAAGTCAACTCTGCCTGTGGCTCACATTGTGCAAAGTTCCAGCTTTCTTTGTAACAGTAACAAGTCTGCAATGTTATTTTTTTCTAAATTATGAAAAGTTAGCAATAAATTTGAATTCTATAAACTAAATGTGAAATTAGGTGAAGGTTGGATTATGGTGAGTTGTAGTGGTTTGAGTTCGTTCACCTGAGTTTTTTGGCTAAACGCCAGCACACTTACCAGATTTTATTTAATTTTGCTGTGAGATAAGGATTAGGAGTAGGTAAAGCAGGCTCAAACTTTAAAGAATATAAAGAAAGTCTATTAACAGACTTAAAAGGAAGAAAAAAAATTAAGAACTAGAACAAACCCGTCAGAATACTTTTGCTCTTCCCCCCTCTCCATTTTTTCAATGACAATACAAAAAACAACACTTTGACTTTCAGTCAGTTTACCACTTCTGAATTAGTCTTTCTTCAGTCATTTAGGGAGAGGAGTTTTCTCCTGCTTTACCATGTTGACTTCTCCACAAGAAATACAGTTCTTATGGTTTTCAGCTTCACAAC
>VZTJ01003250.1:1368127-1410441 GCA_013397795.1 Orthonyx spaldingii
TGCTGCAAACTCCCTTCCAAACCTCCCCCCCCTCCCCGCTCTGAGGAGGGGAGGGGGGGGGGAAAGGGCAAGGGCCCAGCCTTACCAGAGAGAGAAGCACAGGACTTGCTTCTCTCGCAGCAACAGGACAGGAAAAGAGGGTTTTTTTCAGGTGTATCTCTCTTAAATATGGTTTTTTCCCTGGAGGCGGAACAACTTTTAATTGGATTATACACCCATCAATACTCAAAACTAGCTGGTCACTGGCTCTGTTTCCCAGGAAGCAAGGTGCACTACTTCCTGCACCATAAGTCACTTGAAAGACTGACTCTTCTTGGGTAAACCCACGACATGAGTTTTCAGTGGTTACAAAATGTCCTTTTTCCCAAATTTATCCTTTAAAATTCCTGATAAATAAAGAAAAAATAATCCCTGGGCTGAATACGTTGTTCGCTTCCTTCCCATAATTGCTAAGTTTCAGAAAAAATTAGATCACTTTTCCTATAAAAGTGAGTGAGTTGCAGAGTCTTCAGAAGAAAAATGTTACAGATCCAGGTAATGTAAATCAGAGGTAGCTGCAGGTAGGAACTTCAAATTTGCCTTTTTGTAACTCATCTCAGGAAAAATCCCTTATATATTAAGAAGATTAAGTACAGCAATTGGAAAGAAATATCAAGAAAGTACCAGGATTTTTTGAAGAAAAAAAGTCTTGTAACATTAAAGTTAAGGAACAAAGCTTCGCAGAAGTCTGTCAATTTGATTGTTTTACTGTGTTTGTCCTAACTCTAAATGTCCTGCTAATAAGTTTAGGTTTATCTTCCTAAATACAAATGTACATTCATAATGCAAATGCATTTATATTTCACTTATCACTCAATCTACCTGAAGTTTCCATATGTATCCTGACTTTTTTGTATTTCCTGGTCCATGCTTAACTTTTCATCTCTGATATGTAAATATTATGTATATGTGAGTGTTTACTTGTCTCCCTGTGTGCTAAAACTGAAGTTGAAATCATCGATAAATTAGCTTCCTGGTTATGCTACTCCTAGTTTCTCAGTAATTAGACTAATATTAGAACTATGTGTTTAATACAAGGCATATTCTAGCTTTATGGAATTGTTTCTTTATTCCTCCTGCACTCTCCTTGGCACCTGTACGTGAGAAGGAAGTATGTGCCAATGCTAATATTGTAGTTTCACACCCAAAATAAGGACTGATATTGCACAACTGCTCAGGAACCTGGAACACCTTATGCCTTTAATATTTTCTTCTTTTCAATCAAACTGGGTGAACCATTTAACATAAATTTTTATTTATTCTATTTTTAAGAGCTGTAGTAGTGATTCAGTATTTCTTCTGTGGGAGTGGAAGGGGGACTGTAATGTAAGCTAGCATATTTTTGTTAGGCATGTAATCCACTGAAATTTTCTAAACTAAATTCTTTATTTGTTACAATAAATTTGTTACCATAATTTTTTTACTTGTTTGTTTCAATTTTTCTGTAAGAAATAGCAAATGCAGACAGGTTTATGTTGTTTTGTTATGAACTTGGAATGAGATTATTTGCTTGAACTCCTCTACCTCTGCAGAACAGTATAATACAAGTTCTGATCTTGCCATTAATCACACAGCAACTGACAGTAATGCATTCAGCAAAAACACTGGTTACACGTTTCTTATACTCACCATCCTCATACAAAACAAATGCTGTAGTGCAGCTCTGTACTTCTTTGACTTAAGCCTTTTTGTCTTATAAAATGTCCTTAATGTTTTGTGAGCTTTCTACAGACAGCGAAGTTTAAGAAGCCTGCCTTCCAATTAAAAGATAATGAACATGAGTTCTGTAATAATCAAGTTTTGTGTCCAAATTAGTTTTCTAGTCTCATGCTGATCTTCAAGAAAGCACCATTTCCCACATGGATGAGACTTGATCTGCATAATAGAAAGTTTTATTCTTCCCAAGAACAGGAGTTTTTATCCCACCTACAAAAGCTATGCTGGCCGCAGGCTATTTAGGGTCACAAAGATTTCAGCTAATATAGTGAAAATTTCATTGAAAATGTTTATTTGAGTAAATTAGAATGTCACTATTTCAAATGTAAATTTTGAAGCACTGCAGACAAACTGTAGCTTCTTAGAATTAATCAAGTGTCTTTTTGAAACATGAACATACATCATACCGTTTCTGTTACAGTAATATTTATATGTGCATGTATTTTAGCTGTGTATATGTATATATTTTATGATCAAAGTTTATAAATCTTGGAGCACGAATTACTAAATTCACTGTAGTTGTGTATTACTATTAGCAGCAATAATAAATGACCAGCTCCTTCAAACATGGCTGGGTTTATAGATGCTACATCCTTTGAGTAATGAGTTGTTCTTTACCTTGACACTTTTCATGTCTTAAATGTTTTTAATCACATACTGCTTATAATACATTGATTATCTGAAAGAATGTTGAAGCTTTAATGATCCTTGTTTTGTCAGTGTAAGAACTTAGCAGTACCCATCATATGATGTTATTCAGTATGACAGTTACTCATTTTATACTTCAGGGAAAATATCAAAGCTAATACCTGGTTTTTAGTATAAGTAATCTTTCATGATTACCAGTTAGGATGATTTGGGACTGCCATCACCCCAGTGGCTTCTATATTCAGTTTTTCTAAAGATTTTATATTTTCATTTGTTAGTCTTTCTACTCTTCAATTGCAGTTGCTAGAACAATAAATGTGAATATTTTTTGCTTCTCAGTCTTGCAAGTAATAAAATCTAAAATACAGCAGCTCACCTAGATAGCAGAGAAATTGTCCTCTGATATTGTTTATCTGAAAAGAAATGCAGAAGAAGATTGCAATGACTGCAGATTTATTGGACATTTATATCATATCTGTATGGTTATGCTGGTGTGTAGTGCTTGACTCTTTCTTGCAATAACTTTAAAGCCAGGGAAGTGACTGTAGGATTGACAGGGTGAAAGTGGTAGTAATAAAAGAGGGGAAAAGAAGACAACATGCATTTGCAGTTGATATGTTTAAAACTTATACTACCTCCAGGTCATACAGATGTAGAGGGAACATGACTGACCTGACAGTTCCGGAATTTTTGATCAATTACTGCTTAGCTTTCAGTGGAACACTTTCAGACCCACATGACTTAATCCTCATTTGCGACATTTCTGTTTAGCTTCATTTTTCTGATTCTCAAAGTGACTGAGATATTGCTATTTCTATATAAACAGTGATAAATATGCCAATAGCACTTCAAGAACAAATAAAAACAAATTTCTTCTTTCATATCTTCCTTATATGGTTAAGGCATACAAATTGATATTCATGCACACAGTCATTAATGACAACTTTTGAAGGCTTCTCTGTTAGCTTAGATAGAATTGTATTTTTCAGCAAGCAGAAGTGCAAGATATTAAGTGGTGCAGGATTGCATACTAACCAGAAAAATGAAGAATGTTTGCCTGTGCCATTTACTGGGAATTCTTTGTGTCATTTTCCTCCTATTATCAGCCCTTGGTCATTTCTGCTGGATAAATATGTGCAGAAATACGGAAGCGCCACAAGCACTTCTGCTCTCAACTCCTATGATTTGTGACTTTGCTCAGAGTATGTCTGACTAACCATTTGGCTAAAATGGCAGCACTATCGCAGCCATTTCAACTACTATCCCTGTCAATCCCAATGAAACTGAATGAGTGTAATTATGAGATATTTTTAGGAAACATGCTTTATACAGACAGGACCTCTGAGGACAGTAAATTCTAGGACATAGGGAAGGATGTGCAAGAACAGTACTTTCCACTTTAAATTACATGTTTCAATGTCTAATTAGAAAGTTTCAGTGGTTTCACTGCTGTCATCTGCTTTGTGTCATAGCAAGGAAATAGTACATATTTTCATTCACTTTGGTTTTTTTTACAGATTTACTCTGTATTTTAATGATATTTACACTTCACAGAACTAAAGCAAGAAAAATTTTACATCACCTTGTGTGCCTCATATATTGCAGACCAGTTATCCATCTAGAGTTATAAACAATAGTTGCAAACTAGGTTGCAAACAAATTTTGCCTAAGGCATGAACCATAAATTAAAGTAATAATCGTCCCCGTAAGAGACAACTTTTTTTCACTGCTCTTTTAAAATAAAAAAGAAAGTAGGTCAGAGAAATTTAGGATATTTTAGAGTACGTACAGTATTGTATTGTTTGCCAGCACCTAATTTACAATTACAGAGCTGCATGAATATTGAAATGATTCAGCTTCCCATTATAAATGTATGTGGCAGTTTGGTTGTTGATCAGTTTATGAAGTTAATGCAAATGAAACTGTCTTCCTGTCAGCATTTGAAATATATAATGCAGTCATGTTGTATATTCAGGGACAGGCCATTGACAGTCAATTAACAAGTTTGATTGGTATGTCAACTCATTCTTTTGAATTGTTAATAGTATGTTAATAGCATTCATTTCTTTGTGCAGTCCCATTTGCAGCTTCACAGTTACAGCTATTTTTTATGATTCTGAGTAACCTAAAATAGTGCCTTAATAATAGATTATTAAACACCTGTCTGGTGTAGCTTAGGGAGGTTTTTCTAGACTGGGAGTTTGCAGTGGATCCCTTTGATATTCAAATCAACAAATGATAGCCTTTTTATTCAAAACGTAAGTTCTTTTGATGGTTAGCTTGTTAAGAAATATTCAGCTCCAGTCTGACCTGATCTGGTTTCCCATGGAAAAGATCTGATGCTGTTTGAAGGTTCATAAATGGAATGCCAATGACAATTTGTTGTTGACGTTTTGCTGCCTCAGCCTTCAGATGCTGCTGGTTGATGTGCCGCTTTAGCTTCACCAAATAATGCTTGCAGGTAAATGATCTTCTGATTGATCAGATAGTTTCAAAGCAAAGAGTTCTCTTCTGTGGTCTGCAGTCATGGTTTTTAGGCTTGGAGGGGTACTTTAAAAGATGCATCAAAGTTGACAGATGAATCTCGAGGCAAGGAATTATGGGAGACAGCAGAATTATGGGAATATTTTTTAGAGAATAACATATTAGCAAGAGTTTTGAAGACCTTCAAAGGTCTATCAAAGCAGCTCCCTATAGCAGGTTTATTCCTCCTTTAAAAAAAATTAAAATTGGGTACACTGGTTAACTCTATATTTCCTGTGTTGGGAAAGTGTTGAGCTGATTTATTGTTCTCTGATGATGTTTTAAAGGGCTTATTTCATTTCATTGAATTTGAATTTCAGTATTATCTTGTTCTGCATACACAGCCTAGTCCTGCAAGGTGCAGTTTCTGCTTTTACTGATGTTTGCATAAAATCAAAGCATTGCATCACCTTACAAGGCCAGGGTATACAGTGAAAAACATTCCTTTACATGAACATCCATGACACCCTGAGTTAGCATTGAAGTCAGGAAATAAAAATATCAGTTGGAATAACTCTTTTTCTCCACCTTTCTTCATATTACAGGCATTATTCTTTTATACCCTTTTCTGTTCCCCATTAGAGCCCTTCCTGATTGTAGCACAGCTATTTTTCTGAAGAATCAGACTAGGTATTAGAAGTTCAAAACATACATCACAGAAACAGTTCGTTTCTCTTTGGTTTGAGCATTTAATTATTCACTATTAGCATGTGATAGTTTTTCTGCAAAAACATGTAATTGTTTTTTGTTGAAGAGCTATATGAGTTAACTCATTGAGATCTGAATGTCAGAAACTAAGGTTTGGAGTCAAATGCTGTGAGCGGTTATATTGCCAAATGTGAACTCTGGAATCACACACTGAAAGATGCTGTGTGTTAACTATACATCACTGCACTTCATAACAAATAATTTGTGCTGATTGAACTTAGGCCAGACTTTCTTAACAACAAAACCCAGTCTTTTCACAAAACCCTAAACATAATTTAAAACTGGTGATGATGATGAATGGTCAAGTCATGCAACTTCAATGTTTATATCATATAAACAAAATGTAAAATTTATATGAGACAATTGCCATCACTGACAATTTGACATTTTAGCATACTTTTCGAATACTGTGCACTGTTTAGCTGATAATTAGAAGCTCATTCTGTTGGGCTGAAGAAGCAAAATATAAGCAATATTATTTGCGTTGTCATACAAGGTTATGTTTTCAGTAACATAATTTCCCGTAGCTCAAAAAGCAGTATTAGATATTTAAACTGTTCTCAGCATAATTTGTAGACTTTGATACAGCCTCTGTTTTTGAAGAGATACTCTATTGGTTATTTGTAAAATTAAAATTAAAAGTTGAAAGATTTTCTGATAATAATGTCATCGATATTATTTCTAATTCATAATTTCTGTTCTTAAATTTTAATCATTGCACATCCAAGACAACTTTTGGTCCCATCTTGTGTTCACATTAGGCTTGTGTAAGCATTTTTGTTTTATTTTCAAAACTGTGGTAAAAACTCCCTCCCCAATATGTTTTTATTTTGTCATCTTGCGTCTTTTGAAGTAGCCTAAATATTTCACAAAAACTGTTCATACAGAATTATCTGTCTGAATGTTCTGTAGTGTAAGGCTTATCTTAAGTATTTTTCAAAGTGTTAAATGTTTATCATTTCAAAAACTATAAGGTAACAATGACCATCTTATAGCAGTTTGGAATGCTTGTAATTTCCTTTTTGGATGATGTTAGACTATTGAGATAGAAATCCTAATCAGATATTTATCAATTTTGATTTAATGTTCATTGTAAAGCTTTTGCACATCATAACTAATACTTTTTACCATAAAGCAAGATCATTCCACCCTATATTTTCTAAGATCATGAATTTATTTAAACAAATTAAAACAGTTCCAGTGGAAGATATTAAGAGATGTGCTTCCTGGAGTGCCCATTGTCACAGCAGCACTGTCATTAGCAGGCAAAAGGAAAATACTAAAGAAGGGATTTGAACCTGGGTCTCGGCAATATTGCAGTTGATTAACCTAATTGCTGGATTATTCTTTGCTGCAGTCTGCCCCTCCCTTCCTCTTATTTAGCCCCTTTCAGTTTCAACACTTGGCTTTCGACCCATTTTTATACCAGAGGGCTTGACTCTGCCATTAGTTTTTGCTAACAAAATAACTACTTTTATTAATAATGCAAACAAAAGGGCTAAGCACATAGTAAGTTTGCAGGCACTGGTTCTTGACATTGCTTTGTGATATAAGATGGATAGAAACATGATTGCAGCTTGAATGGCACAACATGAGATATGTATTTTATTAGTAATTTTTTACTTACTAATATACTGTCAGTATAGTGCAATTTCCAGCTCTCAACTTTTATCATTTTAAACCACTTAGAAAATTCCATGAAAATGAGTACTAAAACAGAACAAGTTGAACATATACAAAACCAAAAAACACCCCAGAAAAAAATTAGTAAATGTATAATGCGAGATTGTAACTCCATGCACAGATGAATATGCATTACTGTACAGAATATAATTATAATACAGTTATAGTCTAATTATGAAACAGAATTAAAATAAAATTTGTTACAGAAATTTAATTTTTAAATGCAAGTTACCACTTAGTCAATAGATAAGTTCTTGTCTTAAAGTGCTGTTGATCTAAGTTAATATCTGCCCACTGAAAGCTCCACAGTAAACTCTGCCTCACTGCATGGTTAGGAGTTTAATGATACTTTATATAAGGATGTTGTCCAAACTGCAATTCTGATAAAAGGTCAGTATTTAAGCCTACAACAAGTAAAAGTTGTGAAAATGTGTGTGGATGGGCGTATTTAGCATATTTCTGAGGCTGTTGTGTTTCACTAATTTCCATTAGTTTTATTTTGTTCTGTTAAGACTCTGTAGATTTTTGGACAGGTAATAGCATGCATGTAACAAAGGCATTACTTTCCTCATGCATTTTGTTTCTTGAATTGCACTTCATAAACATAATTCAGATTACATGGAAATGTGTAATGCATCATCACTGTGGAATTACAAATTCTTTAAATTTTTAGATCGGGTCGTATCTCACTGCTCAGAACACAGAATTTTAACTATGGACTCTTGCTGTACTGCTGGATTTAGCAGGATTTTGCAGCTGATACCTTGGAGTCCCTAACACCCAAACTCATTTCTTTGTCAAGTTTGGTTTAATTGATGATGCAGAAAAGGTAATAAGACATAAGTTTGGCCAAGAATATTAAGTGTATATGTAGATCTTTGTTGAAAGTTCCAGTTTCTGTAAGTATAATCAGAACTTGACTTGCAAATATGCATTGGAAGATGTTTCCCTAGAGAAAGATATTCTGGGATTTAAGGAAGTATTATCACTGAAATATGAATAAATAAGCAGAGGATTGTGATAAATACTGTATATCATGTAGGTTATATTTTATATGCATTACTATTGTGTATATTGTACATCTAGCTGCATGAACAAGTCTCATTTCCACTGGGAAATGGTGGATATATGTGTTATAAATTGGACTTCTGCACTAAGTAATCTTTGTCATACATTAAGCTGTTTTAATGTTGATTATTGCCTAGGTAGAAATAGATATAAGTAAAATCCATGTGAGAGTAGGTCTGCATAGATGATGGGTAAAAGCAAGGGAAAAAAACCCCAAAACCACACTCTATGGCTAGAATGAGAACTATTACTTTTAGCTTACTGTAGTTATAGTTACCGTGTTTTCACTTATCTGATTCTTGGTTTTATATGACTGCTTCTTTCCCAACTCCCAGTTATCACAAACCATCTTAAAGTAGCCAGTGACAATCATGAACAGCATATTTCAAGTAAGAATATTAAGCCAAGTGAAGGCTGGGAACAAAATCTTTACTGTAAGAATAGAATGTCACGGTGTTAATGTGTTTCATACACTGTGAATTACTGTCGTGTGATGAACAGCTTTCACTTTTCAGTACAGAGTATTTTCTCTGCCTAGCTGTCCCTCTTCTGTTTATAATCACATTAAACTATTTGACAGTTGGCATGAATAAGAATTGCAAAGACAGGTATGAAAGAGAAAAAAACAACTCACTCTTTATAGGATTTTATGACAGTCTTGATTCTCCTTGGATGCTGCATTCCACAACAGTGGTACAGCCTTAAGCAGTAGCACCCTTATTGTTAATCAAAACTTAAATCTAGAAATTTCTACTGTGCTTTCTTGGACTGCTTTATCACTGCAGTGATAGTGGAATTGGTGATTTAGTTTACTGTGAGTGGACACTGTCAGAAGCTTCAGTTAATGTGGGAAGAATATTATGAGATCCCATTCTAAGTAGATTGTATGTTTAAGGATAAAAGTAGAAGAGACAAAGTCTGTAATATAAACACATATAGGATATCACATCACTTAATCTTTTGTCTTTATCTTCCTTTACATAGTGTGTGTATGGATACAGTTATAAGATAACCTGTCTGCCTTATGTGCTATCCAGTTCCCTAGAACTGTTAAGAGTAGAGAAAAATGTAGAAATCAAGGAGGGAGAATTCTCGTGTGAGCATGCCAGCTATATCTTTCTCTTGTGATATTTCATAAAGCTATTGTTATGAAAATAAATTCAGGATTAAATAGTAAAACCACAAATGAACTGTATGGGAACCCCAAATAAATACTTAGGTAACCTCATGTAAGTTGTAAACATTTTCCACTTAACAGAGGAGATTAAAACCAGGGTTATTTTAATTTTTACATCTTTACCCTGGCAGATTAAGATGTTCATCATAATTTGAATGCTGCTGTGCTAAACTGTAAACTGAAAAACAGTGTTGATGATGAAATCTAAAATCTTCTGGAAAAAAAAGTACTTTATTAGCTTTGAAGAATCATCTGAAGCTTTGATATCACCTGATCTTTTATAGACTTCCTTTTGAAATATGGAAATTATATCATACTTTTTGTAAAGGTTATGGTACCAGTTTGGGGAATTTTAACAAATATTACTCTTTGATTAGGCCAATGTCATGAGAACAGAAACTGGTCTTCCTTTGTCCTGTACTGAATGTGCTTCTAGTAAAGAGCAATTATGATTTAATATAAACTGTTCAGCAGTTCTTCAGTCAAGTTTTCTCCCTCGTTCTGAATATCTGTATTTCAAAATATTTTTGCCATATGTTCTGGCATGAGTTTTCATTTTTCCTAAGCTGTCTGGTTTTCTTATTTGCTGCCTTTATTTCAAACCTATCTGTGTCCATTTTTATTATTTCTACTGGTGCACATTCCAATTTAGTATCCTCCATGGGTTTCATTATCATGCTGTTAATCCCTTCTTCCATTGACTTAATGAAGATGTTAAACAAAATCAAGCCTAATACCAGTCCCTACGGCACCCCACTTCAGTACACTGGCGTTTTCATTACTCTCTCCTTACAGACTATCATCTAGTTAACAACATGTATAATTAGGAGAGTTGAAAATAATTTCCAGATACGTCTTATCAGATATTTTAAGAATGCATATGAATTATAACAATTAATCCTCCCTTATCTCTGCATATAGAATTCATTAAAAACCATAATCACCTGCAGTGGACATAATATGCATTTTCTAAAAATTTGGTATCCATTGCTCAAGAGTTCATGTCCACATTGAGTCATTTCCCTCACTTTACACTGTTGGATACTAGTCTTTTCTACCTTGTTTGTCTGTACCCTGACAAGGCCTTTAGTTTTTCTAGTAAATACCAATTGAAGTGTCTCATTCCCCATCCCAACCCCAATTGTTAGGAATAGACTATTCTGAGTACATTTTTAAAAAATTTGTTTTGTTTGGCTTCTGTATTTGAAGTGATATGAATAATAAATGAGGAAGTGTTAATCAGTTTGGAGGTTTTACTCCATCTTTTAGATAAGGTATGTTCATAAAGCTGAGTGTTCTGCAATTTTTCACAGTTGGCAGATTTGCTAATGTGGTTGTGTGAGAACTTGTGATTTTTTTCAAGAGCTGAAGAGGAATGGTAGGTTTTGTAAAAGGTGGCAGATTAATAGTCATGAAGACTAGAATTCCACTGTCCCAAAGAAGAAATGCATCAAAGATTAATACTCTTGTTAGCTTGCTCATTTTAAAGTAGGGAGACTGCTCTTTTTATATTTAGGAAAAAGCACCCTTCAGAATGTGGAGAACAGCTTATCCTCTATGGCAATTAAGTCTTTGAGCTGTCTACTGTAATTTTCCATGAAGGAACAGCATGTACCCTGTGCACTAGTACAGCACATTGGCCAAAATATGCATATTAAGTGAAGAATATTTTCACCTTAATTTTGTTCATTTCCTCTCTCTCTATTGGAGATTCCAAGTTGATTAAAACGAGTTGTGGAGAAGATTTCTGTCATGCCCACATGGACTTATTAGATGACAAGCCTTTTTCACCCACTTTATTGGAATCTTTCTAGATGTTTATAACTACAGGTTTTGTCTTTAAAAGCTGCATTTATTTTTGATTTATATTTAATACTCCCTTGGAATATGAATGACAGTTTTTGAGGTGGGTTTTCTTCGTGAAAATTTCGGTTTTTGAATTTTTGTTTTCTGTAAATCAAAAGTGGCTGGGTTTTATTTCTGTTGGTTGTAGAACAGAATAAAATTGATTTGACATTTATCAAGACTTAAAAATAACCAACACATTGCCAAAAATATGTATGCAAATATTACAATTTTCTGTTAGAACAGTTTTTAAAATATTATTTTCAAACTAAAACTTTGATCTTACCTTCTCTTAAGTTTTTGACCTGATCATCCCTCTCAAGTCTGTGCATTTAGCATTTGTTAAACTTCAAGGTACTATAGACCTTCAGGAATGTATTAGATGAGATTGCCTCCAGTAAATCCAACATTGTCAAAAGGCTCATTTTAAGATATTTGATTTTTAGAGGATTGCAGAGGTGTTTTACAATTGGGAACTATAGAGTATGATTAGGAGATATTCATTATGTTGGTTTAGTATTCATAACAGTATTGTGGTTTCTTCAGATGCACTGTTGAGTTTAAAGAACTGCCTGGTTTTGTGCTGCTCAGTGTTTGCATACTGTGTGACATGATACTTCTCTTTGGTTTAATATAAATTAGGAAATGCACAAAAGTTTTAGGTATGTTGATAGCATTATGACACTGTGTTCAATGTCAGATATGACTTTGTGGGATGATGTATCTTAATTTTCCTAAACTGCAGAGAAAAAGAAATATACAACCTAGGTTAGCATCCATGAAATTGCAGTACTATTTCACTTCTTGGTAAAAATAAAATGTTCTATGAATTTTGAAACCAGAAATATGTAAGTTCAAAGAGAAAAATTTGAAACACACATTGCTAAAATCAACTTTAATAGTGAAGAGCAGTACAAAATGATGAGTGTTTTGTAGTCTTGTAGCTTAGGTGATCAGATACATATTGAAACATCCATCCCAAAATAAGAACTAGCAAAATGGAGTCACAGCATCTGAAAACTGAATTACAAAACCCTAAAAACTGTAGAAATGTTACAGCTAGTTCAATAAAATAGCCATAATATGCTATTGATTAGTTGTTATTGATTGATTATACTTTTTTGACTTAACTAGGAAAAAAGATTATTTTATTCATAGCTAAGTTGTGACATTTTGAGTATGATGTGCATATATTTGACTAAGCTATATGTGGAGTCTTAGAAATGTCAAATTTTTTTGTGGTCAAAGTTAATAATAACATTTTTGTTATTATTATTATTATTTAGGATTATATCCTTCATCTTTTAGCTACTGATAGCTGGACATTTTTTCTCAGAAGAAAATCTGCATCAAACTCAACTGTGTGTTATGAACTCATTCCTGGAATTTTTAGATTACAATTTTGTAACAATTCATAAAAAACATGTGAATTATATTGAAGGTTGGGTGTATTAGAATCATGTTAGTCAGGTACAATTTGTTTTCATAGTGTGAATTCAAGGCTTTTCAATTACTGTTGTCTAAATGATGCCTTCAAAACTTTATTCATACTAGTCAGTTGAATAAAAGATTTCCCATTGCAAAAAGCAATTTTGCCATCATTATCTAAAATAAGAGGGCCCTAGGAAGAAAGGATTATCATATATTGAATAAATAGTTCACCACCTTGCAGCTTTAATCCTGTTAGAAAAGATTATTTCTATCTAACTTAATCAGCCAGAGGTCTTTATTGCCTGGAGTATTAATTGATTTAGGTCTTCATTAAGGTCAGAGGTACCCGTGGCTGACCAGAGGCAGCCTATTAGTGTGTTGTCAGTTCTGCTTATTTACATTGACTGAGCCTAATGGTGGGTTGTGTCGCTGTTAGGTCAGGGGGTCACTGAACCTTTTGTGCACCCTGACCTGTTAAAGGGCAGCAGTCACTCAGACACCAAACTGCATTCATAACAAAGATTTGGGTGATTGCATATTGACTCCGTCCTTCCAAGAAACATGCATTTGTGGTGCGACTATTAGTGTTTGCCAAAGTAGCTGTGGGTGAATGCTTGAGATCCCTCTGTTAAAAGTTTCCAGCAATTTTTATGTTGTCAGTTAATCACTAGCAAGTTTTAATACCAGCAGGAACAGTTTCATTGACTTTCCATAGATGCTCCTGGCGTTTAATTTAAAGAGAAACAACTCAGTGCATATCTATAGGTATCCTATTACTTCTTTTCTTTCTACAACAATAATTGCAGCCTTTTCGTTTCTAATTAGCAGCTTAAGTTAGACCTTATGTTCAATGAAGTCTCGTTTTCTCATTGTTTCTTTTCCTTATGCATGCATACATATATATATATATATATAAATGGGAGATACGTTGTGTCCTTTGGTAATTTAGAATACTGTTAAAAACTTTTTCTTGCGCTAGATCAGTTCAAAGTGGCATCGAGTCGGTTCTTCTGACTCTACCTTTCCATGATACCAGAGATGTTTTCCTTCTGTTTTCCTAATAAGTGAAAGCACCTTAGGAAAAAAAACCTACTATACAGTCTTCCATTGGTATGAGCTGTGACCTAGGTCTGAATTATACTTATCCCTGGAAGACAGCTAAACTGTGAAAAGTAGTAATTCTCAAATAATCTCTTAGCTTTCTACCTGTGAGAGCATGCATTGCATCCTCTGAGGTTCTGGTTGTCCACTGAACTCCCCTGATTATTTACAGTTGTGCTGACTGAGCAAAACAGCTGCTAAACTATGATGTTAACTTATAAGGACTCACTTAGCTTGCAATTATACAAATGAAAATTAAAAGGGAAGAAATGTGGAATCACATGAGGCCCCATTTATAACCTGCTTATTGCAGTGAAACAATATTGGAAATAAATTTGTACAAGTGAGCATCTCAGCAGTACGAATCTTGACGTTTTGGGGTTGTCTTTCGTTCAAGTCTTTATTGAAATTTTAGCACTGGAAATGTGTGTGTGGTCTGCAGTGAAAATCAAATCACCAGTGAGACATCCTCTGTATACATATGGATCCTTTAAGGATCAATATAGATCCTTTATATTGCAGTTTTGTTTCTGTGCTGAGTTTCCTGGATAATGCAAGTCCTCTAGACTTGATACACTGTGAATCTATACCCTGAAAGATCTTCTGTTATCCTCGTAAATGCTCCAAAAAGATAAACTGTTGCAAGGTTCTAGCAGGGTTTTGCAGAACACTTTCACAACACAAGTACTGACACCATACATTGTGACAGCTCCTCTTGTAAAATTTCAGTACTGTGAACAAGATAGTATGATGACTTCCCTGTTTTAAATGCTTTTTACTCTGCTAACAATTTTCTGTATAATGCTTCAAACATTCCAGAGACAACGTCTTGAAATCTGCTAAAACAGTGTTTATACTGGTTTGCTGCTTTGTCCTTGCTGATTATTTATGCTTGTTTTTCATGACTGAGTCACGGAGAAAGAGAAGAGATGCCCCTCCTCCTTCCCTTATTCTAAATTATGTTCCCCCTGAAATACAGTTGCTGCAAATCTGCGGCCATTTTTTTATCCTTTTCCCCTCTTTTCCCCTTGCATCCACCCTTCCATAACATGGTGGCTTGTTGGGAACACTGTTTTTCTATTAATTGCATCTTAAGATACAAACAAGTATGTTAGGAACAGAGGGATTTTTTCAATTGATTTTTTAGAAACTCTGCAAAAATCCCACTGAATCTGAGCCAAAAGTGGTGCCAATTTTGCTCAAATCCTTCAGAGATTATTTTATGACCTTGCTTATGACCAGTGGGGTTAATTGTATCAGAACTGTCCAGGATACTTTAAGAAAGTGCTATCTTGGTCTGTATTTCAAAACACTGACAGATATTTTATCGTTAATTAGTATTCATATTATGTCTCAAACAATCTGTTCAAGAATAGGGGAAGTGAACTGGTTGAACAGCTCTTCTGTCTACCTAATAATTAACATGGGTGATGCATGGAAAACCAGCAGCTCAACAGGGTAAAAAAAAGGAAGAAATACCATCCGTGTGATTTTTTTTCTTAGAAGTAAAAACTACCTGCATTGGAGTTTCTGACTAATGCATGGATTTTACTTTGCAGAGGTGAAAATGAATGGTTTGCCTTAAAAACAAACCTGTGCCCCTCTGAATCATATCTTCCTGAATTTGTTTCTCATCTTGTCAGTATGCCACTTGGTAGCTGGCTGGACTCCCTTGTTCAGTGGCACATATTTTAAAATAGTGCTGTAAAAAAAAAAAAAATAAATAAATAAAAGACCATTTGTTCCTATAAACCAAAACATTGCTTTCATATATTTTTTCCAAATTCAGGATTATATATAGCATTAGCAAACAATATTTCAGGTATTTTAAACCATTTAAATCGTTGATGTGTGTCAGTTGATATATTGTTTCCTCTCTGCCTCCTCTCCCTCGTCAGCTGCTAATCATAGAACTTGTATGCCAAATTGTATAAGATACTCTTCCAATAGTTACATGTGTGAGTCTTTTGTGAGACACAGACAGTTATGAGGACAGATTTGGAGTTGCATATGGGTCTGTCACATGGTTTGATTGCCATGTCTTCTAGGACACAGATTTCTTTTTTAATTATTCTTAATTCTGAGGAATTTTTACAGTTTATACAGTAAGTTCTGCAAAATTCTTCCGAAAGATTCCTTGCACAGACCATTTTCTCCCTCTTTACTCCTAGCAAATTTTTCCTGTGCTGACTTCAAAGCTGCTTACGCCCACCTTACTTCCCACTTCTATACTTAGTTTTCTTTTGATAGTGAATAAAATTTACTGTTTCACTGATTAGGAAATGCACAGACATTCTGGAGAAGTGCAGAGAAGACGATGAAAAGTTTTGATATTTACATTAAGATTTTATAAAAAAATCTTTGAGATGTCTGAATAGGAAGAATAAATGTTTCCTTTGCTGGCTGCTGTTAAAAAAAAGTAGGTCTTCAGAGTGTTGCCGGGAAGATTTTGGAAAATAAGCCCAAAATAACTGCATTGCAGTGGTAAATCTGCCCACCCATTTAATTCCGTTTTCCAAAGGTGACCCATCAGTTGGTTCAAGTAGCATTTTTCTGCATTTTATTTTCAGTCTGAAATTTCCTTTCATTTTCTGGTGGAATATCATCACTTTTTGTTCATACACAGTCATTTAGGTGTTCTGCAAGTGTATTTTTACAGTATTTTTAAATTACTTACTAAAGATGTTACAGATACGTACTGATACTTTCTTATATGGTTTTATATAAAATAAAGCTTAAGACATAGAATATTAAAAAAATAGCATTGAACCAAAGATAACGTGCATCATCACTCAAAAGAGAAGAAAATAAGAACATATTTAACCATGTTGAGGCATCAGTGTAATTCAGCAGCTGTAACAGTCCACAACATCAGATCATTGTTTTGACCTGACACATACATCCATGCATTAACTGTTGGGCAATAAACTGAGTTTATTGCACTGCTCTGTTTCTATGCTGCAGTTAAATCCCTATAAAAAAAAATCTTTGGACTGCCATGTTTGCTCCTTTTGTGCCAAATGATGGCAAAGAACAGTACTATTGAAAGAAACTAGCTGGAAGGTGCCTCCCTTGTCTTCTATAAACTCCCGGAATGTTATTTACTTGATTTGATTCTCTCCTAGGTTGGCGATGTTCTCTACTGTGCTGGACAGATTGCTCTGGTGCCTTGCACGATGCAGCTTGTTAGCGGTGGCGTACGCACCCAGGCCAGAGTTTCCCTCCGTCACACTGAACGAGTTCTTCAAGCCATGAGCCACAAGACTGCACTCCACCACGTCATCACAGCCTGCTGCTACGTAACTGACAGCAAGAGCATTCCCACTGCTCACTCCATCTGGCAGAAGAAATTAAGGGAATGTAAAAAGGTAGCTGCCATATCCATTTTCTTCTTTCTGGGTTGTCTTTTTTTCCCTCTCTGTCTTGTAGTAATATCAGAATTTTCTCAGTACATTTTGGAGGGGTTCAAGGAAAGGTTTGATTGAGCTGTTATGTTCTGGCTCATAAGTGGTTGTGCACAATTGAGAAAGAAAATTGCTTAATAGAAAGTTATATTCACCACTAACTTTGTCTTAATTCCCCAAAGCACTGTGTTAAAGAACTCTTAAAGAACAGTCAATTTCTCTAACAAAAATGTGAACAATACCTCGTTTGAATTATTTCTGTCCATATATTTTTGAATAATGAGAAATGGGCATTTTACTTCAATTTTTTGTGAGTTGCTCTGTTGAGGATTTTTTCCCCACTCTTTCTTACAAACAATATTGCTATGATAACTGAGTTTAGCAATTTACTGCTCATTATTGTTTTATATTCAGCTGGACTTCTAACACCATATCTGGACATGCCTGTCTATTGGTTAACCCTTGATTAACAGCGTAATAATTTGCATGGTGATTTATAATGATGTCATAATAATTTCTAATTTGTATGTGCCCCTTTTCTTAAGTAGCCATGCATTAAACAGCCAGACAGCATTAAAAGGTAGTGGTTGCAAATCCTGTAAATAAAACATAACTTCTCCTCAAATGTATAAAAATCAAATGCATAATTGCTGTATGATTTAATATGGCATAATCTTATGTTTTCTCGGGGCTTGGAAGCATAGAATATGTTAATATTTTCATAGAAGAAGGAAAAAGACACCTGAAACTTTCCTTCTATTTGCCTTTGCTTTCAGTCTCTGCACTAGGCAAGTGTCCGTGAGTAAAGATGTAGACTTCACTTATATGCTTACGCATCTCAACTTGATTTACTAATAAAAAACACTCTTAAATAGTGTTTATTACTCCTCCAAGACCAGATTCAGATCCAATATTGAATCTGAATTCAGTTCAGTTTTTTTTAATTCAATTCCCATTTTTGTTCTGTGGCTGATTAGTAACATACCATGGCCACAAACCCTGTCTGCTTTCTGATTTGCAATATATGAGGTTGGAAGACAGATTGGTGGTGTTTGCCAGTTCTTTGAAACTTATCTTTTTCCATATACAGTCTTTTAGGTCTTCCATAGTTATTATGCCTACCAGCTACTCTTTATCAAGTCTTTTATTTTTTCCACTCAATAAGATGACTAGACAGTACTTGCATTTTTTTTTTATGCTATCTGAAAAATACTGATGAGGTTTCTTACTTTTGAGCTACCACTAATATCTATTCCATGTCACTTTTTGATTGTTCAAGTCATAGCTTAAAAAATGGATTGTTGCCTGCACGTACTCCTGTGAAGTGATAGATGCATGACAGCTTTCAGGAATCTTTAAGAAAAACATACTGGGATCAGGCATCAGGCAATCCTATAGGATGTTCATCAGTCTTATGCTGTGCATATCAGATCATAATTCAGTAATGACAGTATCAGAAAGAGAAAAAAATATTACCGGATTAAGTAATGTGTGCCACAACACCATCTAAAAATGCTTTGGAAAAAGCCTAAATATAAATGGGCGTGAGATGTTATTACCAGCTGCATGCTCCTGTTTCTATAATTTTGTCAACAGGAGGTTCAGACAGAGGAATTCAGTTTTTCCTCAGGATATGCATATTTTTTTATTAGTAAGGGTTTATGTACAAAGTAAAACAGAGAAAAATACTTATCAAATATTTCTGTTACAAGGAACTAGAGGGGGGAATTACCCTGCCCTGAAAATACAATTGTCCTGTTAATGAAAATAGAGATTTTGTATTGAAAAATGGTAAATTGTACAACAGTTGTACTTCTGTCTCAGTATCAGTGGAAATAGGTAATGTAGTTTTTACATTGGAACAGCCTTCCAGATTCTGTAAGATACTGCCTTTCTCTGTGGAAGACAGAATACAGTAGCCTTACTCTGACAGCATATTCCTTACCTGGGTGGTTTTGTTTATGTTTTGGTATCCCAGTGCAACTACAGACAGTTCTATGGATTACTATGACATGAAATACTGGTCTGTTTTCACCAAGTAAACTAAGTCAGCCAGAACGAAAGTAATTTATTACTCTTTAGCTTTATTTCAAGCAGTGGCCAAAGGCCTGAACCAGTAGCAACTTACAGATTACTTAATAAGAACAAATGGTTTCTCAGTTGAGATTGTTCTGCCTCTGTCATCCATGAAAAAAAGAGGTTGTTTGTGCAAATAAAACAGTTTAGCTCAGAACTCATTTTTTGTAAGCGATACATCATAAACCATAGAATTAATTATGTTTTAAAGATGGGATTTAGACTCTATGTTTTTGTTTGTTGAATGTTCTGTATTTAGTAGCAAAGTGATGTTATATTAAGATAATTGTATTTAAAATGGTGACTAAATCATATGCATCAGAACTGCCAAAGGTGTTTTTCTTTAGAGCATGAGAAATTATTAGTGTTCTGTCATATGGTGATACCTGGTAAGTATCTTCTACATAAATAATACTGTTCAGCAGCTTCACTTGAATCCTTCTATATGTTTGATGGCCATAGTCAGTAAAGCACAAAAGTGATTATATAAATTGTTTAGGACACCAATAAATTGGACCTAACAGCACATAATATAAAGAGAAGTATGAGAATTGTCTTCTGGATATATTTATATAGCACAAAAGGTTTACTTCTAAGAGCTGGATGTGGACATGCAGTTGATCAAAGCTTCATTTGAGATAAGGCCACAGGGTCAGACACACTTAGCTGGACTTTAGAAGAGTTCTTGTAATATTGCTGGTCTTTTAGGAACTTCTTGAGTTACAAAGAGAAAGATAAATTCTATTTAAATAAATTTAAATTATTTTTTTAAATTTAGGTCAATTATAAAATGTATATTTCAGAATAACCCCTTTTTTTTTTTTTTTTTTTTCCAGAGGAAATATTTAATATATTATTAACTAGAGAAGTGGTTCTAGTGAACATCAAGGATGGGAGGGGATTGTAAGACAGGGAGCAAACAGTAACAGTAAGCAGGCTGGACCCCCTAGCAACTTCTAACTTGTTTCAGTCACTCAGCCTCTGGTCTCTTCCTTATTCAAGCCTCATTCCTTCCTTCTTACACAACTCCTTTCTACTCCTGTCATCCTGATTTCCCTCACTCCTTATGGCAGTTCAGTATCTGCGCTCCCAGCACCATTCTTGCAGCCTCAACCCTGCAGTATAACCCCCTGAGCCTCCCTCACCCAAGCTGGAATGCAGCTCCTGCTCCTCTCTCTTCTTCCTTCATATGTCCCTTTGAGTCACTGCATCATTGGAAAAGCCATTCAGGGTGACAGAGGAAACAAAAATCTGGTGCAGGGATGTAAGGTTGTAGTAGAAAGAAAAAATAGCGGGGAGGGAAGGATAAGAAAGCAGCCCCACCAAGGGTTCACTCAAAAGAACAACACCTATCACAGAGTTAAGGATCTTTGGATCAACATTTTGAATGTACGTGAGAGAGATTTCCTTTGTTAAAACGAAAAAGGTATTGTAAAAACTGGGATCTAGAGTGAAGGAGCTGAAGTTAGCATGTAATTCTGTAGGTGGACAAAACTGCATTTTTGTTGCTGGAGAAATTAAAATATAGTTAAGGGAAGCAGTGGTTAAAATCAAAATTTAAAAACAGAAGTTGCAAAAATAACATAAAGAGAATTATGCAAATGAATAATCAAACCCAAAACCTAGGAAATTTTATTGGAATTAAAAAATAAAAGTGCCAGCCATCAGCAACTTTCTTCTACCCTATTTTTAAGTTACATTTCTTCCACAATTTCTTTGTGATTGCCAAGCATACTTAGGGACATTTTGACATTCTTGAGGAGATAAATTTAGGGACCTTCTCTAGCATACCTAGAGGTCATACTAATCAGGAGGGGTAGCAGTTGTGTGGTAGAATAATTTCTGTCTAATCCAGTAGTTAGCATTTAGGGGCTTTTGGGCTTTGTGCCTTCTTGGGGCTTTTTTTTAAGTAGCCACAAATTTAAAAAAATAAGCTTATAGCATTGCTAAAACTTTCTGGAAGAAGAACTGACAGTTTTCCAATTAAGTCTCATCTTGTGTTTTTCTTTACTTCACATCTTTTAATGACAATGTCATGTAATATGATGATTTTATAAGCGGTTTTGCTAACTCATTCAGCAGAGTAATCAATAGAAAAAAATAAGCCAGATGGGTTGTAGTCCATTTGTATTGGGTGGGACAGATGGCATTATTGATAGATGGAAGTATTCCAAATAATTATTGTATAATGATATAACAGTGACTGTGCCTGCAAAATTTTATTAATTTACTTTGTGATTGCACTTTATTCAGTAGGGCTTGAGTTGTACCATTTAGACAGTACTCCCACCATATTTAGTTGGGAGATGAGTCTACACCCTGTCTTCTTTTTCCCCTACCCATGGGCTTTCCATGCAGAGACATCCCTGTAGTATTTTGTTAGAGTATTTCAAGTGGTGGATTGTACTTCCACCCGTACAACAGATTCCCCTAGGCTAACTGAGATGGGCAAGATCATGATTACATTTTTTTCTACCTCTGAATGCTTACTTTTTGCTTTCTTTTGTTATCCTCACCAATGCAAAGAAGAAACATGCTGTGCTGTCTCAAGATTTCAGGCATTCCAGCTTGCTTAACTGCTGTGTATTTTTTTTTTTTTATATCTTGCTAATCCCCAGCAAGGCTTGGTATAGCTAGATCAATGAAACATATAAATTCTGATAAACTGTGTCATAAATACTTATTTAGACTGTTGCTATTCAGTTGTATATTCCATGGAAAACTACTGTGAATTAATTCTTTTTGTGAGTTAAGAGCACATTAACTTCCTCACAGAAATATTTTGAGGCCATTTGCTGCTTTTGAAATACAGTTGTTGTTATAAAAATGTTTGAATGCTAAAAATGAGTTTCAGTTCTTATTTTGATTGGATGAAATATATACAAAACTTGGACGCAGATTTTGCAGAACTATCTGAAATGTTATCTCTGATTTCTTTGTTATGAAAAGAAAAAATTATAGGGAAATACTTTAGTGTATTTAGTACACAGTGTTTTGTTATCAACAGAAAGTTTAGAATTGGTTGTGTTTGTAAGTGAACCAAAAACATTGGTGAAGGGAGATTTTGAGACAATGAAAACAATATATTTTGTTAAGATTAGAAAACAGAGTTGCATAGAAAGATAATACTTCATGTAATAGCAAGATGTGTTAATAACACTAAGGTCATTATACCTTTTTTTCAGTAAGTAATTTTACACATAGTATTTTTTTCTTAAATTCTGTTATTATAGGTCAGTTCCGCTCTGAGTTATTGTAATAGGCAGGTGCCAATGCATTTTCCATCCTAGTAATAAAAAGTCTACTTGGTGAAATACTTCCTGTGACATAAAAAAATATATCTTTTGACTTTTATAACACAGGTTGCATTTGGACGTTAGTTGTCTGGTTCTCTCCCGCCAATAAATTTCTAAGCAAACGTACTGCAAACTTTAGAAGTTCTCCAAGTCATCTTCTGACAGAAGCTTTTTGTTATGGTAAGAATTCAGGATGAGTGGCTGTGATCCCGTGATTGTTTCAAATCCAGTGAAGAGTACTGCAGTTGACTTTCATTCTGTCAGGAATGCCAGTCAGGTTGTTGACAATGTGTGTCTTAATAGTGTGTAATGCAGAAGTGATGGAAAAAAGATTCACAGTGTTTTATCTGATATATATTGTGAATGGGTTCCACACTCATTTCAGCACTTGGCTAACTTGATGCCAAATTTAAAAATCTAAATTTAAACCTTTTGGACCAGATTTACAAACTGTTTAGATGTCAAAAGATGTAAGTGCGCCTGAACTAGGATTTTTCAAAGATACCTAAGAGCAGTCATCTAGGGCACTGGACCCCTTCCAAGGAACCCCTGCACCGTACCTTCTTCGACACTCCTGTAAACACCATTGGGCTACCCTGTGTCTTTGCACTTTGCCTTACAAATAACGTGCAGGTCCCAAGTTATAAACAAGTTAAATCTTGAACAAGAATCTGTCTAGCTACATGCAGTTGTTTCCTGGAGTAATTACTGTGTTTTCATGCAGTCATTTAGAATGGCATCATGCATCTGTAACAGCAGTCTGTGCATTGTTCAGACATTCCTGTACTATTTGAAGTATACAGACTGTCATGAATTTAAATAAAATTCATGCATTCTCTATTACTTTATCCTAAGTACAACAGAAGTAGCTTATGCTCAAACAGTGGAAGTTGAAGATTTTTCTTGCTGCAAAGGATTGGACAAAGATTTAAGATCCTCTTTTACCTATAGAGAAAATTACTATAAAACTTAAAATGGAATATTAGAAAATCTCCTCAGATTTCTGTGAGAAGATATGTACTTTTCACCATCCTGAACAGGTGTTTCTAAGCCAGTAATATTCAGGTACACTTTTTTTGTCTAATTTATTATATGTGTTGGTTAATATTTTTATTTAATACAATTGTTAGACTTCCAAAAAGTGTTGTAAATTCTGTGTCCTATAGGTAATAGTATAGGTAATATTAATTTAGTCGGTCTCCTTTTACCAGTTTCTTGAACAAAATTGTCAAAATATGAGTAGTAGAAGTAAACAAGTATTATAAAGGTAAAAATGACAGATTAGAATACTGCTACATTTACATTGAAGTAAAATTTCACATAGGTTCATTAATATGATTTGTAATATTACCAGAAGAAAACTAAATATTTTTGAAAACCATTGCTGACAGCCAGTACCTATGCCTATCAAAAATTTAATAGGAAGAATATGAATGTTTCTGTTTCCCTTTTTTGTCCCATCAGGTTCATAACATCTGTTTTGCACTAGATGCTATTTTGAATGTTCCACAGTTTGATATATTAACCCAGTCTTCTTTTATGGCCCATGTTCAGAACACACAGTACATTAAGTTGCACAGTACTAGTGGCTCTTTCATCTTGTGCCTAGTGTATTTCATTTCCCCTGTGTTCAGATTAGGCAAAGCTTATCTATTCATTTGAAGCAACTACAACGAGAATATTTAACACAGGTCAAATGCACATAGTGGAAATTCAGAGGTCCTTGGAAATAGTCTGCCATTTGACACTGGGCAACAATGGGAGGTGAAAGGTTTGCCACTTGAACTTTTTCTTTAAAGAAAATCATGATATTCTATTTGTAACATTAGTGGAGCCTTAATAACTTTTAAAAAGGAGCATAGTCAACTAAAAGAACATGACTTTAACTAAAGCCATTTTTAGAAATTGAATATATGTGTATAAAAATCATATACTACTATATATACTCCATAATACTCTAAAGGGTATGCATGAATTTAACTTGTAGAATGTAAACAAAAAATATGAACAATAGAAAATAAGAAAGGAGAGCATTTCTTCTGTGATCATTTGTGTAGATATCTACAGATGTAATCAAATCCTCAGCTGATACAAGTCAGCATAACTCTATGATTTCCATGAACTGATTTACACTAGGTTATTTGACATTTACAGGTAATATACCCATGCATTTGAATGTTGTTTTTCAGGTAGACAGAGTGAAGAAATGCATGTCAAGTTATTCAGGGTGGTAAACAGCCTAGTTCACCCAGGCTGACTGATTTTCCCCTGCAGCAGTTCCCTTATAAGACTGGTTTTGAGTGATTCTTCATCTCCTTTGCTGAAAACATTAATTCTGTTTTGAGCTTGTCACTTTTGTGCTAAGCAAGAGTGCATATATGCATCCACTGTTTGCTTAGGCCAGAACCTCTTGTCAAAAGTCTAATGTGTGATGACTGTGAAAGCCATTAACAGAGTTTCATCCCTGAAGCAAGTACCTGTTGTCACTGCCTCATTATAGAGGGACAAATGCCTTTTTGTTTGAAAAGTGATCAAGGTGATCTTACTTTCACTCAGGAAACTTCCCTATTAAACTGTAGTCCAAATTACATGTAGAGCACTTTAAATTCCCACAATGAAGGATAGAATTTCAGGATTTCATCGCTTTCAGATTTTTTTTGTTCTCCTTTGGATGAGGTAATCCTGTTGATCAGGCCTGAAAGAAGAGCCATACTACCACCTCAGCCTGCATAGAAAGCCTTATTAACAACTAGTCCTTCCAAAAACTGTGGCAGATTAATCTCTTTCAGACCACAGATATCCCTTCCAAGTTACTGCTGCCAACAAGTAGTTTGATATTCAATACTAAGTAGCTGTTCTAGATCTTGGTCGTTTCCAGGGAGGATATTTTATCTCTTCAATGTAAGCTCTGTAAAAATCAGAAAACTCAGAACTCAGAAACTAGTCAGACTTATATACTGAAAGTCCTTCCCTGCGGGCAATATCCTCTTTGTCATGGTTATGCAGGACCTGGAAAAGCATTCCTGTTGCAGGAAGGAAACCTGCTATTGAGTAGTGTACAGGGTCTTCCTGGGTCTTCTTAAGAGCCCCTGTGATGCTGTGTTTTGGATTTGTGTCTAACATGCTAATCTTGCACATTTTCAAAGCTTTTTCCCAGTCAGCACCCCAGTGAATAAACTGGGTGTGGGTGAGAGGTGGCCAAGGGGATATTCCATACCATATGACATCACGCTGAGCCATAAAAACTGGGGAACTTGGTCTTCCAATGTGGCTATTCCCCAGAGGCTGGCTGGGCATCCATCTGGTGTTGGGAGGTGGTGAAGGATTGCCTTTACATTGCTAGTTTTATTATCTTCACCTGCTAAAGTGTCCTTACCTCAGCCCAAGAGTTCTCCCATGTTTGCTCTTCCTGTTGTCTCTCCCATCCTGCTGGGGCTGGGGAGCAAGCAAGTGGCTCTGTGGGTGCTTAGAAGTTGCCTGGGACTCAACACCACAAGTAGATTCAGCAAATTACCACTGAAAACAAACTCCACAATTAACTAGGAAAATTCATACCTGTCCTTCTCCTTTTTCAAGCTTCAGTCAAAATTACAGCTCAAAATATCATCTCTTCCTTTTGAAACTGTGCAAGAATCTTGTCTCTATTCAGATATATTAATGATCTGACATCAAAAAATCAAAAGGGGGAAAAAAAAAATTAACTTCAGAAAACATCTTCATTCTTCTGGTGGAAGTACTTCTTTTCTATTTCATTGTATGATCCAAGGGATCCCACTAAATTTCAGTACTTGATTATCCTCATCTGTGGCTCTGTGTGCTGGTCATAATAATAATTTTATTTCCTCTTTTTCCTCCTCTGAAGGATATCACATGGTCTTCAAAATTAATAATAGATCTTTAATTTTTTTATTCATAAAAGTCAAAGTAACCCAAAAATTATTTATGCTTTCCTGTACTCCACTTTCAAAAAAGCACGTAAGACAGTGTGAAAGTGAGATATCTTATTTTGAAACCTCTAAATTCTTGCATAGCAAAAAATGAGCAGTGCTCCTTGGTCAATGCCCAGTTACATGCATGCCAGCTAGCAGTGAATAATCACTTCAAGCTTCCTCCCTGTTTTTATTGAGCTTCATTGATGAAAAATAAAAATGCATCTAGTTGATAGGATACCTATTCACTTCTCATCAGCCCTTTAGATGTAACACAATAAACACAGGTGGTAACACTTGAAATATAACTTTGATTTTATCTTGGACATTGTTCAGTGTTAATATTATGCAGGTCTTTATGCATCTCGCTTATAAACACCTTTGTGGAAACACCTTGCCCATCTTCTGTAGTTGACCAAAATAGATACTTTTATATTTATATATCTATATATCTATATATATATCTATATCAATATATATATATACCAACGAAGAAGTGAGCTTGAAAGAGGAAAATGTAACTGTTAGATGAAGAAAATACTGATTGTCAACCATTTTTAATTAAGATGGTGATTTTGGTAAAGGATTGTCATAATTTGTCAAATGAGTGTTTGTGTGGAGTTGCAGACAGCAACTCAGTAATGCACAGTCTCATAGTCTGTGCATATTCTTCAGAACTACATGGAGACATGTACATATACAGATTTTTCTTCCTCCCTCCTCTTATACATATATATGCATATAGACATAATATATATATATATACACATTACATGCATATATACATATATATGCATATAGACATTATATATATATATACATTACATGCATATCCATGAATATATTTTCATATTTTTTCTTAGTATAACAACTTCTAACAAGCATATATATTAATACATGTCACTTAAAGGCCATTTACTGAAAACCTTCCATTCTAATCTTCTGTACATGGAGTCACCTGCCTTCAGGAGCGTAAGAATTAAAATCCCATTATATATTTCAGGAGCAATCTGAGAGACATGTCTTCATATTCAGAAGAACAAGTTTGCTTTCCATATATCTCATCCCAGTGACTGCTGAGAATGGTTACACATTTAACTCAAACTTACCTTAGAACTTGTAGGTTATTGTGAACCTTCTCACAGTGGGTCTGACTGGGGTGGAGTTAATTTTCTTCACAGCAGCCCCTACAGTGCTGTGTTTTGGATTTGTGGCTAACACTGTGTTGATAGCAGACCAGTACTGGCTGTTGCTGGACAGTACCTGCACAGCATCAAGACTTCCTGTTCCTCCTACTTTACCCATACCCAGCAAGAAGGCTGGGGTTTGGCAGAGCTTGGAGGGGACGTAGCTGAAACAGCTGAGCTGAATTAACCAAAGTATTATTTTGTATTATATATTATATAGATTCATGCTTGATGATAAAAACTGGAGCAGGGATGAGGTTTTTTCCTAACTTTTTGGGCAACTCAATATAGTGGATTGTAAGAAATTGCCTGAAATACATCATCTGAGTTTGACTTCTGTAACACTGAACTGGGAGAAAACTGGTCTTGCAAAATCCAAGTTCCAAACTGTATATAGGATATTATTGGTTTATGTAAATGGCTTGAGTTAAAAGGCTTGTGAAGCCCTAATAGTCATATGGTATGCCATTTAACTGACCTGGTTTTGCAGTCATACCATATTAAAAAATGAAAGTAACTGACTAGTCTGTTGAAAACAAATATTTGCCTCAAAAATATTCATATACATAAGATGGAATGTGAATGTGTTTTCCAGTAAAAATCCGTGTACTAAAAAGCACTGCATTCAAAATGAAATTGCTTGCCAGAAAGCCAATCATATCCTGAGCTGCATCAGAAGTATGGCCAGCAGGTTGAAGGAGATGATTCTGCTCCTCTGCTCTGCTCTGGTGAGACCCCACCTTGAGGACTGCATCCAGCTCTGGGGTCCTCAGCACAGGAAGGACATGGAACTGTTGAAGCAAGTCCAGAGCAGGACTACCAAGTTGATCAGAGGGATGGAACACATCTCCTATGAGGAAAGGTGAATAGAATTGGGATTGTTCAGCCTGGAAAAGAAAGGGCTTTGGGGTGACCTAGTTGCAGCCTTCCAGTACCTGGAAAGAATTTACAGGAAAGATAGGGCAAGACTGTTTACAAGAGCATGTAGTTGACAGGGCAAGGGAGAATGGCTTCTGATTGGAAGACGGTGGGTTTAGATTAGATATTAGGGAATAATTCTTTTCTGTGAGGTCGGTGAGGGACTGACACAGGTTCCCCATGGAAATTGTNACGGTGGGTTTAGATTAGATATTAGGGAATAATTCTTTTCTGTGAGGTCGGTGAGGGACTGACACAGGTTCCCCATGGAAATTGTGGTTGCTGTGTCCCTGGAGGTCCCTTCAAGGCCAGGCCAGGCTGAGCAACCTGGTCTAGTGGAAAGTGTCCCTGCCCATGGCAGGAAGTATGGAACTAGATGATCTTCAAGGTCCCCTTCCAGCTCAAGCCATTCTGTGATTCTATGAAATTATTTTTGATTGCACATCTTTATATCATATTGCTAATGAAGGTGGCTATAGCAATGAGGGAGAGCCTGACAGTTAGTGGAAATTTAATTGTGCCACCAGAATTTTCAAATTATTTTTCTTCTGCCTCCAGCAGCGTCAAATTTTTCTTCCTTGCATTCTACAAAATTTAGTTACAGGTTTGACAATAGTAGCTAGTGGTGCTGTACATGTGCAGGTGAACAGATGATGTAATTAGAATATGTGAGGTGAAAGCTGATATTTGGTTTGAAAATTGGTTCCAGAACACATTGTCAAAGTTCAGAAGGAAGTCGACTTTCAAATAAAATGTCTTTGCAATCAGTATCCAAAATTCAAATACTCTATCATAAAATCTGCTATCCTTAATGCCCACAAAGTAGATTGTGACCATTAACTTTGCTCATTTTCTGTCCCATTTGGGTACACACTTGCAAATGATTTTCAACTGAAATCTTTCCATCTTGAACATCCTTACTTCATTTTGACTCTTTCCTAAGTGCTTATTTTTGACACTACACACGAAGAATAAAAACTCTCAGAGTGACAGTCTGTGATCATGTTTCATGTGGCAGACTTCATTTGCTTTCAGTTTGTATTACTATCAATTTATGACTTTGTTCCTTAAATAGTTATCTTTTTTTTTTCCACATTGTAACTGATATATTGAATGATGTATGTTTGAGAGGTATTTCAAGGATCTTAACTTCAGTCATTAACTGGTTATGTCTTGGCTCAGGAACCTTTAGTTCGTTGAGAGAAAGTCACTATTTTTTAAGCAAATAAAACAGCTTTTCAGTATGTAATTATTTTCTTATCAATTTTACATTTTCATGCCCTTTTGAGCATCTAGCATGCAGTGCTTGAATTTACATTTAGCTCTGCAGGAACTGCTTTAAATATTATTATTAAGAAGGAAGAAATCAAAAATCAAAGTGAATTTTTAGTACAATAGCAAGGTAGGAAGGTGCAATTGCAGCAGCAGCAGCCTGGATTAGTGTATAGAACTAACTCACAGCTTGACAGAAAATCCCTGCTGCGGAGGAAATGTAGGGGAACTGGCAGAATTTTGCTACATCTGCTCCCTACTGCTAATAAGCTTTAACCCATTTCATTTTTATTATGCTTGCTGTTTAGATATTTTGCTTCCGAAATTATATCTGTAACTATGAGAACACATAAAAGGAAGCACGACAGGTAGGGCTGTTTAAAAATTTTAAACTATCAGCAAGGGATGTTAAAGGCCATAATGAGTAAGATGGTTGCCTTCTCACTGTGGGATTTTAGAGTTCAGGCACTTCAGTGCTGGTAGAAAGGCTGAGCAGAAGTACTGGGTAAAACTGATTTCATGGCTTGAGTGGCTTGTACAGCCAGAAGGCACCATTAGATTATTTATTCTGACCTGTATGTCACAGACCATTACATTTCACCCAGAAATTCCCATTTTGAACTCTGTGAGTATACTTGTACTAAAATGTATCAGACCTTAGGAGTTCCAAATACTTTATGCTACAGAGTGAGAATGAAAAGGCTGAGCTTCCCATGCAGTAGGAAGAGGGTTTGTCAGGTTGGTAAGTACACATGGTAGTATGACTGCTTGTGCAGAGTAAGGCAAACAACCAAAAGCTTGTATGGACTTTACAAAAGTGAAAAACACTTTCTGACCCCTTTGACTTAGGGAAAAAAGATATAGATGTTCATATTGAATCAGAGCTCTTGCATCAGAGTTCTGCTGAAGCCATAAAAAGTTCCCTACACTAAAATAAAATTTAAAAAATAAAACCACCACTCACCAGATCAGCTATAATAAACAAAAGTTAAGATTTAATCTGTCTCATGATATATCAGGGGGAGTAATTAAGAGGGAAAATCACAGTCATCTCCATTTTTAAAATTAATAATAATTGTCTAATTCCACATTTCAGACATTTTTCCCCTTTGGCAGCCCGGCTGGCAGTCCTGTGCTTCTCAGTTTCTCAGTCCAGACACATCCACTGCAGTATTTTGAACATGCTTTTATCTGAATAATCATTATTATAACTAATATTTATAACCATCTAAAAATGGTATTGTGTATTTTCCATTTGATATGATTTCATGCTTGCCATAACTGATTATACAACATTTTAAAATCTTTTTTTTGCTCTGGTGGTGGCATGATTGTCACATACAATTATGAAATGTATTTTGAAGAGAGATTGAACTGTATAAAATTCATTGGGTATTTGAAAACTTGAAGTATGTGGGGCTGTTGAGACTACGCTTTTAGATAGTGGGTTAGAACAAGATTGTGATACTTATCTAAAGAATGAAGCAAAAATGAAGTCTCAGTCTTTCTATAGGAGATGCTTCTTCATTACTGTGCATGCAGAAGTCTGTGTCTTTCTTTCAGCAGGCCAGTTTACATTTTCTACGTTTCTTTCAATTTATTCTAATACGAAATTATTTGAGCTTCCTTTGCAAGAAAACTTTCAGGGTGATAAGTCCAGAAAACAGAGGTGTTAGCCTAGTTATTGCAGACTCTGTGTACAGTCTTCAGGCTTTCAATTGTTCATTTGTTCTAGAGACTTGTTCAAAGCTGATTATGTCTTCATAGAAATGTCATACTGATTGCTCTTGTTTTGATCCTGTCAGAGCTTCTCAGTTTCTGAAATAAAAGGATGAAAACACAGTGATCCAACAATAGAAAAAAGAAACAAAATTAACAAGCAAATGATATCCTTCTGTACTAAATATAATCAAAAGAGAGCTTGTAAGGTTATGTCTTAAATTTCAACAGAACCCTTTTTTCTATCACACAGAAATGATGAAAATTTATACCACTACTTGGCCTCTGTTGACAATCATGGTAAAAGATAGAATAGCAAGTTGTTAAATTATTCTGTTTCAGCGATATAAGCTATAGATCATGCAAACTTATTGAACTGGTTTCTTATGAACTCTCTATTTTCATGAGTTCCATATCTGCTTTGCTTTTTTATGTAATACTTACCTATTCTTGCAGTGGTACTATTCAGAGGCCATTCATCATGAATTTTTTGATTCTGCAAAGATTTCAGCATATCCTTTATGCACCAAAAAGCTTTATCAACTTATAAATCAAATATACAGTATATTTATTGTGTGATTTGAGCCCTAAGAGTGCTGTTACTTAATTTTTCTGGTAGTTTCTTCTGACATACTTGGTTGACTACTGTAAAATTTTAGTCCATCACCTTGTGCAATCGTAATAATAGCCATCAATATATTGTATAGATTTCAAATTTCCTATACTCTCACTAAAATAACTTGGGGTATGGTCATTTCATTCACCTGCAAAATGCATCTCTGAGAAAAGTTAACCTGTTGTGTTTGGCATGTTAATTGCTGACCATTTCATATCTAATTACTAATTTTGCATCACTACTGTAGCTACATGCAGATTTTTTTCACAACTATGAAGATGAAAACTTAATTTGTATTTTTTTTCCAATGTGAGCAGCTGGAATTATAATCATTATAGCAAAAGAATACATTAATTAGAAATCCATTTAAATTACAAAAATTGTTTGAAAGTACCCTGAGAAATAGTACTACCTCTAAATTTCTATACTCATATTTGTTCCCCTGTATCTGCTTGCCCTTTTCATGTTTCTGTTTTTTAAAGATAGCTAGAGACTGTACAAAAAAGAAATTATTCTGAAAAATCTGCTATCAGATCCTACTACAAAAAATAAAGAACCACTTGGTTTGCCCCAGATTTTCCATGGTTCAGTAACACCAAAACAAGTACTGGCTCAGTTTCTCAGCTGACATTGTACAAAATAATTTTGATGTGACACAATGGTTACTCAACTTCCTCCAGCTTTGTCCAACATGTTGAGTCCAACATGTTGAGTAGAGAGGACTACAATTTCTGAAGAACTTGTTTCTTTTCGTATTCACAGTATTTATTCTATGACAGATATTCAGTTTATAAGACCTCGTTTTTAGTCTGCTGGTTTTGTGTTAATGTGCTTTTGGCATGCACCAAATAACTTGTTTTATTTCAGAAAGAAATACTAAATGTCTGACTTTCTTATTTTTGTAATCTTTCCAAAAGGAACATGCTTAATAATTTTATTGTTATAAAACACTGTGTTATTCATTATTTGAATTCAGACGTGGTATATCAGGAATGCATGTGGCCTATTTATTAGACAAACTAGGATGTTGAAAAGAATTGCTTCTATCCTACTTTCTTTAGGAACTGACATTTTTATTCTTATGCAGTTTTCCTAGTGGAATCTTTACTTTTTTAAGTCATAAACCTATTGTTCTGAGAGACTCTAGCAAAGCTTAAACTGGATCTCAGGAGTTTGATGCACTCTGTTTAATGCAGGCAGTGTAAAAGAAATTTTAAATGTATTATTTAAAGGCACGTTAATCTTGCCACTGTAATGGTGTAATAATGCATACCATATAAGGTTTTCATAAACTCAGCTTCTAAAAGTAACATCACAGTATCTTTCTTTTTGTTCTCCAAGTCAGTTCTTTGTAGAGATAGCAATTATGCATTCATCTCTGTGTCTTATAGCCTGATTCCATATTCAGCTGTGAGATAGGCCTTAGTCCTTACTAACACACAAAAAGAATATTTCTCATTTAGAACAAATGGAGAATAGTCAAACAAATTTATATAATAAAATGTTAAAGGCCAAAGTGTGTATCTTTTTCAGTTTAATTAAGCAAAATAGTTAAATGCTTATACAATGGATTGAAGATAAGTTTGTCTTTAACTCATTATTCCTGTGTTTTCATTGGAATTTTAATAGTTCTGCCTTGGATTTTTTTTTTTTTATTACAAAAAAGTAAATTATATTTAGAAGGTTAGCACCTTTAAAACAAAACTCTTAAGTTTACAACCCTTACAGCCCAGTGTTTTTCATTTCACTCTGCTCATTCTATTGAGTTCTGGTTTGGTTTGTAGCAGTATTGTGAATGCATCAGGCATTCATTAGTGTGAGAGTATTTTGTGGCTCTCCTGAATATGCACAATGAATCTTTACTAAGAACTGAGGCACAGAAAATGCAAGGATTTGGTAATACTGTGAACCAATGTGATAATTTCTTGTATCGGTGGAAAGCTCAGGAGAGCATTATGCACACAGCAGTTCAGATAACACTTTTGCTTTAATATAGAGTTAATTACAAGTTTCGAAACCTACTGGCAACCTCTGTTGTTCACCTTGCTTCATGGGATATGAAAGGGCTTGTATTTCTGAAGTAAATACATTGACAAAAGTGTAAGCTAAGGAATGTTTCTACCAAGCTGTCTTTTCAATTCAGTTTAGGCATAAATATACAGCATAGGAAGTTCCATTCTCGTTTCTCATTATTAGATACTTTACTGAACTGTATTTTGCTTGATAACTATAGTACTGTGGTCTTCAACAAGTATTCAGTCAAGCCTTTCGACCCTTTCTGTTTCTAGCCTAACATCTTTACACTTTTGCAGATTTGGATCGAGCATCTGTCGCAGAACCTCATTAGAGGGTTAACACAGAGCAGTCTGTCTGGGTGGCTTCAGTGCAAGGCAGCTCCAAACCCCTGTTCCTGTGGCTGGTGCCCAAAGCAGTCAAACCTCCTGCTTGGCACTGTCTGGGACTGTCATGTTTTAGTTGTCTGTGCTGTCTCTATCAGTTAAGGCGGAAATGAAAATACGTATGTCCCCCTAAAAATAGCATTACAGTTCTGTGTGTGATTCTCCTTTGGGAAAAAGGAGAAGAGGAACCTTTTTTTTTCCTCAGGAGTATCCACATTGAACTCCCACTCCTTTCAGCCCAATATTCTGATGCCAGTACCTCCGCTGAAGAAGCTTAAGCTCTCAAAGCTATTATCTGCATTCATCTACTTGACTCGGTGTTCACAATTCATCTATAAAATCAGTCTGGAATATCACGGATGAACATAAAATTGGAAATGTTGGAAGGGACTAATTGTGAAAAATCAGTGAGTCCAGCCAAAAAATCCCACTTCTTCACCAAACACACCACTAGTATCAGCATAAATGATATGTAAGAACATAACAATAACCGTAATGGTGTAGACCCTGCTTGGTATTTTGAGTCCAAACAATAGCCCTAAGCAGAAGTGAACAGTAAAACCAGTAAAGGCGTATATGTACTCTAATATTCTCCTAACCTCAAAATAATTGAATTAATCTTTAAAATTATGAATTAATTAATTATTTTAATTGTTATATAAATCATAATCTTTGTATAAGTTATTAACTCATATAAATTAAAAATAATCTAGGAATTTTATTATGTCTCATTTATAATGCCCACTGTATCTGTGTTTAAGAACTTGTTCAGGCTCCCCTTGAATCCCTGTAAAGTTCTTGCAATCAGAGCATTCTCCATCAAGGAGTTGTAGGTGTCAACCACCATCGTTCTTTTTTAAACCATGCTCTTACTAATGTCATTTGATGGTCCATAGTTCTTTGTACAGAAAGACAAGTGTGCAAAATCAGTTCTTATCCCTATCCACTCTTCTTATGTCATGTATGATTTTGTAAGCCCCTGTCTTCTCATTAAGAAGGCTGCAGAACATTTCCAATCAGACCCTCCAGAGCTTTTGATCATACATGTCCTCCCCTGAATATATTTTGTATCTGGTGTGGCCTCTGTCAGTTGAGAGATCCAGAGTTGTTTATCTTACTCAAGAAGTTGGTGAATTGTGAATTTTTACACTGGAATAATGTTACTCACTTTGTTTTCTTTGTTTTACTTGTTTTCTTAACTGCTGTCATCTGCTGTGATTCTTTATTAACCAGTCCATGAAGACTTTCCAAGATGTCACTTAGCTTAGCATGGCAGTTTTCTCAGTGTTTACAGTAGAAGTAAAGAAGAGTCACTTTCTCAGTCATACTAAAATTTACTCTGTACTTTTGGTTTCTCCTGTGATTTATTGAAATACGCATTGTATTGCTAGAAGAATATCAGTATTTTCTTCAAGGAGGGAAAAGCCTTTTGTTGAGTTGTGGGTTTTTTGTAAAACAATGTGTTAAAAAAATGTTTGTAGTCCTTCTCTGTATATGGAGTGAAATAGATACAATGTACGTATTTAGAAAAATCTGTCTTTTGGCTTCCTTTTTCAAACTTTCTGAATCTCAGTTTTTTACATCTTTGACAAATTAAGTAGCAGATGATCCTGTTGGCAAAGGGAAGATATTATGAAACATGTTTTGAGGACAGTCTCATGTGAGATTCAGTTAGAGTTAAATCACTTGTATTATCAAATTTTTGTCTAAAGTTTTGGGATCTACCATTTCCTAGCATGACAGAATTGGAATTTTGTCATAGTGTGGTCTCTGAGATGATCCAGTTTACATCCATTCCAGAAAAAAAGTTACCGTTGTAGAACAATTTATTTTCAGAGGCTTTCTCTGCACAGGGAACAGATGTTACCTGATGTCCTTCTCCAGCCCTCTTTAAATCAGATCATGTAGAAGTATAGCATATAAGTACCATCTTTCTCTGTATTATCTCAGCAGGCAGCCATTGAACCTTTAGATCTGTTTGTCTTCCCCTGTGTCATTCGAACTTCTCTTAGTGCAGAGCTACCTTGTAGTATTTGTTCTTAGAAAGGATTAAATCCAACGGAAAGGCTAACAAGTGGAAATTGGAAACTTCAGCATGCTTTTACCATGAACTGAAAATCATTTGGAAATGATACCTAGAAAATAAGGGTTAAAGGGCAAATGTCTTTAGATGACAACTACACCTGCAGATTAATGAAATTTATAAAGATTTGTAAAATTCAGGTAATGCATACTTTTATGGAATCACTGCTTTCAACAGTGTTTGCCCCAACAGATTTCTCGTCTCTCAACAAGCATTTTAGAGCTTCCCAAGAATTATTTGACAGTTCTTTTTCAAAAATTATAACCTGAGCTATATGCTCTTCTACCTCATTTTTTTTTCTGATCAAGACTCTGAAGACGTAGAAGAAAGACTAGACCAAAACCTGCTCCTTTATAGAACAGTCTATGACAGTATCCTTGGGCAAGAACTCTGAAAACATGTTTTTATTCATAGTACCAGAACTGTCTGCCAGAAGTGATGAATCTCATTGATGAGAGTGCAGAATCAATTGTAAAAACAATTTAGCCAATCACCTAATTCCTCTTCATTTTCACTCTTAATACTTACTTATATTGTTCTAGCATCATAAATTTTGTAGCAGACCTTATATAATCATCCTTGTTTTCTAGACAGGCTATCATAAAGATATTCAGTTCTTTAAGAAAATTGTAAATTTCTGAAAGGTAACTAATAAATTCAGCATCCAAGTATAACACAAATGTCAGGGATTTCTTGAAAATAGTCAGAAGAAGTCACTATTAGAAGTATTTCTATAAGATTCTGTAACCACTGATGAAAGATTATTAGTCCCCAGTAGATCTATCACTTGTGCTTTGTGCAAACTCTAAAGTTAAAGGTTATGAGTGTTTATGGTACCATATAGGTGCACCATGAATAGTCTTTCACACAGTATGATTCTCATTTGTTAAATTTGGAAGTGTACTTTCTCCTGGCCTTAATTTTCATGTAGTTCTTCATATTCTAAATGGCAGCTGAAGGCAAGCAGAAATAGCGAGTAATTGATTTAACAACCTAAGACAAGTACAGGGAAGTAGAAAAGTTTGTCTTAGTGCTTGATGTGACCTGAGAGAGCTTCTTTAGACTGTTTTTTCCTAACCAGTACCTCAGCACCTTGGGCCAGCAACGTGGCCTTTAAGCCTGAATGAGCATGACTTTTTTTTTTTTCTCAGTGCAAAGCTCCAGTATTTCATCTTTTCAAACTGCTTTACAGCACTCAGAGCAGAATTATATTGACAAGGTTAGAATTCATCTCCTAGAGGAGAATACTGTGCTCCTGTTAAGTGCTAATATAACATTTATGTGTTGCTACCTTAATAACAGCCCTGGCCAGCCTAATGAAAGTACTGAAAGCAAACAGTACTCCGTGAGATTGTATTATGACTGAAGTGATTGCAATTTGAGACAAATTGTCCCTTTTTCTGTTGCCACATCAAAACCAGAAATGCTAAAGCAATTGCTACATGTTTGGGATAGAATTACACTCCACTATCGTTAATATAGAAGTAAGTGCATTTTTCATGTAAACAGCTCACAAGGGTCAAGCATCAAAGATATTCTGTGCAAAATTCTTGTCAATAACTTTGTGAGTGAATTTTGAAATAAAGTGCCTGGAATGTGTCATTATTTCTTCCTCTCAAAGCTGAGAGCAAGTGTTTGAAAATTGAGCTTGTGAATTGAAGGCACTGCAAGTTATATGGCCTTATCGACTCCAGGCAAAATGACAGGTTTGCCTTGTTATTATTTTTCCTTTCAGAGGTCAGGCAATGGACAATATTAGCAGTATATACTGGATTGTAAGCAAATTGGTATATAAGAAAAGTTATTATCTGTGTACAGAAAAAAGATGGTGTAAGTCACTAATATTAAAAATGTTTAATATAAGGTCTCTCGGTAAAAATCGAGGAAAAAGTAAGAAAAAAGTAATACACTGGTCAAAATAAGCATTTCAACTGTTCAGGTACTTGAAAGCTATTTAAAACCATCAGAAGAAAAGGAACTCAATTACTCAGATTTAGCTGACCAAGTTAGCTAATTAGACATCCTGGTTGATGTGAAAACTATTTAAATATACATTTTCAATGAGCTCTGCTATTAAAAAAAACCATGTTCTATCTTCTAAGAGGATTTGGTCAAGATAATTCTGCTGTTCAGAACTACCTGAATTATATTTTTGCTGTATCTGAACTGAATCTTTAATACTCCAACTTTTAAAATAAAACTTACGTACTTTACTGGCTCATTTCTGTAGTTTTGGTAGTTCCTACCATTTTTTTATTCTTCAAAAACTACTGATGTAAAAAAAAGTCACCATATGCAAAAATACTTCTTTTGATTGCAGAATGAGTGCAAAATACATTATGATCAGCTTTTTTTTTTTAATAGTACAGGCACAGTAGTGGTTTGAGATTGCAAACATGAGGAGATACTGTCAAATAAATTCAAAATTGCTCAAGATGACTTTTCAATAAGGAAAGTCGAGGGGAAAAGCAGTTTCCATGAAATAACTGTACTGCATAAACTTTTTTAATATTTTAACTGAATATGAGCAACATTAATTTCTACAGCTCTATAACATGGACAATATTTTGTTTATCTTTTAGGTTGAAGATTCAGAGATGTATCATGATGAAAATGCAGTATGTGGGTTGCTTGCTGTGGTTGTAATATCTCACCTACCCAGAGACGCTGCCATTGAATGGCATGTTGTTGCAGTAGTTGACAATCCACTTCAAAGAAAACACTTTGCCATGAAGATGTTGTCAGAGGGCTTCCAAATTGAGTGTGAATCTGTGGAGTCTAGTTCTGCATCTTGTGCATCAATCTCAGTACGCCTGAGCTTGATTTCACCATCCACTTCTCACCTTGATTTAGATGGACCTCTTCATGACTTAGTTGCTATGTTTAAACAAGCTGTTGACAAACTTTCAGAAGACTGCAGCGTGAGTCCTTTGTCCTTTAGAGCTTTCTTCAAGGAGCATGTCTTTGATGCTGAAACACTTCAAAAAGGTAAGACTTGCCATGACAGGAATTAGGTGTAATGCTAAGCATAAGGTAATTCTTGTTTATTCTACATCAGATTTCATTGGCAAAAATAACATTTTAGATGAGCATTTCAAGGATAGGTGGCCAAGAAGGCCAATGGCATCCTGGCCTGTATCAGCAATAGTATGGCCAACAGGACCAGGCTGTCCTTCTGCACTCAGCACTGGTGAGGCCACACCTCAAGTCCTGTGTCCAGTTTTGGAAGCCTCACTGCAAAAATGACATTGAGGTGCTGAAGCATGTCCAGAGAAGGTCAACAGAGCTGGTGAAGGGTCTAGAGAGTCAGTTACATGAGGACAGGCTGAGGGAACAGGGGTGTTTAGCCTGGAGAAAAAGAGGCTTAGAGGAGACCTTATCAGTCTCTACAACTGCATGGAAGGAGGTTGTAGCCAGGCAGGGACTGGTCTCTTCTCCCAGGTAACAAGTGACAGAACAGGTGGAATTGGCCTCAAGTTGCACCAAGGGAGGCTTAGTTTGAATATTAGGAAAAATTTCTTCACCAAAAGGTTTATCAAGCATTGGAACAGACTGCCCAGGGAAGTGGTGGAGTCACCATCCCTAGAGGTATTTAAAAGATGTGTAGTAGACTTGATGCTTAGGGACATGGTTTAGTGGTAGACCTGGCAGTGTTAGGTTTACAGGTGGACTCAATGATTCTGAAAGCCTTTACCAACCCAAACAATTCTATAGTACTACAATTAAGATACATTTGTTCTTTTTCTGGTTAAAAGGCATGTTTCTCATACTGAAAAGCTCTGTTCTTGGAGTTTCTGAAGTCCAAACAGGATGAAGTCCTGGATTACTTTTGTTCTAATCTCACATCTGATTTTGATTAGGAAGTTGAATTTTATATGATCTTGCTCTAATCTGAGTTACTCTGTGATTCCATGCAAGAGAAGTTGCTGAGAAATCCAGCCACCTTAGGATTCAATATAGGGAGAATGAATATTTTGCATAAAAGTATTTGAACAGTTGTACATTTGGTAGCCTCTTTCTGTCACAGTCTAGAATTATGTTCAAATAACAAATTTCTGTCTGCTAGCAGGAACTCTTTTGAGAATAAATAATAAAATATTAATGTTTTAAAATAAGGAAATGGTGTTGTATCCTCTGGATTAGAGGGTGTCTGGTTTTGAACATGGACTGATTTCTAACTTATTTAAATAGAACTTGCTGTCCAAACAAATTTGTTGGATTTTCTCCCAATGTTTATTTTTTCAAAATCTCATTCCCTTACCAGGTAAAGAGAATACAGAGCTATAAATGTAATGTTACAACTACAGTTTATTTCTTATGTTGTAGATCTGCATTTTGGTCTATGCTCGACTTGGGACAACTAACATTATGCAAGAGCACAAAAGCTTATTTTATCTGTCAGACCTAGAAAACTGGTAGACCATTCTTGTATTGAAATCAGTAAGAGCTTTGTTATCAATTTGAGAAGGAACAAAATCAGATCCTTAGTCTATATTTGTCTCAAACATGCATGCACTTTAAAAATCCTTGCAGACCACAACTGATCCATATTAATTAGCTGACATAAATGTTAGCCCTCAAATATTCTACTGTCCTATTTTTTTTCTTAACCTGCAGCAGTTTTTGAAGAAAATTCAACTTGACATTGTTTAATAGATTTAAAATACAGGAATTGAAAGCTATAAAAATGTGGCATAGAATAAGCATATTTAATCCAGGAAGCAAGGAATGAACATATAGTCTGACAGAATGTTGTTGTTTTTACTACATCTTGTTTAAGAGCTAAAAGGAAACCTGATAAAACATGTTTCTGGCGTGGGATTAACATTACTGTTTCGCCTGCTTTCTTTCTGATATTTCTCAGGCCATAGAATAATTACGTCCAAACAAATTTCATTTGCTTTATAAAATATATTGCTCAATATAATGTATAAATTGTGGACATAAAAATTTGACTCAGCTCCATTCATGTTATACTACCAATAGCATAGACATAGAAAGATTTGTGTGATTGTCATATATTCATTCTTGTTGTGTTCAGATCTCTGTACTGTCATAATAATTCCTATCATTATACCAATTTTATCATTATCCCCACTGGTAAGAAATACATTCTTGCAAATCTGTAGAATATATAGAATACATTAAATTTATGAGGAACACTAATTCATTGATGAAGAATTTTAAAATAACATTTTTCTTCTTAGGAAAAATTTCTAGAAAGTTTGTGCAATGGAAGAATAAGTGTGATTGATATATATTCAAAAATAATTTCTCAAATTGAAGTGGTTGTTGCTGAAGTGTCTTGCTTGTAGTTTCTATCTGATAGAAGACTATATATATATATATGTATATATATATATACATACACACAATTTCTCTGGTTCAAAATCAGAAGTCTAATTATTAATATATTATTATGACACAGGGACATGTTCAAGTGTACTGGTAATATGTTGTAGTGGTTTGAGTTTGT
>VZTJ01003252.1:0-72169 GCA_013397795.1 Orthonyx spaldingii
GGCAAGCTAGCGGTCAGCGACATTCATAAATGCAACTCACATCACTTCTGTATTTAACTGTACCCAACGCAGCAATGCCACCATATGGTGTAGTCCTCTTAGCTATATCAGTATTTAATTGACAACACCAACGGAAGCCCATGGAAATACAGTGATTATGAGTCAGTATGTGGATAACAATGCCAGGTACAGACTTCTGCAGGGGGAGAGTCGGAAATGCCTGAGGGAATTCATTAGTTTCTAACATCCTTTCCCATTACTTTCTAACATCCTTTCCCACTACTTTCAAGCCTCTAATTTCTGTCAATAGGCCTCACCAGCAGGTTCATGTCTCCTATCTTTTGAAAACTGCAGGATAAAATTTCCCCACGCACAGCTTGGAATAAAACAGGCCATGTGCAGTTGAGCAGACAAGAAAAGCATAAGACTAAATGTAGCTTCCACTCAGTTTTTTCTGCCCAGGCATCGTACCTCTTAGGGGAGAATACTATGCAGTGAGTATGAAAACTGTCATCTGTTGTGCTGGAATCCTCATCCAAGTCCATTGGAATTTTCTACCAAATCCTGGTTTGGTTTTTTATTTTAATGGAACATTCATGAAACATACAGAATTTTTTTATCAACTTACAAGAAAAGACATAAACCAAAACCTCATACAGAATATTTTCCTTCTTTTTTATGTATCTTATAATTGTTGAAAAGATTTGAGACCTGGAGTTAAACTTGTTCCACTCTGTTCCTTAAAAGTCTGCTCTGACACTACTTGCTGTTCAGAAAAGATCATAGAAATCATAGAATACAGTGAGTTGAAAGTGACCCCTCAATATCATGGAGTTCAACTCCTGACCCTGCACAGGACCATCCTCAAGAGTCGCACCATGGCCTGAGAGTGTTGTCCAAAAGCTTCTTGAACTCTGTTGGGTGAGAAACCTTTTCCTGATATCCAACCCAAACGTCCCCTGACTCATCTTCCTGCCATTTCCTCAAGTCCTATCACTGGTCACCAGAGTGAAGAGATTGGTACCTGCCCAGGTTCCCCTCACAAGGAAGTTGTAACTGCAATGAGGTCTCCCCTCAGTCTCCTCATCTCCAGGCTGAGCAAAACAAGTGACCTCAGCCATGCCTCATACAGCCTCCCCTCCAGACTCTGCATCATCCTTGCAGCCCTCTTTTGGACAATCTCTGACAGCTTTATGTCTTTTTTATACTGTGACACCTCACACTGCACACAATATTTAAGGTGAGGCCACCCCAGTGCACAGAGCAGGACAAGCTGGCAATGCTGGGCCTGATGCACCCCAGGACAGGGTTGGCCCTCCTGGCTGCCAGGGCACTGCTGGCTCCTGTTCAATTTTCCAGGTCCCTTTCCATGGTGCTGCTCTCCAGTCTATTGCCATTAATATATTGGAAAAAACCTCTTTTTATTGTTCCCTATGGTTCTTTCCACCTTCAATTCCTGTTGAGCTTTGGCCGTATGAATTTTCTCCTACAGTGATAAGCAGCACCTCTGTATTCTTCCCATGTCACCTGACTATGCTTCCACTGGGCATACATCTTTCTTATATTTCCTTATTTCCAAGAGATGATCCCTATTCAGCCAAGCCAGCGTTCTGCCTTGCCTCCTTGACTTGCAACATTTGGAACTTGTCTGCTCCTGTGCCCTCAGGAGGTGATGGTTAAAAAATGGCCAGCACTGATGGACTCCAGCACCTGCAAAAACATTTTTCCCAATGGTCCTTATTTACTAATTCTCTGAGTAGCCTGAAGTCAGTCAAAGAATAATTCATTGGAATCAGTGCCCTGGCTGGGAGGTCTATAGTAGATTCTCATAACGGTATTTGCATTATTTGTTTGCCCCTTGATCCTTACCCAGAAGTTCTCAACTGTGCCATTGCCAGCTGTGGGCTCCATATGTTCTAACCCTTCCATTACACACAGTGCCACCCCTCTGCCTCTTCTGCCCTGCCTGTCCCTCCTGAAGAGCCTGTAACCATCCAACAGGGCACTCCAGGCACAGGATTCATCCCACCAGGTTTCACTTATGCCAGTCAGAACCTTTATCCAACTCATCAGTTATCTGTCCTTCTAGTTCCAGGGCCTTGTACATGTTGTAGAAGGTGCCAGTCCTGTTAAATTTTCAGAAGGAGGAGGAACCTTCTTGCTGGTATGTGAAGTGACCTGCTTCCAGCCTTCATCTTCAACATACCCTTGACTAATTACCTTGCAAGATTCTGAGTCCACCTGCTTCTCCACTACAATGAAGGTTTGAGACTCGTGAGTGTCTTGAGACTGTAGTGTCTCTGAAAACAACCAATCTCTTTCTCATTCACTCAAATACAACATAGCTTATTCACTTCCTCCTGTATCTCCCTCCCATGGTGACACAGGTTCTCAACCACAGCACAACCTTCTGCAACAGAACTCTTTGTCAGTCCCTACCTCACAGAGAGGCCTCAGTCACTCCTGGAACCTGTGACCTGGAGATCTCCATCAGCCATCAGCAGGTCTGTCTGGATGGAGGCCTCTGACACGGGAATGAGCTCCTATAGCACATCAGCACCACAACTGAAGAAGCTTTCACTGGTACGCTAATAAGGCTGAAGGGATCTTTTTGAGCTCTTCTTCACCAGACACTGAGTCTATTTATCTGTCTGTTGGCTCCTCCTGGGTGGTTGTAGAGGAGCCCTTCCTGCTCACCCTGCAAGCTGCCATGCAAACTACCGTGCCACACCCTCACTGCTGTGCCACACCCCTGCTTGTCACATTGGATCATTCATGCTCCCTAGATCTATTTAAATCTCCCATCTGCTCCTGGCAATGCCCCCTTCATGCCTGCTTGGCTGCCCAGGGCTTCCAGATCCAGATGGGTCTCAGGGCTGCTGCTCAGGTGTCCCTGAGGTCAGGAATGCTCCTCTTCAGCTCAGTCTAACCCTCACCCTCGGGCTTGCCTCAGACACCAATGCTGCCCCCACTGCTGCTGCTGCTGCTGCTGCTGCTGTGTCAACTGACCCAACAGATGAGTCCAATACTAGACACTAAAATTCCTTAAAGTTTTGGCATTCAAACAGCAGGTTGAAACTCCATTAACTCCACCGGACAGCTCCACTTTGAGAATCCACTCTACCTTGTTTACGCCCACATTTTCAAGTAGGTAATCCATTTTCTACAGTTCCTGTAAAGTGCCATACACTTACAGAATACATTTGAAGGGTACATACACTTGCAGTTTGCAATATGCTCGTGTATCCTTTGCACGGAGAGCTGATCTGTTAATGTACTGTAACGGTTATCATGGATTTCTTCCAGAGCCCATTAATGTCAACAGAAGATTCACAATAAATGCTGAAATCCAGATCAAATCCTGTTTCCTCACTATTACTGTATGGATGGACAAAGATAAATATGCCATTCTCACACATATCTGCTGAACTCTTCTGATAGGTGCCACATCACCTGTTTGAGCTGAGTGATACATCAAATAGCATCTTAAGAGCACTGGTGCAATGGATCTGCAGATTATTTCTCACAGAAAAAGGGACACTATTTACATCCCTGGGCACTCAATTTTCATTCTGAAAACATGTTGGGAGACCAAAGAGGGTTAAGTATAGAGGAGTAAGACATTTAATAGAAAAAGAAATTGAAAATCTTTGATCTCACATTTGCATAGTCTCCTTGATTTACCTGTTACTTTTATTTTAAACAGAGAGATCCAATTATGAAAATCATACTTTTAGTTGCATACAACTCTAGTCACATATCATGAGAAAAAGCTTTTTTTTTTTTAAATAATAACAAAAAGACTCTAACAACTTAACAAATCATGGACTGATTCTAGGTCTGTTTCTAGAAACTCATGCAAAATGAAGTTCTAAAAGGATTTCATTCCTGCTAATCCCAGTGTCATTAACAGGGATTATTTTTCAAGAATCCCCTTTGTATATATACTAAAGCCTTAAAAGTTTTGCTTAAAAGCCAAAAAAATTTTTTGATTCATGGCATTATGCAACACTAGGAAGAAAAACATCATAGATTAAAAAAAATGTTCTCATGGGCAGTTAGTATTCATACATTTCGTGTCCAGAATCTAGAATTATTGCTCTGTGATTGGCCTTCCATAACAGTCAAAGTAAGTACCAGCTTATCCCTGTAACATTTATGACATTTTTTTCTAGCACTAATTAATACAGACATAAATAAAACCGATCAGTCTTCTAAACCTCATCTGCAGATTTCTAAAGTTAATGGAAAGACACCTGTTGACTTCAGCAAGTTGTAATTTAAATCTTATTAGAATACTTATTCCTGAACAAGTGAAAAGGGAAAGCATGGGAAACAGTATTATTTTATGCTGGATTTTAATAATTCTACTATCTCAAAAAGGTTTTCACCTCTGTCTGGGCTAACCACTAGTGTTGAGGAATATAAACAAGACCAGAAGCACACAAAGTGTGCTCCAAGACAATTATTTAGTATTAAAAAAATAAGGTGCACAAAATGAAAACAGTATAAAACCAAAAGTGAAACAGTCCTTTTAGCAAATGGTGTAACAAGGATTGCTGGGTCACATTTGTGCCATAACAGGTATCTTAGTGTCTTTGGATATGCCTGGATCTGTGAAGTGCTGTGACATTTGGTAGTGCGAATTAAGATTCAGGTTTCATCACAGTCTTTTGGTATTGTCAAAATCACTAGAGTACAGAATGCATAATTTGCATTGGCTGTGGAAGAAGAGATGGTGCCTGTTCTAGCACAGAGGGGGAAAGGCCATCTATAGCTGATCCATTGTAAAGCCTACAGGTGCAAAGCAAACTGCCCACGGCTTCCAGACAGGTTAGAAAGAGGGCAGTGAGTTTAAAGCCTTGATGGTACGTCTTCAGCAGATTTTGTAGTCTTTTGAAGGTGAATTTTGTTACAAGAAATGAGAGAAAAACATTAAAGATGTAGGCTGAATCATTCAAGGTGATCTAGAAAAACTCGTTATCCAGGTCTCAGACTTTCCTAGTGCTCCCAGGGATCTGAAGATGTGAAGAGGACTTTTTTTCCCAGATACTCCTTACTTCATATTGCAAGCTGGGGCCCTGAGAAGTCATAGTTTCTCCATCCTATGGGTCCTTACAGGATCTATTTTCTTCTTCAATCTTTGCTATACTGAACTGGTGTTGATTGGAAACTCTAGAATCAAATATATTCAGGTTAAATTCTCAGAAAAATTCTTAATTTTATATCTTCCAGATGCTTGACACATTTATTATAAGGTAACCTTGAGCTGTAAATGTATTTCTGCCATAGTTCAACAATTTTTAACTATCTACATTTTAATATAAAAACAAATCTGTTGACATTCAACATGTCAAGGATAAGTGTCTATGCGCAAACACTTTTGAAATGTTTTGGAGTTAACTTTGTTCAAGGCAGCTTGACTTATAAAAAACATGACAAAGGCATCAAGCTGATGTAAACTCATTATCTGTGAATAATGTAAAACAAATGTACCAGATTTGTACTTCTGGGTGGCAAAGTTGGTACACAGATGTGGTACTAATGATAATGGAATTATTTTCCAAGGTTCAAGCTAACTTAATAAACTCAGAAAAGAAAGATTGCATGTTGATGATTGTGTATTGAAAGAGCTGCAAAGAAAATTTCAATATTTACATCCAAGATGCTAAGTTCTGGGCCAAGAGTGGTTTTAAGCAGAGCTCCAATTCAGTCTTTTTCAGAAGCAAGGATAAACACAGGATTGCTTGATGTATTCAAGCATGGAGAAATGCAAGGAGGATGAAGCTGCTTTGATAAAGTTGCCCTGTGTCAATATATTGGCCACACCTCTCAAAAACAAAAGAAATATGTGTTTCAATAATAACAGAAGTGCAAAAGGCATGGCAAAAAGTTTTTGCTAGATTTTTGAGACTGTGGAAACTGATTATTTCTTTTCACTTATCAATAATTTGTTTAAGATACATGTATCATGCTTTGAAACTCTATTTTTGCAATAAATAGCGGTTGCTAGAAAGGTCGGATACAGACCACAGAACTGTGAAATAAAACTGGGTGGATCTAGACAGTCTGTGAATGAGAGCATTAAAATTCAAATGGCATTTTCCTGGGAGCAACAGAGGGTTCAGACAGAGTTTATTTTCTGAATGTCTAAGCTTCTTTAAGATGGCTTAACTGCTAATGTTAAAAGTGGTGACTGAAGGCGGTTAGGCTCAGCTGGTGTCACACAGCTATGTATAAAACAATTACTTAAAGCTATGCTTTAGTTTAGATGATTGAACCCAATAATTTATACTGCAATAGCCTCTGCATGATCACTATGGAGAAAAAATTTTCAAGGTGCTCTTGACATCTTGCAGAGATACACCATAACATCATAGTACTGTCCTGTCTTAAGACATTGAGACTATCAAGATTGTCTTGAACTGAGTAATCAGTGGCTCTCTAGAAAACAGAAGTGCCCATTTGATAATTTCTCTATTTTGCTGTAATTAACAGGTTAGTAGTGTAAGTCAGCAAACTAATTTGATTTTGAAGGATTAAAAAATATTTGCTTAATTTTATTGCATATTAATATCTTATTAGTTTTGGGAAGACTTTATCCCAAATTTTTTATCTCCTAAGAGTTTACCAATGTTATGAACCCAATGTTTATTCAACCTTCAGTCAGCACGGCCTTAGAGGATTATAAAGCTGAATAAACCGAGCTATTATGCCTTTCATTATTACAGCTTTGAACACAATGAGCTTGTTCCTATTGAAAAAAGAGGGTAGACACTTCTTAAAAAGATTAAGCAGAGTTTGGCATCTAGTTTGCAGATAGTCGTAAAGTATTGATATAAAATATTAAATTTATCCTCACAATCTAAAGAAGAAAACATAAAATTTATGGTTTCATGTCTGGAAAGAGATCGACAAGCTTCAGTTATTTAAGAATAGCTTTTACAACTTCCTAAGCCAAATAAACTTCATTAACTGAATAAACAAAGAGAGGGAGATGTGGAAAAACCAACTTGTTGCAAGGGCTTACTCTGTAGCCAGGGAGCAGCAGTGGGTCTGCTGCAAGTGATGTCGTAGTGCAGCCTGGTGTTTGATGCTTCCTGATACTGAGAACTTAAATACACGCTGGTCCTTAAATGCACAAATAGTGAACTGAGTGAAAAGTCTGAAGAGGGTTGAAATTTTTCAACATGGCCATTATGAGGTCAGGTACTATTACTCCAGCTAGAATGACAGTAGACTTTTGAAATTGTGCAAGTAGTAGAAGATACTCTGTATCATGAACTAGCTGCCCATTACACATTTAGAAAGGTAGATGATGTATATAAAAATACATATATATAAAATTTGAGTGATTTTATGACACCACTGAAATTGAAGTTAAGATTTATAGTTGCTAATGCAAAGCTCTCTCCTCCTAAGTTGAAAGGTATACTTTTCATTGCCATGCTGTTAACAGAGACATCAACCTCTAAATACAATCTGTCTATCATTTTGGAAGGGTATGATGCTTAATAGTTCAAGCTTATTCTTCATTCTAAGATCCATAAAACTTGAATTCCTAAGTACACTGACACTTGCAAAAATGTTTTGGACAAGATCCAAAGAGCTTTCTTAGATGAATACTCCAAGATGACCTTTCACTGTGTGTTTAGGGTTTCCAAGTAAGTGTGGGTTTTGTTCAACAAAAAATTACTTAAAGATTTATGTGCAGTTTGCCAAGAAATTTTCTGGTTTTTTCCAATTTTTGTGGCAAAAACAGATTGCTTCATTTTGCTAACTTTTATTATAGAGTATTAAGGAGTTTAAACATGCTACACAGTTGAGGAAGCCATTATTAAAATACACAAGATAAGAGTGGCATGTTCCATAATATATCCTTATTATCATATGCTAAGTGTTCAGAAAGCCTAATATTTTTCTTGGAACATTGCTAGTACTATGTAGTTTGCAGCTGTGATATGGTTCCTTCATATGCCCTGAAACCTTGAAAAAAAAATCACTTTTGAGTTGATTTTACAAACAGGAAGAGAAAGGAAATAATAATTTTAATGGTGCCTTTCATTTTCATATTGAAATTATGTTCTGCTGTACTTTAGATTACTAATAAGGATTAAAATATTTCTCATTTTGTTTGATTGGGGTTTTTGGTTGGTTTTAGATTTTTGTGTTTTGGGCATTTTTGGTGGGTTTTTTGGTTGTTTGGTTGGGGTTTTTTTTGTTTTGTTTTGTTTTGTTTTTTGGGGTTTTTTTTCTTTTTGTTGGGACTTTTTTCAGGAACAAAAACCCAATCTCCTCATCCCTAAAAGTGTACAAAATAAATATAATGGAGTAAATCCATTATGATACCAATCACATGTGCTATATAGCTGTTAAGAGTGGATTTGTGCATATAAACAGTTTCTTAATCTTAATTTAAAAGGCTTATTTCTGGGGTTTTTTTTACACAAAGGAATAAAAGTAAAAAGTGATAATATTTAACTAAAAGGATCAGGGAAATGTTTAATAATTTTATTTACTGTAGAAAAAGAAAACTTCTCAAGATTAAAGAGGTCTAATATTTTTCAAGATTTTTGTAGCTGCTTTCCACTTTTTAATAGGAATACAGGCACTGTGTCAGTTAAAATAAAAGTAAGAGGAATTATTCAGAGGAGAAAGTCTCAGTTTGGAAACAAGCAAAAGTAAAGAAATGGAAAGAACTGAGTAGTGACAAAGAGCTTTGGCGCAGAGGTGAACTGCTTGCAAGAGAGGAAACAAAAGGCGGTGATAACCAGGCAGGATCTGTGCTCCCTGGCGGGCGTGGTGGCACCGGGAGCGGGTTCCCTCGGCACAGCTCCTCGGAACTGGAGCAGCTCAGATAGCAACGTGCGCAGGTCGCTGCGGTGGCGTCCCTCTGACAACAGGGACTGAGTGACTGAACCTGGTACAAAAAGAAAAAGATGCCAGTGAAAGGGCTAGGAAGAAGATTAAGTAGCTGGAACTGCACAAAGAGAAATTTTATCCTCTTTAGCATTAGTAGTCCTGGTTGCATCTATCTACCCACAGCCAACACTGCTGCTATCTTCGCCTGGCATTTCAGCAAAAGAAAGGGAGGGAGCAGAGGTTGCACACAAATTGCAGCTTCCATATTTCCTCTGTATAATATTTCTGTTTCTGACAGGATGGATGATCTTTTTAAACACACTATATGCTAGCATCCAAATATACTATTTATTTCCTCAGCATCATATGGGCTGCCTTGTGATATTTCCTTGAGAATAAATACAGACTGCAACCATCTGTGTCTGGACTCTTCTCCCATGTCTTCCCACAGTTATTTCTTCTATGAGTTATTTTAGCTTTTCTTTTCTTTGTAGGTGCATGTGTATTAATATACAAGCTATAAAGTTCCAGTTGGAAAAAAATTGTGTCTCTTTTAAAAACATGTTTAATCCAGTTTGCTCTTAATCACATGGAATTTTAGTCCCACTTTCTGACAGCTGATACTTGAACGATTATATTCTGTCTGATGGGTTGTAATTATTCACTCCCTTTCTATTGTGTAAAGATGTTATCACAGTATCTGCGTGGCCTGAGCATGCTGGGTGAAGTAATATTATAGATAAGAAATGTACTCAGTTTTTATAAATATGCAATAAAAGTAAGGGAGTAATTTTTCTAAGATCAATAATATTAATTTCTAACTTGATCTTTGGATTATTTAAGAGGTGATCTTTGCTAGACACCAGTTCCTGAAGCCAGTTCTCACAAATTCCTATAAGTGTCATCAGTTTCTGAAGAAAGTTTTGCCCTGTGTTTCAGAGTATTCTGAGAAGTATTTTGACTGATAAGCAATTACTAAGAAAAGCTATTAATTCTGTCATAAGTTTGTTTTTTGTTTATCTGATGAAGTTTGGAGGAAAAGTTGCTGACAGATTGGTATGAGGAACTTCAGGCTTATGGTTTCACCAGAATCTGCATTAGTCAATGGACCTTTCTGACCCACACAATGTGAATTATTAACTACTGGCTTGATTATTTGAGAGATAATTATGTAGCGTGACTTCCAGTTAACTTCCTCAGTAATCACTTTTCATACATAATTTTCTGTTCTACACACGGAGAAACAACTGAACAAACTTATATAGATTAAACAAACTGTGTCTCCAGTAGGATGGGGAAAAAAAAGGGACGGATTGTTCTTTGTAGTGATTGTTTTTATCTTTATGCTATCAAGCATAAAGGATTCACTAGATAGTACTGTGCTTGTGAAGGCAAAACCATCAATTAAATATTCAAGACAGAAGGAAATTAAGGTTCAAATCCAGTTCTGGAATATCCTACTTCAAGTCAATGGACCTAAAATTGATTAACTTGAACCTGGTTGTACCAGGTTACAGAAAAGTTGACTTTATCCCAATAGCTTTTTGGAGTGGTTTTGAATGACACAGTGTTAGTCTTTTTTATTTCACACTTTTGATAGCTTGGGAAAAGGTGACAGTAATGGTGGTGGGATTTGACTCAGATTCATCTTGAAAACTCCGTGTAGAGGAATTTACGAGAAAAGTTAATGCCTCATAAAGTAGTGCTGCAATGTTTTTTTTAGTGTTAAAGGACAATTTTAACATACATATAATCTACAAATATAGTCAGTAATTGATATATAATGAATGTAAGTTTCTTCTGTGTTAATGCTCTCTTAAACAGGAGTTTTTTGTGTATTGAACATGAATTGTGGTGATTTATTTTAAGAGGAAGTCTAGGAAGTATTTTTGCAATATAGTGAAATATAATGCAGTAATCTTCACATTTGGAAAATTCTTTGTATGTACAAATGAGGTGCATGAACAAATTTAAAAGCATAATTTTTTGTGTAAACTGTATAATTCACAACTTTATTAGAAAATAAGATGAAATAAATTTGATAAATTTGATACAGTGCACCAAATTCTATATTTTGACATAATAAAATGATTTATTTGGGAGGAGAGCTTTTCAGAATTGCTTTTTATAAAAAGTATTAAAAACGTACTAAAGAAGGGAAAAATTACTGACACACAGTTTTCTGTGGTTAAATTCAGAAATAAAATCTAGCAGAATCTTGTATCAAAAACTATTTCATTCTCACCATCTTCCTGTAATTGCCTGTTATATACTTACCCTTCAATCTTAAAGAGTTATTCCCACTACTTTTTTCCAGGAAGGCTTGGTAATTGTCCTTTATATTTTGCACAATGTAAGTGCTACAGCCCTGAAGTAGCAATTTCACATCTAACTTTTACTTTCTGTATCTCTTCTGCTAGTTTATAAGTGTTATTAATATTTGATATTATTTTTCTCCTTCTTTTAAAGAAAGTGAAACCTTTATATGGTCTCACCTTGACTCAGTAATACTTAAGACTTTGAATTATGTTGTTCATGTTTATGATGAGAGGAAAAAGGCCACCTCTACACGAAACTATTGAATTTTAGTGTAAAGTTCTGGAGAGGTGATTCTTTTTATTTAAAAATAAGACATCTTAACAGGAAGCCCTTTTATAAGAACATCTCAATTTTCCTCTTCCTTCTATATGTTTAGATGACACATTAGTCAGCCTGAAAGGCTGCATGTAGTCATCTTATCTGCTTAGTCATCAGCTGTCATTAAAGGAGCTCTGCACAGATGGGGCATTTTGGGTGAATCAGGGGTTCTCCCTGTACTTGGTGTGCTGGGTAGGGTACCCAGCTCATTGCTACTGCTGCTCCTGATGCTCTCACTGTTCAAAGCAACCATTTTGTCATGCTTCAGGCTACCTGTGAAAAAGGGTCATGTCCTCCTTTGCATCTACATATTGTTTATTACTGTCTGCTGTACTCTGTAATAGTGATAATTTCAGTTGAACAGTATTTAGGAAATCAAGGCTAGTAGAGTTCCAGGTGGGAGAAAATACTTTTGTACTTGTTTATTAACTGCATCCACACAGACACTGAACAATGGTTATATTATGAAAGCATTCTGTACAGTGTTGTACGTATTTACACATATTGTCTCAAAAAGGAAAGTGACCACCACCATCCTTCATACTTTTTTCCAGATCTAATGATAAATATAATGCAAGAGAAAAGAATTACAACAGAAAAAATACTCAAGCCCTCAGAAGTTTCAAAACAATTCCACCAATGCCTTTATTTAAGAATTTTGTTGTCAAGTATTGGCATATGTAAATATCTGCAAAATATCTTTTTGAATATTTTATGTGCCAGTTTTCTGTCCCAGTGATAGATGGTTTGGATGTATTTGCAAATATGAGCTGCATTGTCATCTATACTTTTGTTTTAATGTGATGTTTTTGTCATAATCCAGTGGTTAGGATGTCCAACAAGAAGCTACAGATCTAAGCTAAAATCTGCTCTTTTTCCAATTTAATACAGGTATAAGATCTGAGTTCACTTCTCAGACAATTGTTATTGTAAAGCTTTGTGAGTTGACCACTTCCAGATCCTCAGCTGATGTAAATTCTCACTGAATTAAGTGTTTCTTGAGATAAAGTAAGTGCGTAAATATGACCGATCAAGAGTCTGGCCGTTCAGAGAAAGGCTGTGAAAATTTGTTTTAAAATCATATTATAATATATAAGTATTTTTGACACTCAGTGCTTGCCTCAAACTGTATCTAGCATAATTATTTCACCACTATCCTTTGACTCCCTAAATAGGGAGAAATGAAAGACAGGCCTTACCACATTTCTGCAGGACAGTCTTCAAAAATGATAATGTCCCTCCAAGGTAAAACAGATGATCTCTGGTGTTTCTGAAGTAATTTTTTTGCAAAACAAAACGTTTTTGATGTGAAGGAAATAGGAATTCTTTTTTTTATTCAGTGAGTGAAAACCACCTAACAAAGCTCATAAATTTCCTAAATTCAAATGCAAAAAGGAAACAATTCAAGTGAGTATACACTTCCAGATCTGGTATCCTACCTTCAATTTTATGCTAATTGCCATGTAAACCTTTTATGTCGGTTGCAATTTTTGAGATCATTGACTAAAATTTTGACTGAAAGAGAAGAAATGTTTTACTGGACAAGAACATTAAGTATGTGATAAAAAGACTCAAAATATCCCGCTTAGAGTCATGAGACTCAATTCCTGCTTCAGTCAACTTCTGAAGTCCAAAGTAATCTACTGAAAATAAGTGTCACTAATAGCTCAAGTATTCTGTTGTTAAATTTTCATGCAAGGCTTCCATGCTAGAATATTCTACACAGCTGAAGACATCTCCATTTTATAACTTTACTGCTTAAATTTAGTGAAAGTGTATACCCAGCTTTCCTTCAGAGCAGTAACAAGGTCTGCCCTGAACTAAGCAAATAAAAAGGTCAAAAACTAGCAGGTCACTGGTTTCTTTGGACAGCATCAGACTGCTTTTACACATGGATAAATCTTGCTTCGGCGTGGTTGAGGTGCCTCTTTTAACAAACTGTATTGCTGACAGCAAAGAGCAAGATTTTACAGCCTGAAGCCAGTGGGAGTTCTGCCTTTGACCAGAGTCAAGAGTGTATCAGAGCACAGGTTACATTCCCTCCCCTAAGACAGTCAGATCTGCGACACAGTCGTCGTTTGGGAATCTTTCACTGCAAATCTTCTTTTGCTTTAACAAAGTCAGAAGTCTTTGACTCAGAATGTCTTGAACAATAGCTCACTCAAGACTGATTGGGCATGTGGGTTCACTTCCTGGCTTCCAGCTAAACTTTGTTTCAAAAATTACATTACAAACCAGTAATGACATTATAGATCCAATACATTTGTACAGTACCTTTGAGTAAATGGAGACATGTAAAGAATGATTATGTATTTATGAACTGGAGAGGAGGTTGGGCTGCAGTTGAGATAAAAAAAGATATGACTCATCAAAACCTACCAGCCAGGGCTGTATTGTAAATTTCTGTGAAACCTGGTTATATTGTATAGTCCCAATCCACTCTAGGGCACATACAGCCTAAATCATGAGCCTTCAATTTCTCAGCATAACACTTCAATACGATAATTGGGAATTACTATTTTTTTGGAACCTTTTGGAAGGAAAACACCTTTTTGACTAAAGTGAGCATATCTTTATATTGCTTTCTTTTTTTTAGAAGTATTTCTTTGTAAAATTCTATTGAGGACAATCAGAACTCCCATTTTTTTGGTGATCTTCTGTTCCCCTTCTGTGTTTATGTTGAAGGGACTTTGGCATGCAAAATGCCTCAAGCTGAAAATATGGCAAATACAATTGATGAAGCACTAATTTTCATGCATTTGTCAGCAATTCAAACTCATTTGTGCAGTGAAGAGCTTTTCAACACAGCTTTCTATTAAAGGGTAGAGGAAAAGGTAGTTCACTGTATTCATCAGAGAGCACATCCTTCATCAAGGGCTTTCAAAGTACTTCCCAAATTAAGCTTTCAGATCATATTTTGAGATAGTTAAGTGTCAAGTAGGTGAACTGACCATTTTATTTCAGCACTTCTGTGCGAAACACATGCACAAAAGGCAGCTGATCCTGCAGAGAGGTGAATAGTGCTCCACAGGATGCATGGAACTTGGTCAGCACTTGGTTCTGCAGACAATGGGGCTTCTGAAGCCAGTGACTGCAAGCACAGCTTTGCACATCATCTCCTGCACTTCCAAATACCAGCACCAGGCTCCCAGTGCCTGCATCTGCTCACAAGGATGTTCTGCTGCTCCCATTGTGCCTCACACACTTCATGTGCTTTACCTGTTCTTTAAATGGTATTGTCTCATCTTAAAATATAGGCAAGATTTCTCCCTGTACCATTAAGTTTAAGACATGAACAATGTTATAACATCAAGTATTTTTCCCTGTAAATGCATACATGTATATACATAAGCATGCATGTATAGTCTGATTTGCTGTTTGCTGTGAAAAGGTATTGAATATCATATTTTAGAAAAACCTGTAGGCTTTGACTGGGGAAAGCATGCTGGGTTTTGCCAGATGTGTAGTTAGTCAGAGTAATTAAATCAGCTGGCTTTGCAGGTGGTATGCAGAAGAATATTTCTTGGTTTATTCTCAAGAAAAATGGAATTATGGAAGTCAATCACATTTTTTTGTTGAGAATTTTAACCAAAATTCAGGGCCATATAGCTGAATAAGAGGAGAAAACAAATATCCGTGTTTATCAAGACTGTAGAAAATCTGTTTTCCTATACAGATTTCTCACAAGAAAGTTTATTTTTCTATAGTTGCCACCTCCTTTTCAGATACTGCTCATCCCTGGAATTCCCCCACAGTTTTTCTCAAGGTCATTTTCCAGTGCTCAGTCAGACTATATTTTCTGTTGCTTCCCTCTCAACATTGCACTTGTTTGTCTCCTTTTAGAGGTGTTAGGTTTTTATCACCAATCAGTGCTTTTAGTGAGTCACCTTCAAGACCACATATGAACATCTGTTCTGGTAAAGGTTATAATCCTTCAATCTCTTAGGTCCTATAAGGGAGTCTGGTTATTTTTATATTTTTGGGCAAGCATAAGCCCAAATAATAGCCCAAATTTAACGTTTCAGAAAAACATTACAAAAAATAGAAGTTCAGCCCAAATTATATACTTGAAATAGTTATGGTAATGTAAAATGTGACATATGTAATGAAGTAAGTAATACAGAGTGTTAGGATAAACATTTTATGTATCCTTTTTTACTGTAACTTGTGATGGTCATGGTAAAGTAATGCAGTCAGATGAAGCTTATACTGCTAAAACCTTTAACCCAAGCAGTACATGTACATATATTTCCTGTCCAGACTTTTCCCATAGAAAAGCTTTGGTAAGAATTATTCACATGGCAGAAGGAGCAAGAGTACAAATGACATGTCAGTTGCAATTTCAGTGTTCATTGCAATCCCTGAAACATCCCTGGCATAAAGCAAAATCAGAGAATTGGATCAGATGTCAGGAATGTTAATGTGTGTCTTTAAGGTCGTATTTAATTTTCATTCTTTTGAAAAGAATTGGGTTTGGTTTCTGGAATTTTAGGAGGGAATAAAGAGATTTTCATTACCTAATAATAACCAGTGTGAATGTGAGAAGCATATTTAAAGGAATTCTCAGTATAGTATCACATCTGCTGTAGCTGCCTCTACTCAGTTCCCTCTGTAACAGTTAATCACTATAAACCTTTTAAGAGTAAAAACCACATCAATTTTTCAGTAGTTTCATTCAAATTTACAAAGCATGAAGCTAGTTAATACCCACCATTCCAGTTCCTGAATTTTCTAAAGAGAGAAGGTTTTAGAAAGATTTTGTATACAACAGTTGCTCTGTTCAAAAGCTGTGTAGGATTCATTTGTTGATTTACAGTGGTGCAATATTTTAAAATGCATAGAGGATTTAAAATATGTCTTGCCAGACAAGGAATGATTCCTTTTGTTAAGCATACATATTAGATTAAATGCCTCTCTTCATACACTGCTTATTACGTTAGACAGAATTCATTCTGTCGTAAGAACAGAAGGCTTAGTTTGATGGAATGTGCTTCATTCAAGGGAGAACATTTGAACACTTTCACAAAATGCATTTTGTGGATGGATTAGGCACAGGAGAGTGAATTGTGGCATGTTGTCTAAGGAAAATACCGAAGAATTGATTTTAAAATGTTGAGTATAGAATGGATTGGAGTAGTTTAAAACATGCACGTTATTGATCAATCAGATTGAGAGGCCTGACAAAAAGTAAAAAGTGCCCACAGAGCTCATTCTGTCAATGGGGATGTTTTTCATCTACCTGCATCCTCAACAAATTGTGTTTTCTTGTATACTTCATATGCTCTTATCAGCACAATGCCACATTCTCCCAATTTCTTTTGCCTCTGACAATAAAAACGGTTTGGTGAAACTCCATGCTGTGAGAGATTTCACAGGCAGTACATAGCTCAGCTGCTCCTGTTTGGTACATGCTTTTCTGGCCTAGAGAAGGGATCACAGAGAGAGTTTGGGCTGCTGGGCATTTGGCTACAAATCCATCTGCTGCCGATTCATCCATCGAATTGGGTGAGTAACGCACAGATAGAAACCCATCAAAGCCAGCGTTTTGTTTTCAAATGCCTGACGCAGGGGAGCAGTGAAATTCCTATCCCTGAAACACCTGATGTTAATTAGACACTTAGTAATGGTGTTCAGAAAATCCCAGGTGCTGAGAGAAGAGGAAAGTTAGCTAGAGCATAATGAGAGCACTTGGAGGCTGGGACAGCTCCCACCCACAGAGCTGTGTCTGTTGCTGCTCAGGATGATTTTCCAGAATACAGGCCTGGATCAGGCTGGCCCTTTCCTCTCTGGGAAATGGCAGTCTAGCAGCTCAGGTCTTTTAACATTTAGCTGTAGGAAAATTTGGTCCATAAGCACAGCATGTGTGCTGCTTTATGAGTGACCTTAAGGAGCTTTGCTCTTCTCTAGAGAAAAACTAGTCATGTTTGGCTTCTGCAAGTGTTGGGGAAGTGACTCTAACAAAAGCATAACAGGAACATGGATACAACCAGTTCTCCAGGAAACAATACAAAGAACTTCCAAATGCTGAATTGGTTGTGCCTGCAAAATCTAGGCACACCTAATATAAAAGGAGAATACATTCCCTTTTTTTTACCTTTACTCCTTTTGAAAATGTTTTTAAAAGTCAAATCCCAACACTCTTACCCAGAAAAACCCAATGCCATTAAGTGATATGCAGAAAATTGCCTTTTCCAATATGAACAAATGTACATAATTCAACCATAATCTCATATTGCATTTTACAGTGGGCCTAGTTTAGGTGAATTCAATAACTTCTAGATGGGATATGTTCCAGATTGAGATAGTAGCACTGCCTGAGGTCTGAAGCCAGACATAACTAGATCCTTGCAGACCCACTTGAATAGTATCTATGAACCTGTTGAAAGTTTAATTTGAGAAAAGTATGTTGTTGGCATATGAAGAAGCTTTATGATTTTTTTCTCCTCTATTTCAAAATTGTTATGATGACTGTTTTGTATCAAACACTCTCATAAGAGTTCATAATGCTGCATAATAGGCGTAGGTTGAAGTGTTTATGAATTGTTAATGAATAATGTTAACTGACCAAAGTTAATAAAGATTCATTAAAATTCATAAAATGGTTCATGTATATTTCATTGCAAACATAAAATGAGATACTTTTCCAAACATGCATGTTTCCTGAAACTTAAAATTAGGAATTTTCAGAAGCCTTAATTAGTGGAAAGCTGAAGAAAAAGGTTATGATGAATGTACAGTTTGAGCTATTTTGAATAACTCTTCTGGATAAGTTCATAAATTATTCAGTACAAACCACTTATGTAATATTTCTTAAAGGTAAAAGAAGCATCCTTTCAGGGTTGGTTGCCCTTTCCTTAAAGCGAAATAACTCTGCTACATTGCTGGAACAAAGTTACAGAAATAAATTGATTTTTCCCCCCAGGGCAGGCATCTGTTACTTCCTAAAGTAAAGAAATGCTCAAGGAACATATGGTTGAAGGGATTTGGCAGGGTTCTGTTTTAGAAGAAGAGATGTATATGAGATTAAAACAGGAAACAGGAAAGTATCTGATTGAGCCAATAGATTGCCAGCATGTTTTATCTAAATTTGTCAGTTTGTTCGTTAAGAGCAATTCAATTTCTTAATACAAAAGGAAGTCAGGCCTTATCAGTTGGGTAACAAACTTTGCTTAGACTTGGTTCTGCATAGTTGGCTAGGCTATGGTCCTAGTCAGATGTTCAGTTTCATCAAATTAATGCCTTGGGGGTAAGTGTTAAGGGTTACTCTCATGAATAAATTTCAGAAGTTCATATGTCACATCCAAAAAGGCTACTGAAATAGCACGTAAAAGCCAGTGAAAGCTGAGTATCTGGCTCAGCATTTGAAGTCCACTATTCATTTTGAAAGAAAGTCACCAAAACTAATACAATGGGGATTTATTTTCCTTGAAAAGGCAATGTGATCAGAATTCAAAAGTATTAATTAAAACATTGTCCATTTTCTATGGACTGGAGGCTTTCAGTCTTAGGTTATTTTCAATTACTGTTTATTTTTGAACTCTAGGAATAAGGATGGGGATAATGTGGTAGTCATGATGTCCAGACAACTTAATAGGGCTTGGGATTTGTGGCAAGACATTTCTGGAATGGTTGCACTTGAAAAAAAAGTCTGGGTTTTTAGATTTTTCTGGAGATGTCAAGCCAGGTTTCTGCTCTCACTCATTCGTCCTCTTTGTGGTAAGGATTATGATGTTTACAATTTCAGCCCTTTATTAGGTTCATTGCCATTTGCCTTTGAATGAAAGAGAGAGGAGTCAAAGAGCTCCCTACTTTGGTTTTTCTAATCTGTGCCCCTTTGCAATACAAATCTATTCTGAAATGGAAAGTGAGATGCTAAACTTCCGTAGTCATTTGCCAGGCTACTGATGAATGATTATCAGGAAAATAATTATCAGAAAAAACTTAACTCCAATGGAATAAAGATGCTATTTCCAAACAGGTAGCAGTAAATTGTTGCCTTTCTGCACCCACTTTACTGCTTAGAAGCATCTGGTCTCTTTAATAATTCAAGGAATCTTGTGTTTTCAACCCAAGGCATGTTACTAACACCCTCTGAATGCTATTGCTGGAAGGGCCCCTCCCAAATGTGCCTTTTTTCCCCATGTGGAATTGGCTGCATCATGACTTGTGCACTTGTTTTCATGCAATATTGAACGTTTGAGCAGTATCTTCACTCTGCCGAGCTGCAAGGGAGGGGGGCTGGCAGGCACTTGGAGTGTCCTCCAGAGAATGGGTGTGCTACAGTGAGAAGGGTCAAAATTTCTTGGCAGCTGAGAGGAAAGAAGCTGTCAGTCAACGGAAGCTGCAAGATACATGCAAGGCAAAGGTTTAACTTAGCAGAATAATTGTGTTGTTTGAAAAAAGCCCTTTTAATCAGCAGATTTCAAAGGTGTTCAATGTCTGTATTTTACTGAAGGCCCAGAGATGTGAGCAGATGCCAATGAAATGATGCAGAAACAATGCCAGAATTAAAGCATGTGTCCCTCAAATCTCAACTTGCAGTTTATCTTCTAACCACACCACTTCATTTAGTCTCAAAGTAAGCTTAAAAAAGTGTGAGACAATAGACTGGAATGTTTTCCTGACTACCTGTGTTGGATCAACTGCAGCCTGGAATGACGTCAGGTTGTTTTCTTGTGAGTGGTATGGGCATCTCCTTCCCCAGAGGCACAGTAAATGTTTTCTGTTTTCTTTCTTTGGAGCACACATTTCTTTTCTGGTGTTGACGTCACAGAATTTTTGCCACTGGCTGTTAACAGATTTCATTGTCATTACCATATATGTGTATTTTCTTCATTTTTATTAATATTGCATTCCAATTTCTTGATTTACCATTGCTAAAAGATTATTTTAAGAACTATTTGACCTACCACTGAAACAATTTTTCTCTTCTGCATATTGAGTGATTTGGCAATGTCCAGATGAAGAATTGGATGTGCTGGGAGATATTTGGACAGATATTTAACACTTTCAAGTGCTATGACATTGGGTGTGATGAGCAAGGCTAGAGTAAGTTTGGGCTGCAGAATCCAGTCCAACTGCAGTAGCAAGAGTTATGTTCTCTGATGGCTCAAACTGTCAGGGACATCAACAATGAAAAAAATGACATGAGATTTTATCTGATGTAACCAAAGAGCTTTTGCTACTACTGTATTTCTACTAATATTCACTCCAGTGCAGGAGAGCAAAGCTTGATGTCATTTGTGAGTCTCTACACAGCATGATAGAGCAAGTTTAAGGCTTACTATTTGAGTTACAAAGTTTTCCAGTTAAGTGGGTGCTTTTGTGTAAATTGTCATCTCCTATTTAGGCACATTATATGTGAAACTCTTTCTACTGCTACAAAAGCCTTAAAGGCCTCCCCAAAAGCAGAATGGCACATTCAGCACAAGAAAGTTCTCCTTGTAGATGTGAGTGAATTTCTAAGCACTCAGGTTTTGTTCTGCTTGAAACAAGCAGGAAATTTCCATGATTTTAAATTTACAAGGTAAAACCCACCCCATATATGGCTGCTGAAGAGAGGGTCCAAGCTACTGAAGACTTATGTTAAGTCTTATAACTAAAAAAAAGTATTTTCTTTAAGTGGGAGCTGATCAGCATTCAGAACCAAATTCTGATGGTTACTCCAGACTCCTGTGTTTGTAGAAGCAGGAGAGAGTGCGCAGTAAGGCACTATTTCCAACCTGTGATTTCTCAAGCCATAATTCTGTGCATACACTCAAAATGTCTTCCCACATTACAAGTACATACAGAGCTTGTATGTGCAGCACATCAAAACTCTTGAGATGGTTGCATCAATATAGGAAATATCATACTATTTAATGGGAATATCAAGATTTAAGAGTGGGGAATGAGGAAAATCTTCCATTTTTCAATTTTGCATTGCTTTACACATGGTAAGAAGGAACTGAATACTTTGAAAGAGATAAAGCTTAGGTGATTGAGATGATTAAGAGACACGTATGTTTACAGGTGAGAAAGAGATGTAATTTCTTGTACCCTAGGGCAATGCTCTGACATGAAACAGAAGAAGCAGCCTGGTTTGGCTTTGTTGCAAGACACATGCAAGAAAGTTAGGTGAGTTGTAAAGGCTCTGGAGGGAAGATCATTGGATGCCATCAGTCCACAGGACCATAGTGTGAAGGAAGGTCTGAAAAGGATCTTAGAGATTTCTTTGTGGTAGAAGTTACATACAACAGAGTCCTATGTGGTGCTGACAATTTCTATCTCTACATGCTATTAAAAAAAAAAAAAAAAAAAAAAAATTATTCACTNAAATTTCTTTTTTTACAAGCTAATAAAAAAAAAAAAAAAAAAAAAAATTATTCACCAGAAGTTTCAGCTTTCAATAATGAGTTGTAGGGAAAAGTGAATTTAAACCTTTGGAGAAGGAAAAAGACAACACAACAACACAATAAAGTCTAGAGATCTAAATTATGGTATTAAATTTAATGAATGGCTCCATTTTTATAGGAGGAAATATTCCATGAAAGAAATAGTACTGGGGCCACTTAGGGCACAGGGAATGACAATTCATGGCTCAAAGAATTTAAATGTGATATATTTTTCTGAGTGGTCAGAGGTCTTAATGCAAACTTCAATGTCATCCCTCATGCCCAGAGTGAACATGTATGCTGGTAGCCAATATCTAGGTTTTCTTGCAAGAAGAAACTATTAATAGTGCTGTATTACTGCTTTTGAAATTCTGTTACTTCAGATGCCACTGAGATTTGATTTAGGTTTCTGCTTTACATAGTTTGTTATGAGAACATTATAAGAACATATCTGCCTGAATGAATGCGTTCTTGCACTCATCTCTTGCACACCTACATTTTGGTAATATTTGAGTAATTTTATGTGTATGACAATATCAGACTGAGCACTACTGTTAGGTGTATTGAGAAGTAGGAAGAGGATGATTTTTCTCTTAATGTTGCCGTATCTCCAATAAAATGAAAAATTTTGACTCATGTCTGGGATTCCTTGTGTGTTTCACCCTCAAACCTTTTTCAAAGTGTTTTCCATTGTGTTCAGCTTTACAGGATACTTAAAACTGCAAAGTTATCAGAAGTTCCATTAAATTCCATCTGGTTTTCTCTGAATGACATAAATGTCTCTTTCCTTCTGAATTCTGAATCTTTATTCAGTTTTAATCTGTCTTCTCTTGCAGTGACTTTTATACTTCAATTTTGTGCCATTAAAAATATTTCAAAAGTATACATGTAATGTTTTACTGAAATCAACTGAAAAACTATAGGGCTGAACACAATAAGCACTGCCATGTAGTGTCATTTGTAAGTCATTTCCTTCTTTTGTTCAGAAAAGAACTCTGTCTTTTTGCCTCACCACTCACTATTTTGCTGTTTTGGTTTACCTTGGGAGAGGTTGGTACAAGATGATATTCTCTAAGTCAGAATCACAAACTGTCCTTTGCCAAATAATGCATTTGTAAATTTTATGTAGTATGCATTCCACATAAGTGCTTTCTGCAACAAGCTGAGAGTTGGAAATCACACTTATGCTTCTGATCCTTCTTAAACTTTTGAAAAATATTAGACATTCACCATTCCTCTTGTGCTTCCGCTGTCTGCAGTGAGATATCTGTAAGATTTGCCAAAGGCTTTCTTGCTTCCCCTGCTACTTACTTCATAATGATGGGATATTATTCTTCCAGATCTGCTGTCTTGTCATCTTTTATTACATCTAGTTGCCAGACTTTATACCATCTTGTAATCATAAAATCTTAGTGCATTTTACTCTTCTCCTCAGAAAACTCAGCTCCGGTCTCCAGTGTGTGATCTTCCTTCCTTTGTTTTCTTTTTCAGCACTAAGGCAAAGCTGTATTTACAATCAGAACGATGAGTAGGCTTTGTTTTTCTTATGAATTCCTGACTCACTTCAGCCCAACCATTCATCTCAAGATTAAAGTATTTGAAAATTGGATAGTGGCATGGCTTAAAGAATTATTATTTATTTGTTTCCATTTTAGAAAAAGTGTGTCTAAGTTGGAGTAATGCTGTTGAAAAGACCAATGTCTGAGCTGTCTTTCAGGCATTTTTCAACACCTCCCAGAATAATATTCCCCAAACCTTGCCAGGCACTGGAGTGAGACTGACAGGCCTGTAGTTTTCAGCATCCTCCTTCTTGCCCTTCTTAAAAATTGGGACATTTGTAAGCTTCTAGTCAGCTGGGACCTCTCTGTATTTCCAGGACTGCTGGAAAATCCAGGGGTCCTGGAATCAGGAGAAGCAATCATTGAGAGAGCTTTTGTGAAGACATCAGCCAGATTTTTGAGGATTCTTGGATGAATCCCATCAGGCCCCATAGATTTGAAGGGATCCAGCTGGGAAATTTCAGGGTTAACAGGGAGTTGATCATTCTTGCAGTCATGGTCCTCCAGCTCAGGGCACTGAAACCCCCTTGCTCCATCACCTGTGTTGAAGTCAGAGGCAAAGAATACATTAAACACCTCTGCCTTGTCATTGTCCTTGTTTATGAGGTGGCAATCCTCATCCTGTAATGTGGCAATGTTATTTTTACACTGCCTATTGTCATTAAGATATTTGAAAAAACTCTTTTAATTTCCCCCCACAGTTCTAACCAGCTCCCAGAGAGCCCCAGTTCCAGACAAAAGGGAAGGGACTGTAAAACAATTTAGAAAGAAAACTTCACTTCAGAAGGAAAGAAATAAAAGTGAATGATGCATGAGCAAACATATGGAGTGAGAATCAGATTTATCATTACAACATTCATATTATGGACTTGTCATGCTGCAGGACTGGGAGTACAGGTCCATCTTGTGTCCTACAGGAAGGCTGATTCTGGATAAACTAAATATAATGCAAAAAGCCAGAAGTGCTCACAGCATCACAGCCATTACAACATCACAGCTTTTCCTTACCATTTGGAGGACTGCAGAGAACAGGAAATTTTGAACAGGTGGTTATCCACCTTGAAGTGGGTGAAGGTCAAAATGTTGATTTTCATATAAAGATGCAGATATTAAATCAGAAAGTATTAGTGCAGCCAGAATCATTCCAATCTGTCTGCTTGGCCTATTTTTCTATTGCGTCCCTAAACTTCTTTATTGAGCAGGTAATCAAATATATGTGTTCTTGATCCCAGTACAAACATGACATCCTAAAACAGGATTTGCATTTACAGCTGGGCATCCATCATCCATTTCTAGAAATTAAAACTAATATTGAAAATATGCATATATTTCTGTAATGTGCCTCAAAGTATTGGTGCAGGATGTAAAACATTTTTATATTTATCAGAATTTTTCAAAGTATCTATATGTCCTTTCTAGATATTTAGATTCACTCTTCTAAATTCTATTCTTTGCACTGAAGTTCCTCTTCATCCCTTAGGTTTTACTGAAGGAAAAAAAAAGGAATAAAATTTTGAGACTGATAGGCCACTAGCAGATATTGTTATTGAAAACAATGTTAGGCAATTCTGAGAACTAAGAGATGACGCATGAACTTTTTAATGAGACATCTGTAACTAAAGGGAATCCAGATGTGACCTGCAATTTCCCAAGAAGTTGCTGCAGTCCCTGAAAGAATGTAATGATAGTGAATCTTGTATCTGCAAAGCCACCACTTCTAGTGTAGAGGGAAGCATCAGGAAACAATGCAAAAGTCTTCAGGATTTATTATTTTCTTTCTATTCTTTTTTTTTTTTCCTTGGGAAAGAATGGTTGCTTTCTTTTCTTTTTAGATATATGTATGTATTACATAAAGGCCCTTGGAAAGCTTTTTCTCCATCATGTTGGAAGTTTTCTTGCCACACATCTTGCCAGGATGTACATCTGGTTGTATGATGAACACTTAATCTGCCCCTTGTTAATCATTTGCCATGTACTCTGTGTTCCATCTTCCTTCCTATTAAGTCCTCTTGATTAAACTTGATTAAACTATCAGCTTTTGTCTCACCTTCGCTCATATGAAAGCTTGAATCTCTGTAACTAATGTTTCTCTAAGCTGCTGACTGTGCCCCTTCCAAACATTGCATAAATCATATAGTCATGTGAAGATACAACAGATACAACAACCATTCCATTCAAAATGTCCTGAGGTGTATAGAGCAGGAATTCAATGTCAAATTCCAACACGGTCATTAAGCAAGCAAACTCTGACTGGTTGCCATGTAGCTTTCCCAGCTGTGACTCCTTGCTTGATGGGAAACTCCAGTAGTTACCTGACTTGTTTCACTGTAGACCAATGTGTTCCTGAAACTCTGAGGAGTGTGCTCTGAGCACACCCAATATGCGCCAGCAGTGGGTCCCTAACCACAATGGAACTTTTTGGGCTGCTTTATGTTTTTTAAGGTTTCCAGTTGCCACAGAGGTACCACTCAAGGGGTTCACCCAGGAATATGTCCCTTCCCCAGCCTTGGCCATGCCCGAGGACACTACACCCATCTTTTCAGAGACTGTTTTCCTCTGAGGCTGGTACTGGAGTGTGGGAAAAGAGAGAAAACTTCCCTTGTGTTTCTGGTGGAGTTTGCAGGAAGGAATACCAGATCTAGGAGGTCAGGAGGAGACAGTGTGAAAAGCTTGTTTGTGTACCAGAAGTTAGAAAATTAATTTCAGAGGGGGAAATTTGAACTCTGTTCTCACACACACATATACTTATTCATCCTGTACAGAAAACTCATAATGAGAGAGAAATGTAGGACCCATCTCCTAGGTGAGGGCAACTACTGCACCAGAGCTGTGAGCTCTCCCTGGATCTTCCTTCTTAGTTCAGTGTAGAATACCTAACAGTGGTGCTGTTGCAGGAGGAAGACAGGAATAGTTCCACTCTTCAAACTTGTGCTGGTATTGGTTAGAGCTAGAGCTTTTGTACTTCCTGGACAAGTATACTAACTACTAGACAATTAAAGAAAAAAGCAATACAAGGTAGGAAATAAAGAAGTGCATTTATTTGTAAGTGCAACCTGCACTTTAAAAGAGGGGGAAAGGAAAGCTATCTTTATTTCTTTAAAGAAATGGCTGTTGTCTTAAAAGGCAGATTCTGACCTTTTGGTTGGATGGATGCAAGCAGTCATCTTCTGGAAAGACATAGTATTTCAGGCTATGTATTCTGTTATCAATATTTATTGGTTCTGCTTTCCCAACATGCCATATTTTCAAAATCAGTCTAGAGTGTGCATGGTATTTAGGAAACAGCAAGAGCCATTTGCATTTTTTGTCCTATGTCTGGCATTTCCCAGTGACTGCTATAGGCAGTACATGCAATACACCATTAGGAATGTGATGCTCAGGGGTGCAAACCTGCAATTATGAGCTTCTATATCTTACTGTGGGTTCAAGATTTCTCCTGGGCTGGGGATCTGTCCTGCAGCCAAAATCCTGTGCTCTCAAGTCCTTATTGAATATAGCCTCAAGTATTTTTTTTGCAAAAGCACAAAGTAGATCAAAGATGGAGGAGCGGCCTGAACCCATAATTTTCATTGTGGCTGCATACATGATGAATTTAATAGCACTATCATTTTTTGCTGAAATAATTTCCATTATATTCTTCAAGCAAGGCATTATATTGCATGGCTCTATTCATCAATGAGAGCTGAAAGATTGTTATGAAACAAAATGCTTCTTAGTGGTCATAATTATACAGAAAGGCTAGAAATAAGACTAAAGTGTGTCTGTTGTTTGCCATCATCCTCATTTAACAATGTCAATAAGAAGTTGACTAAAAAAAACCCACTAAAGATCCTTGATTTTTCTTGAAGACATTGTATCAGTTTGCCTCTTTTTGAAAAATTCCTCTAGGAATTTCATAAGCACTGTTTTAGTTTTGTTTTTACCCAACTTATACAAAAGTCAATTTTATGGCCAGCAACATAAAGAGTATCCCAAGGACTTTTATAAAGATTTTGAGCAATACTTATTTGCTCTGTGATGTAGTAGTTGACTTTTATGAAACTTTATATTTTTGTCATATAACCAATTGCTTTGCTGTAAATGTATTCAGTAGAATAGAGCTTTCAGTTGTCAAAGTGTTTCCAAAGGCTTTTACTACAATTAAATTGATTCTACCTATTGTGTCTATAAGGATAATTGTAAGGTACTATTATTAGAAGGAGGTTCTTTGGGGTTGATAACTTTGAGGTCATTTTAAGACAAACTTTATCATTGGGTTTTTTATGTGAAGTACAAACTGCAAGACAAGACTTGAAGTTTGCTCATAATGTGCTTATTTTATTACTGGGAAAGAGGAGATTAGGGTTCAAGAAATTAATCTCAGTCTCTGCAGGTGACATTTCTCATAGTTCTGATATCAATTCCTGTTTGACAGGAACCTTTTCATTTTGTTGCCAGTACAGTACTGGTTTTGTGCCACTCTGTACTTGGTCACTGCACATTTGTGCAAGACAGGAAGGACAAAGTAGGTGAAATCCTGTGGGGTTATGTGGACATGGAGAGAAGCAGCAAGATGACAGAAGACTGTAGCAAGGTGATAGGACTTCTTTTTCTGGAATTGTATATATGTTTTGGTTTATTTTCCAGAAGGGCATTTATTAAGTCATTCTTTTATCTGAACCTCCCATGGCAAATCATGGACAAGTGGAAATGCAGGTACTGGTTCTAGGTGAACGAAACAAGCCCAAGGTCTTTGAAGCTCCTAAACACCCTTTTAGAATTTAGAATGTTACTGGACTACAGGAGAAAAGACCTTCATAGAACTGATGAAGCTCAGAAGTGATGGGGGGAAAAAAGAGAATAAGAATAGGGATAAAGCTGTCATTTTATAAGAATTTTTTTGCTGTTAAGTTGTTTTGCTACTAAAAAACTTCAAAGAATATTGAATAGGGAGAAACTTTTCCTATTGAAAGTAACTTATCAATAAACTAGTTAAAACTTGAGATAATATCACTTACTCAGCCATTTCACAAAATCATTATTCTTATCTATTAGGAAGAAAGCTATAACAGTTGTATTGACAAAAATTCCTTTTAAATATAATTTTTCAGAAGCTGTCTAGAATGCAAAGAAAGGAGACAGAGATATGAAAACTTCTAAAACAGATTATGTTTGCAATAGCAATGCATTGCAAGGTTTATGTAGAGGTCTTCACAAGATGTTTGCCGGTATTGAAAACTGCATCTTTGAAACCTGACTTTGTTTTGGCAGAAATTTCTGATTTCTGGCTAAAATGAAGGCCCAGCTTGTTCAGCTCAGCCCTGATAACCCGGCAGTGCCTCATGGGAACTGGGGGGTTGCATTGCTGACACCCTGACAGTTGGTCTCACCAACACCCTGAGATTCTTTTTCTTTTGATATTTGTTTTATGTTTATGCTTCTTTAGCAGTTCATGTCAAACAAAGCAAGGGATTATATTTTCTTATGACTAGCAAAGAAAGGCTAGTCGGGGTTTTTTAGCAGAGTCTTCGGCCAGTTTTACACATGAATCCAGTTCCTCGGGAAATTGATAAAGGAATAGAAGAGCTTTAAGCACAGACAAGGGAGATGGGGAGATGGTGGCTGTAAGCAGAGGTATGGGGAAATTCTGGAACCTAAAATGAGGATCCTCTCCCAAAGAAAGCAGTTCAAAGAAGAGAATCTATCTTGCCTACAGGTACCTCAGCTCCTTCAGCCGGAAGTGTGAGTGTCTGTGCTACTATCTGAGAAAATACCTTGTTTTCCCCTCTCTGTTGTAGAGGAATATCCTAGACATGACTTTTAGCCAATTTTGGAAGCAGGACACTGGACTGGATGGACCTTTGGTCTAATAGTACAGACTGTGCTGTTCATTCTGCTCCTTTACCTCTATCTCTCCATGAATATCACGTCTTTTACCCCCCTAAAACCACATTCTTCTGTCCTACACCCAAAAGTTCACTTATCTCTGACAGCCCTCCCCAGGTTGCCTGCTGACGTCTTGCTTTCTTGTATCACCTTCTGCTCAGTGCCCTCTCTGCTGCCATTGCATAAATCAGTTTTTCATATGCCTTTGTAGAGGCCAGGGTTACACACAATATTACTGCTAAATTCCGTTTCTTTACAGTGAGTGGAGTTCACTGGAGCCTCAGATCCCTTTACATGATTCTATGCTCAATGCTAACAAGAATTATAAGATTTTAGTCTATGGATACCTTTCTCTGTTTATTCACTGTAATGATTTCTGTGCAAACTGCTTTGAAGTTTATGCTTCTCCACCAAGTTCAGTTTTCAAGTTTTCATTTTAATGCAGATAAATTGCGAATAGGTGCCTTTGTCTTGCCTCCCTCTGTATCTGGGAATTCTCAAACTTCTCAGTGTAAAAACCTCTTGACCTACTTTTCCCTGAACTCTGTTCTGCAGTCCAAGGCAGAACACACAAAGAGAAACCAAGACAAACATCCCTCAGAATGATGATTTCCCCCAGCTGGTTTCCTGCACGGCTGTTTACTCTGCCACTGTGAGTCCTGATCAGCAGAAATCTTTGTCCTGTATAAAAGTTTCTGTGACGCTAATTTAGGGCACAGCAAGAGCCTCATTTAAGCAAAACAAAACCCAAGCAAAGCACAGAACACAGTAATCCAAATGTTTTTATTCTGTGTCAAAGAAATGTATAAATATTTTACTGTAATTGTCGAGGAGGTTATGGTGAAATGTTTCTTTCTATGGAAAACAGGAAATAATCTTTCCTCAGGTCCATGTTAGCGTGGTGTTAGTGCAATCAGCTTTATGAGAGGGCAATACTCAAGGCTCTGAGTTGGCTCATTTTGGATTATGCATCTCTTTTTTTCATTTCTTTAGTTTGTTTGGGGGTTTTTTTTAGGAACTTTTTTCTAAGTCTGAAGACTTTCATTTTGTCCTAAAGCCTTAAAAAGTCAGAAGTTTGTTTTTTTTTTTTTTGAAATATTGAAACATTTCTCTAAATGGGAAAATGACCGAATGTAATTGTAACTAGTCCATAGCCCTGTGGAATACAAACACTGAGTTTCCGGGACCTGTTTAGCCCTAATGACTGAAGAATATAGAAACAGATTCTTACATAAATCTATGTGATACTATACAAAGGCTTAGCTTCACATTTCCTTACTGATTAATCTTTCTATTTGGCAAAATTTATGAGTTCTTTACCAGACTGCAGAAACATAGAGTAAAAGACTATTACTATAACATACACAGTATTTTCTGTCATAGTAGTGCTCAAATGTAGTGTTTAAGTAAATTGCAGGTTTTCTTTGAATTGTACTTTGTTAATTTATCTGCAAGAATTGAAAATTCAAGCTTGTTATAAGTTTCAAATTTATAAAGAACATTGCCCTGCATCCGCTAATCCCACCAGGATTTAGTTAGTAGATACTTCATTTTTGAAACCCAAGCAGTGAAAAATACAAAGCATCATGGCATTCAACAGGACTGTTGCTTTGTTCCAGGCTTAGACATGGTATTAAATAGAAGTCTGAAGGGATACAAACTGCTGTGAAGAATAGAGTAGATGAATTAATTCAGTATTTCAAATTGACATGCTGGTTACGTGTAAAAAATTTTTCAGCTCTGATGTCTACGGAGAATGCACAACACCATAAAATCTTAGCAACTTCTTGAAAAATTTGTATTAAGTACTCTCTAGATAGTTTGTCAGCATCTTTGACTTCTACCAAAGATGATGACTGCATTGTAATCCCTCTGAGTAGATGATACATGCTTGTGAGAGTGCTGATCCCATGAAGCCAAAGTGAGAACACCCACTGCTCATGCATAAGGGTCTGTAAATGGAATATTGTAAGACAGTTGAGGCTTAGAAATGTTTTATGTATCAAAATGTGAATAAATATTATCTTCTAGAATTTGTCATTATTTCCCGTGGTAGGGGGTCAGCCTCTAGTTCAGGTTTTGCAGTGAAGAAGTTGTCACTAAAATAACTGTTGTGACTCATGCATCTGTGCCTACCCTCCTGGTAACACAGTTTATGACGAAACCTCCATTGACGATGAAAGTCAGGGCAAAATGAAATAAGCATAGCAAAGAATAGCAAAGCAAATGACCAGTTTCTTCAAAACTTTCAGACTGGTACAGGAAGATACAAGCACTTGAAACAGGCTGACAGATGCCAGTATGGCCTGAGAGAAAGCCAGGGCGGGGCACTGCCACTTAGGTTGGGATTGTGTCTGCATCCATTATTGCTTTCACAGCTTCTTCATTTAGCACAGCAAACTGCCTAAATTGCTGTGACTCTTAGTGGAGGTCAGAATGCTGCATACTGTGAACTGATGTCATTTAGGGCTCTATCATGTGATCCTCTGGTCACTTATTGCACAGCTATGTGAAACTGAGATATTCTTTTGAAGCCCCTGTAAGGGCTGTGTGGCTTTTGTGCTGAGCCACCATTTAGGGTGACAAAGGTTTTCCCAGTTTTTAATAAGGGATAGAATGATGATCTGCTGTACCAGTACAGGCCTGTCAGTCTCTGTTATTGGTCACAACCAGCATGGATCCATGAGGGAAAGTCCTGCTTATCATAAACTTAATCTCCTTCCATGACACCATTACCCAACTACTTGATCAAAGGAAGCCAGTTGGTGTAATCTTTAAGGATGTTGAGTTTTTCAATACTGTCTCTCACAGGATACTTTTGCATCAAATGTGCAACTCACAGCTGGATAAACTCATGTGATTGGTGAGCAGCTGGCTCACGGGTCAGGCACAAAGGGTTACAGAGGCTGGGGTGGCATCAGACTGGAGATCTGTCACCAGTGGGGTTCCACAGGGCTCCATCCTCGGCTCAGTGCTCTTCAACAGCTCCATAAAGGACTTGGGCAGAGGACTTGAATGTATACTAAGGAAGTTTGCTGATGATACAAAATTGGAGCTGATGACTCCCACCAAGGCAGAGAGGCCGGCAGAGAGACCTTGGCAAATCAGAAGACTGGGCAGCAGGGACCAGATTCTGCACCTGGAATGGGGCAACCCTGGAGGTACAGACAGTCTGGGGAATGAGAGGCTGGAAAGCAGTGCTGTAGAAAGTGACCTGAGAGTTCCTGGTTGCTGGCAAGTTGAATATGAGTCAACAGTGACCTGGCAGCCAGGGGGGTTGGGATGCATTAGGGGACGTTGTGTCCTGGGGAGCATCAGGTGGCAGTATGACCAGCCAGCTGAGGGAGAGGATTGTCCCTTGCTGCTCTGCTCTGGAGTGGCTTCCCCTCGAGTCCTATGTGCAGTTCTGTGTGCCACAAGCTAAGAAGGATATAAAGCTAACAAAGAGAGTCCAAAGGAGGGCTACTAAGACAGTGAAGGGTCTGGAGAGGAATTTGTATAACGACAGTCTGAGGTCACTTGGCTTGTTCAACCTGGAGAAGAGGAGACTGAGAGGAGACCTCATCACAATCTACAGCTTCCTTGTGAGGGGAAGCAAAGGGGCAAGCACTGATCTCTTCTATCTGGTGACCGATTAGAGGATCCAAGGGAATGGCATGAAGTTGTGTCAGGGGAGATTTAGGTTGGATATTAGGAAAAATTTCTTCACCCAGAAGGTAGTTGGGCACTGGAATAGCTCTGCAGGGAAGTGGTCACAGCACCAACCCTGACAGAGTTCAAGAAATGTTTGTATGATACTCTAAGGCACACAATGTAATTTTTGGATTTGTTCTGTGCAGGAGTTGGACTCAATGGTCCTACTGAGTGCCTTCCAGGTATTCTCTGATATTCTATTATTCTATCATTTCATTGCTACTATTTCCCAACATTTTCAAGTGTATATTTTTAAAAGTCAATAATTTATTTGCTTTGTAATTCTGAAGAAAATAATTGTCAGAAGTATAAAAGTTCTGTAAAATGTTGGTAATGTGTCGGCTCCTTATCCATACAAGTACATGTAGCAAATATTGACCTCAAGAGAATAAAACTCAGCAATCATCCATAAATAAATCGATCTGACAGCAAGTTCACATAGTGCTGCAGGCAACATCTTGAAACAGGTTTGCCTGTAGTGAAATTTGAAAGTTTGGAAGAACGCAGTGTGAAAACAACACCTACAGTTTCATTGGGTTGGAAATGTCAGCATAGCACAGATAAGACAAAACTCCGTACTTTCTGTGTTGGGCATGAAGGAGAGTTAAAGATGGAATAGCATGCAGGTGCTGAAGTGTGTTATGAATCTTTCTTCACATTCCTACAGAAAGGTCATTCAGCTACAAACACAGTGTCATCCTTATGGGAAATTATTTTTGTTGAAACTAAAGTCTAAATTTATATTAAATAAATTACAGACTTGTGAAGAGCTCTCTTTAATGTGAGACAGTAGGCAGTAAATGATTGCTAGTTCTATATTGTAAATCTAATTCTGTATTAAAGAAGGGTTAAATTTATAAACAAAGCTTGTGCACCAAGATAAGAATCTCTAACTCTATGTCTGTGGGGCAGAAATTCATCCTTGTGATAAAACGAGCTGCATTGACACTGAGGAAATGTGTGTTTCAGTCCTGATCCTGCCTCAGATTTCCTGTATTATCTTTGAAAACTTAGTCTTTGTTTTTAACTGTAAAACTGGGATGAGACAATTTCCTCTAAAACATTCTTTAGTTTATAAACTCTCTTAGCGAAGGACACTTGCATGTGTGTGTCCTGAATTGACCTTGACTAAATGAAGGTCTTAAGACATGCTGTAACAAAGATTAAAACTGTACAAGTGCAGAAGGTGCCATTTGGTGCAGAAAATGCTGTTTTGACAAAATTAACAATTTTTTGGAGCTTGGCTAAGATGTTCATGACATTTCCACATGGGATTTTTCCCATTTGGAGAATAAGGTTTCCAAAGAAAGTTCTCATACTGTATTTAGCATACACGCATTTTCAAAAAGTGATATTTAAATTTTACATTTTGGGAGAAATTGTGTATATGTGTTTTTCTTCTCAATCAAGAACAAAAACACTGAACTGGAGAAAACTATCATTTACAAGATGAAAATACTCCTTCAAATTCTATTGAAATTATTTTTTTAACAGAGAATTCAGTTAAGGTTTCCTTTCTTCTGTTGATAATTAATTCTAAAATATATTCAATATCTTGACTTCATTATCTTTTGTTTGCTTGTACCCTAATGTTGATGTTTTTTCAATAATTTTCAGCTTACTTATGTGTGCATGCTCTGTAGTAACCTCTTGAATATGTAGAGGTATTTATGAAAATAAAAAGAAACAAGTCTGAATAGAGATTCTTATTGCAGAATTATCTTTACAATGCAGAGTCTTGCTTGCTCTTACAATACATTTTCACTGTGATTTATGAACAGTGTATGCACAGCAGTTGCTGTTGAAGTAGTATGAAGGAAAATTAAGTTTGTAAGGATAACCGCTGTGGTAAAACGTTAGTGAATCACGGGTAATTCAAAGGTAATATCATGTCCTGTTTCCTTTTTATTACCTTCTGCAACCTCATCTTTAGGATGATTCTTTTATCTGTAGTAATACCTATTTGGTTTGCCTAGTTCTACAGGAACAGTTTTGAGACACTCAGCTTTAAACTGGCATTGAAATTTTATTTGCCTTGTTTTACTTTTGGAATTTAAAATTCAAAATTGCAGGGATTGACAAAACAGCAATATCATGTATATCATTCCTTATCCTACCAATGAGGCAGTGATGAGAAATAATAATTTAAGTGATTACTCCTTCTGAACATTAACAGTTCTAAATCTGGAAAATTCAGATAGAGGAGAGAAATGTGTTGTTTAACTCAGTCTTCAGTCTGACGAATAAGTTCTCAAAGGACAATATTTTTCAAAAGATTTTCCCTTTGGGATAAATAATCACTGGCAATGAGCAAGGAAATGGAAAAAGTCATATTCCTGAGCAATATTTCAGAGTATTTTGGAAATGTTACGAGCTGTTAATAGCTTTTGCCAAGAAAAAAAATGAAGGACGCGAAACTATGACAAAAAAGGTTTCTGGAAAATAACAGAAAAAATCATAAATCTTCATGCTATTTTATGCTCTGGCAAACAGAAAACCATTTGCCTCTTCTGGGTTTTTTTTTTTGTTTTTTTTTACCTGGTGGTTGCATGGTTGGTTTGGTTGAGAGAAGGGGGGTGGGAGGAAATTGAGAGGTATGATGCTTTTGTTCTTGATTTTCAAGCCAATACTTGGATTCAAAAAGGACCGAAAGGACCTGTTCAAATTTCACCTGTGTTTGTGAATCCTTTTATTCCACCTCCCACAAAAGTCTTTCAGTAATAAGGTCTCAGGTATACAGGATCTTAATGTACTTTAACTGCTTAGAATAGAAATAATAGGACTCTTCTTTCCTAATTGGAGGCAAAGAGGTTTATGGGATTTTATTTGTTTGCCTTGGTTTCTGATGAACTAAAGGACAGTCAAAGGCGACTCTTTCATTTAAATCTGAAAGTGGCAGTAATCATAACAGTGATTTCCCGCAGAAGAAAACCCTGTAGCTTAAATATCATTCCTGTGACAAGAATGTCACCTACAATTACCTGTCTTCCCCTTCTGGAATAATGACAATCAGAACATTCCTTAAGAGATTTATCAGTAAGGCACTAAACTTGTAGACATTCAGTAGAAATTCAATGCAGACAGAAGCTCCAATATTTCAGATTTCTTTTAAAGGAAGATTTTTAAAGTCAAATATGTAAGTGGACATTGTGTTTCTGTATCATGAAAACCAAAGTCTTTGCATAAAGAGATGGCTAATTTATAATTGTGAAGTGAAATATCCCATTAACAAGATGGATTAAAATGGTGCCTGAATGGATAGAATTTTCATCTAATATTACACTGGTATAAATGTGTTAACAGTTAAAGGTGTTTTCCATATTCAACTCTGCTGTGAAAATGGCCTCTAACCAGCAAGCATTGATATCAGTGCTCACCTGGACACAAGGAAGTACCCTGTTTGATACAATGTGATTGCTCACATGAATAATATTAAATCATAAAATCTTAGAATGGTCTGGCTTGGAAAGGGACTTTAATGCTCACCTTGTTCCAAACCTTTATTATGGGCAGAGACACCTTCCACCAGACCAGGTTGCTCAACCTCCTATCCAACCTGGCCTTAAACACTTCCAGAGATGTGTCATCCACAGCTCTGGGCAACTGGATGTAGGAAAGTTTGTACTCACCTGGACAAAGTGGGGAAATGGCAGAGAGCAAGATCTTCTCATACATCTCAATTCTATCAAGCAAAACAATAGCACCAAGGTTTTCCCATCATTCATAGAAAATCATAAATCTGAAAAATTAAATTCCACTAGGACAGCAACAACTTCTTCATTTATTTCAGAGGAGACACAGCTTTGCCACAGGACTTTTCTGAGATATTTTAGCATAACAGCTAAAAAGAATCTGTTTTCTGGGTGTTCGTTGTTTTGGGATGTTTTTGGAGGTGTTTATGCATCTCTCCAATAAACCACAATGATTGTGAATGAAAATGTCCTATTGCTTGGCTACTCTTGTAGAAATATTCTTTGGTTTTGTATCCTACTCTTGAAGTGTTTTTCTTCTATGTAGTGATAGTTACTTCAAACAGTACTTTATGTTACACTGCATTTTCTTTAACAGGGTGGATTTCCTGCCACAGTTTCCTTTTTAACCTCTAAAACCTATGTCAGCAAATATGAAAGAAAGAGAAAAAAAAAAAAAGAGATGGCCCGATGAGAAGTAGAGGAACAAGGATTATTGAAATATTGTTGAGAAAGAGGTATTTCTGCCTTTATCTTTCCTCTAGCTGTCAGTTTGTGAGCCCTGAAGGGCTCACTAGCTGTGGCATGTCAGAGAAAACGCAATTGCCCTTTCAGGAGGGAATCAGAGACAAAAGTGGCCCTAGAAATGTAATTTTAGTAGGCGATCTCTAAGATACATTATGCTATTGCTCAAAAATCTCCTTGTGATGCTTGCAAACCCTCAGTCCAACCAATTGCAAGTAAATTAGGCTTCTTCCAGAGCACCCTTTATATTGCTCTACTTTTTTCTGTCCTTCCTCACATGGACTTGCACTCCCTCCCTGCCTCGCTGACTGCAAAATCACCAGCAGTTTCAAAACATAGAACTTCTTCCCCCACCTTTCAAGGGAGGTGAGCTGCAGGATATGACTTGTGTAAGAGAAGGGGAATGTGGAAGCTAAGCCATCTAAGCCATTTGCTGCATTTTCTCACTAACTAATAATAGAGTTTTCAGGCTTTGCCTTGCCAAATGTCACAAGACAAGGAATATGGAGAAAAAAGAATTGGGAAGAAGGGGGCTTAAAAATATCACTTAAAGAAAGAGGTGCTGGTTTCCTTTTATTTCTCTCCCTGTCTGACCTTGCTGCACCTTGCAAACATAGGGATCAGATTTAAAAGTATTTTGGGCAGAAAGGCTCAGAAAAAATGAATTTATTTTCTTTCTTATACAACACAAATTAGTATTTACACAGATTTTTCTGAGATTATGAGATTTTTTTTTTTTTCTAAAATGCAGAATATCATTCTAACAGCACTGAGAATAATGATATTGCAGCCTAATTCTAGTAATTTAAGATTATTTCTATTGGGGTCTTCTTTCCTTTAAAACATCCCAATTAGAAGATATTTTTCTGAGTCATCATTTTCGTCTGGTCAGTGGTACAGACTAATATATTTCTGTGGTAGGTGTTGTAATGGATGACTCACATTCACCTTTTCAACCAGTTCCAGTTTTTTCTACTTTCTTACAGTGTTTTCTTTCTTAAGACAGCTTGTGTACAGATAGATCTGTTCTAACTGATCGACACCTTTCCACTGATTGGGGTCGGGGAAAAAAGCAAGGCAGGGCACTTTTGGGCTCCTCTCTGGTAGATTGCTCAGCAAAGGTGCGTATCCTGCAGTCAAGCACAAGGCATAAATCACAAGCCATAATCCCACATAACTATATTTGACATTTGTAAAACAGGATGTCATCAAGCATATAAGTCTCAGCCCACTCATTGAACTGAATATATGTAAACTTTTACATTATAAGTCACTCAATATGGGGTAAAATCAAAGTCCTTCTGGTGCTGATGTCAGTGTGCTGACTCAAATGGTAGTACAGCACCTTGCAGCGGTAGAATAATTGCTGGTTTTACTTTACTGCTGGAAATTGGTCAGTAATCTAGAAATTGTGTCCTGACACTGCAAAGATTTGTGCTTGTGAGTAATCCTGGGCCTGTGAGTGTTGGAAGTGATGCAGCAGTTTGCTGTCAATGAGTTTCCTTAGACTTGCAGGTTTAGGAGCTTATTAATTTTTGTAAGATCACAAGATTCATGGTTTTCAATGTTTACTTGCAACATTTCTCTTCCAGCTGAGCATGAAAACTCTTTATTTATTCCTTTCTTCTGTCTCTCTGCTCATGAGAAACAATATCCACATCTCTTCACATCTGTAACACATCCTTAATGCTGCTGAGGGGAACTTTGGCCCTGAATAATTGTAATTTTCATGCTGTTGTCACTTTCCTGTCCCTGGCACTGAGAGTATTTTAATGTTTTGACAACTTTCCTGTGCTTTCTCCAGCTTGAAGTTTCGTTGTCTGTCACTTGCATGATACATTTTAATTCCAGAATGTGTAACTGCTAACGCATTGTTATACTTAGGACTGAAGCTCTGAGAAAACAAACTTATTAGAACTGGGAAAGAGTTTGGGAAACAGAACTGATTACTTACTGTATGTGTTCTGATCCTTCCATCTTGAAAAGATTCAGAGGAAGACAAGAAAAATGTCAAAGAAAAACCTCCCTGCAGTTGTAGGGAACTTGCTAATTTTGAAAAAAGTCAGTGTACAAGATAAAGGTCAGTAACACATTAACAGCATAAAGAAGTGATTGTTCTGTGCCACAGTCAGGAACAAGGAGACTTAGTGAAATAATAAATGCAGCACCTAAAAGGCATGAAGCACTTTTTTCCCTTCTATATGTAATTTAAATGATGACTCTCAGTTTGCAAGGAGGTCAAAATTATAAATTGGTTCAAAAAGGTATTAGGCAAATTCATGAATAATAACGGGATGAAATACAGTGGCCCAGAGGTAACCTCCAGCTTGAGGAGTCTCTAAAGCACTGATTACTGCCATATGTCAAGAAAAGGGTCATAACTATATGTACTTTATTCTTCCACATTTATCAGCTACTGTCCCCCGTAAGAAAAAATCTGATCTGGGACAAGAAAGATGCCTATTTTTTAAGATTGAAAATTGATGTCCATGAGTCTTTAAATAACATAGAAGAAGGAAGAATTCAACCACAAAACCATTAATATCAAGGAGTATGAAGAATTACATACAGTGTTAAAATGACATGTAAGTAATAACAATAGATTAAAATGAAAATTCAGCCTATGTGAAATTCAGAACAAAAAAAATGTGCTGAGAATGGGAACAGTCTCTTCCTAGAGCTACTAGAAAGAAAAAACACTTGAAAATGTACTCAGTTTGAGAGAGAATTCTGAACTGACATCCAGATGGCATAAGTTAAATGCCACAAAGAATGAATTTCTTTCAGTGGATGCTGCCTTTATCATGACACACACAATTGGTCTGTAGCTCTATGGATTGAGTATGCTCTGAATTGCATCTAATATGACTTCATAGAATGGATGACAGATTTCTTTACATCAAACCAATCTGGTTTCTCAATGGTGCAAACTTGAATTACGTTAGCCTCAGGGATTTTTCCTTGGATTACTGAGAACAGGTCTGGGCCCAACACTTCAAGTCTGAAAAATGTCTCCAGGAAAAGTTTCTTCCTGTTTTGGAACTTTTGGGATGGTGAATAAACAGTATTTACTTTAAAGGCCTCTTGTAAGTCTTAAAAAGTTATGCAAAACTTTTAATGACTACCAGCATTTCCATAAAGGGAAATACTATTTTTCAGAAATACTGTGCTTAAAACTTTGTCTTGGGCAATGCCATTGTCTTTCTTTCTTCCCAGAGAGAAAAATCACTGGAAGGCTGAGAAGCAAATCAATCAGGCAGAAGAGGCCATGAGGAGATGGGTCAGAAGGAGAGAGACAGGTATTATTCAGACTTGTAAGGTGCAGATAGACAGATCCATGTTTTCTCACATGTGGCAAATGCAGATATTTATGCAACCAAAAGATCTTTCTCTAAGTTCTATGAATGCAGTTAAGATGCTAAAAAATAACTTATGCACTTTTAGTCCATTAATGAGATTCAAATACCTGCAGGTTGACATTAGCTCTATTTGCATGTTTGGGAGTGAAATTTTCTTCTTTCATCACACAGTCTGTTTTCAACAAGGTGGATATTTATGGGAATGTGAATGATTCTACAAGCGCTGATTTAGAGGCTAAATTGAAGCATATTTGAAATATTACCAGATGAATTTCTGATCTATTTCCTCAATTCCTCTTTCTTGAGGTTTTTTTAAAGTGTGCAAAGGAGGTAATGTAAAATTTCTACTGTCTTCTAATAACCGGGTCACCTCTATAGAACACATTTGGATGTATTTTCATTAGTATTACATCACATATAAGATTATATTATTTTTATAAAAAGGTTCTCTTTTGACAGAAGATGGCTTGAATTTTTAATGCTACTTGCAATTCTTGAAGACTGGGCAGACTGAAAGTTTAAGGTGTTAAATCAAATGGTGTCTGGAAGTTCCATAGAAAACATGAACCCTAAAACTAACGACTGTGACATAAATGTGCTGGCACAATTGCTTGGTTAATAGGTCATACTTTCTCACCAATGGTGTGTGTTGTGATTAATAAAATATCCTTGCCTAAACAAGACATTACAGAGATTTAAGAAGTGTAAGAACAATGAGCATTTAAACACAAAATATCCCAGAACACTATGATATAGAAGAAATATATCCAGAAAACAGTTCCTTATGGGAATTTACAAATATTTGAAAGGCTTACATTTTTTACTTCATGCAATTTCATTCTAACTTAGTGAAGTTGCAGATAGCTTTGCCCTAAATTTGCCTTGCATAACGAAGACATGATTAATATAGCTATTAAATTTACTGAAGAAGAAGCTTCCCAAATCCAAACCAAGACTGAGGCATGACTTAGGAGACTGTGCAAGTCTGTATGTGCATATGTGGCTTTTTTTTTCTTGTTCTCTCTACATACCAGCATGAGCTATGCCTGTTTTATGCTGGCTGCTATTCAGATCATGGAATTGAAACAGCAGGCTAGAAATTCTATACAGGATGGAGAAATGTCATAACCTTTCTTGCTTTCTTCCAACCATGCATCCTGTGCTATTCAGGTGCTAAGGAGTGGCAGGAGAGGTCATATGGTAATGTCTGCACTGACAGAAAAAGTATAAACTGCAGTATAGCTTCTTAGCCTGGAAAATGGGATGGAACCTATTAATGAAGAGTCATGAAGCGCTGACTAAATGGATCACATGTAAACAAAAAATCTTGGTGTCCTTTATTAGGCAGACAGTTCTGATTTCATACGGAACCTGTAAAAAACAGAAGAATATTAGCTGCCTCTTGATGAAGTCAGATTGAGAGACTTGACCATGAGAGATTGGAAAATATCCTGAAACAGAGGTGCAGGGGACCTGATTTCCCACATTGTTCTGGCTTGCTTGGCTGAGTCTGAGTTTCCATCTTCAGACCAGTGCTGAGTTAAAAGGGACAGTGGATGCATTTCTCTTTTTGTAGACCTTTTTATAATCTTTAAAACTTTCAAAGTATTAAATATTATTTGGAACTCTGATTTTCAGTGTATCGGTATTCTGTGGAGCCTTTCTTGGTTTTGAACAGAATTGAAATCCAGAAATCACTAAACAAATCTGGCCACCTTCTACAGCAAAGTGACATTTTGTGTTGACATGGGGAAATTGATCAATATATTTGTTTGTCTGCACTTCAGCAAAGCATTCAACACAGTTTCCCACAATCTTTTCCTGGAGAAACTGGTATGATAAAGGATGGGCAGGTGCTCTGCAAGATGGACAGGGAATTGGCCCACAGGCTGCACTCAGAGAATGGTAATCAAAGGTTTTTACTCAGGTGGCAGCCAGTCACAAATGGGATACCCCAGGGACAAATACTGGGATATGTGGTATTCAACATCTTTGTTAAGCCTGAGATTAGCTCAATTGTTTAAAGCATGGTGCTAATTCAAGATCATGGGTTAGATGCTCATATGGGCCATTCACTCAATGATCCTATGAGTCTCTTCCAACTCAGAATATGCTGTGATTCTGTGATAAAAGCTCTAAAATATGGTACTGGAATCATCCTGGTGGAGTTTGCTGGTGACTCAAAATGAGTAGTGAGGTGAGCACATCAGAAGGGAGACATCTTACAGTGATTAGAGAGACCTGGACAGGCTGGAAGAGTGTGCTCACACTCTGAGCTACAGAGATGAAGGTACAGATGAAGTTTAATAAGGCCAAGTTCAAAAAGTCCTGCTCCTGCATAACCAAAGAGAACAGTACAAATTAGGATTTCTGTGACTGAAAGGAAGGTAGCGGTCCTGGTGACAACAAGCTTGATGATTCAGCAGTGCACCACTGTGACAAGGAAAGCAAATCAGGTGCTGGGCTTCATCCACAGGGCAAGACTGTCAGAGAAATTATCATCCTACTCAACTCAGCCCTTGCCAGGCTGAGAGGAGACCCCATAATTGTCTACAATTGTCTCATGTGGGGAAGTGGAGGGACAGGTATTGGCATCTTCCCTGTGGTGACCAGTGACAGGACCCAAAGGAATGGTATGGAGCTGTGTCAGGGAAGGTTTAGGTTGGATATTGGAAAAATGTTCTTCACCCAAAGGGTGGTTGGGCACTGGAACAGGCTCCTCAGGGAAGTGCTCACAGCACAGTCTGACAGAGTTCAAGCACCTTTCAGACAATACTCTCAGGCACACGGTGTGACTCTTGGGGATGGTGCTGTGCAGGGCCAGGAGCTGGACCTGATGATCCTGGTGAGTCCCTGCCAACTCAGGATATTCTACGATTTTATGATTCTATGTCACCACAATTTGAGAAGGATGTAGAGAGATGGAAGAGGATCCAAAGCAGGGCCATGGAGATGATCAAAGGGCTGCAGAATGGGTGCTTTAGCAAATCATAGTATTCTAAAGCAGCTCGACTTATCTTTAGCTATATAATCAAACACTAAAAAAGTTCCATTTCTTGGTGGATTGAAGTTTAAAAAAAAATGTTTGGAGGTATGAGTGTTACTTTTTCTTGTACTTTTCTCCCCATTTTCTATCCCATTTCCAGCTAATGAGCTTTAAATGTGTCAGTTGCCAGCAGTAGTAATAAATTATCTTCCAGAATATGGGGCTGATAATCATGATTCTCTTAAGCTGATCACATTATGCCACTGCATCTATCCAGCAGTACACAGTGTTCATCTGAGCAACCCAGCTGACATAATGAAATACGATTATTCTTTTCAATTGTTCATTTAAAACGTAATTGTATTTTTAAATTACTGTGCAATTTAATAAAATCATGGAATATAATTGTCTTCTTTCAGCTTGTATATGTTATAGAATGTTATAATTTTCTAAATTTCCATGCATTCTTCTGTCTTCACACTTATGGTCAGCATGATTTGAATTAATATCTATTTATTGCTCATTCTGAGTCATCTTGCTAATTTATCGATAGCGTGTAGTCTTCAAATTTGTCATAGTTTCTGAAGCAGCCCTGCTTGAAGTCCTCTGGACCTTAATAATGCTTAATATTGACAGATTCCAAAGTCTTCACAGACTAAACGGAGATGCTTTCTTGATTGTGACTAACAGTGTTCCCCAAAAGACAATGCAGAGCTGCACCACAAATGGAGAACACAGAAGAAAGTGGAAGAAGAGCCACAAAAAAATTCCTGGCTCAAAACATTCTATGGATGAGATGTAGATTGCTTAGTATATTGGGCTTGGGTGGCAAGGTTTTGGTAGGGGGAGGAATGCAGGACTGGCATCTCTGAGAAGCTGCCAGAAGCTTCCCTATATCCAACACAGCCAGTGTCAGCTGACTCTAAGATGGACCCACCACTGGCCAAGGACAAGCCCATCAGCAACAATCTGGGGATAAGACACTTAAGAAGGTGGAAAAAAATTATTGCACAGAAGCAATTGTGGCCAGAGAAGAGAGGAGTGAGAATATGTGGGAGGAACAGCCCTGCAGGCCCCAAAATCAGTAAAGAGTGGGGGGAGGAGGTGCTCCAGGCACTGGATCAAAGATACCCCTGCAGCCCATGGTGAAGTCTGTCCCCCTGCAGCTGGTGGAAGTCCATGGTGGAGCAGAGAACCACCTGCAGCTCATGAAGACCCCATGCCAGAGCAGTCTGGGGCCTGAGGGAGGCTGTGACCTGTGGCAAGCCCACGTTAGAGCAGCCTCCTGACAGGCCCTGTGAACCCTTGGAGAGAGGAGCCCATGCTGGAGCAAGTTTGCTGGCAGGACTTGTGACTTCACGGGGAACCCATAGTGGAGCAGCTTGTTCCTGAAGGACTGCATCCCATCAGAGGGACCCACGCTGGGGCAGGCCATGCCGGGAACTGTGGGAAGGACTCACACTGGAGAAGCTTGTGCAGGACTGTCTCCCATGGGAGGTACCACACACTGGAGCAGGTGAAGGGTGTGAGGAGTTCCCCCCTGAGGAGGAAGCAATGACAGAAATGTGTGATGAACTGACTGCAACCCCTATTCCTCATCTCCCTGTGCCACTGAGGGGGAGGAGGTAGTCAACTGGGAATAAAGTTAAGCCTGTGAAGGAGGGAGGGATTAGGGGAAGGTGATTTTAAGATCTGTTTTATTTCTAATTATCCTACTCTGATTTTTAAAGGCAATACATTCAACTAATTTTCTCAAGTGGAGTCAGTTTTGTACATGATAGTAATCAGTGAGTAACCTCTCCCTGCCCTTATCTCAACTTATGAGTTTTTTGTTATATTTTTCTCTGCCCTGTGCAGCTGAAAAAGGGAATGATAGAGTGCCTTTAGTGGACACCTGGCCTCCAGCCCAGGTCAAACCACCACAGTTTCTGGACTGCCCCTTCTGAAGTGGATGGCAATTTCACCTATGGAATATTAAATAAACATCAGTTCTTGTTGGTGTTTATCTGTGACTCTAGATATAGTGAAGTCTGTCCAGAGGACATCTATGGACCTTTACCAAAATATCCATGGACAGAAGCAAGGACTTCACACAGTGAAGAGGGATGAGCAGGAGGCTTTCTTTATCAGATACTGAGTTATTGCTCCCAATGTATTTTTCTAAAGTGGGCAATATCCCCCTAAATCCATAGTGATTCCTGCTTCAGAGCCTTTACAATAGAGGCATTGATCTTGCTGCTAAAGAACTGAACTGAACATTTCACATTCAATAAACATAAATATTTATGCCTTGAATCTGAACTAGTCAAGAGCCAATATCTAGGAGACAAATTTTTGAAAGAACAAGGGTTTTGTTTTGTTTTCAAAATAACCTGAAGAATACCATCTTGGAGATATTTCCCATGGACTGAAGTGAAGCTAGACTCTTCTCTTGACAGCCCCATGTCCTTGCACTAGCACTAAACTCTTCAATACTCCAGATTTCCTGAATGGTTCTGTCCCCTAGCAAAATTAATCTATGTAGTCTCTAAGAAGAAAGCGGTCTCCTTTTCTGTGAAATGGGGAAGAATCATGACAGTGATTCTTTTGCACCAACTCAAACAATGTCCATCTGGCATGACTTTTAAGACCCTCATCTCTGTAGTGTATAAGACCTTCATAAAAATCAATTAATTCCTCCTAATAATACTCCAGGTGTTTTATCATCTCTGCTTTACTCAGGCCCTAGGAGAGTAATAAAGATCAGACAAAAATGATTGATTATGTATTGGACCACGTTTTTAGAGGACTGTGCTAATGATAAAGTTGTCTCTCCTCTCCCTGTGTTTTCTCAATTTCTGTTTTATTAAAAGAAAAAAAGTGACCTTGTGATCTTTCTACAAATGTCAGATATTAAACACTTTATGCAATCCTGTAAGGGAGAGTGAAAGAATGAAAGAACTGCAGGAATTGTTTTTTTAAATTACATGCTTTTAAGTTCTGTTATACTGACTTTAAGGATTATATCAAAATAAGCTGCTAAAGGATAAACCAAACAGGTAGAGAATAAACACAAGTCTAGAATGGCAGAACTTCCCTGTGGGGAAGTATTCTCTATCTCCATCAGGCTGGAAGTTTACTCTTCCCAAGTTTTAGGATGCAGCTAAATGGAGTCTCCAGGAAGGGGTGGGATGGGTTCTTAGCCGTCAGAAATGCAGAGCAGTAGTGATATGCTGTGAGCAACACAGGTGACATCCTCTCCCAGAAAGAGCTGGTAGGCATTAATATAATGCAAATGTGGTCACAAAACTGTGAGTCTGTCTTTTGTTCTATAAACACACCTTTTCAAATACTTGAGAGAAGAGATACCTAAATAAAGCATTGTTCTGAAAATGCTGTTTCTATACCTTTTGAATAAATGAAACACCAGCTTCTGAATGAAAGCTCCTAGGGATGTGAACAGTAATCTATTAATTGCTAATATGATTAAAAACTGGTGTAACACAAAGAAGGAACATGACCTGAAGAGTTTGCCCACATATTTCAACTTACAATCAAGTATAAAAATCCATGCATCCATTTTGTAAAGCTGAGTGTTGAGCTGTCAGCCTGATGTTTTATGTCTCTGGCAGAAGGATAATTTTATCAAACAAATACTGTCACAAAATATATCACCAAATTCTAGAGTTTAGAGCTGACAAGATCCATCTGACTGAAGGGGTGCCAATCTGTAGCCCTTTTACTGCATCCAACCCTTATGCAGTTCAGATTTGTCTTCCCTGGGAGGAGAATATCCCACAGCAAGGCTCTGAGGTGCAAACACTCTGAAGCTCCATGTGTAGACTGTCCCACAGCACAGGGAAAAGTGTATCCAGGAGTTCTTTCTGCCCTTGATAAGAGCCCTTTCTGCCCTTGATAAGAGAAACTCTGTGTGTATTAGCACAGTTGGCCTCACAAAGTCTTATCACCTAGCTTGGGAAGGTTGAAAGATTGGCTTCTACTGATAAAGCTTGATCCCCCTTACCCATACCCACTATTTAATTATATTTTCATCTAGGAACTTCAGTACTGACTTCAAAGCTGCTGGATGGTTGGTCTAAATAATGGGGAGTTTGGTCACCGGGAGAGTTAAGGTGGTGTGTGCCACTGGCAAAGAGACAGGAGAGACCACAGTGTGAGCTTGAGGCCTCTGCAATGGCACGGAACTGATAAGGAGAGATGTGCCCAGATGATCATAGCAGGAAATTCATGACCCGTGCTGTGCAAAAAGATAAAAAAAACCCCCATGTTTCTGTCATCCCATTGAAGTTAGCTTTTTTTTAAGTGTACAAGAACTTCTTGCCACAGCTTTGTGCTGTGAACTCATGTTGAGACAATTACCTGTGATGACCTCTAAGTCCCTTTCTGAATTACTTATTTCCAAGACAGAAATTTGTACAACCTTTACTTTGGGTTCCTAGCTATCTTGTGTTATATTTGACCATACAAAATGTACTTATATTGCTTTGTGATCACCTACCAAGTGATTCAGGTCTCCCTGTAAGAGTAACAGGACTATTACGTATACTCTTTGATCTTATCAGTTACTATGCTAATAAAATTTTTGTAGCTTTAGTTCAGATAAAAATTGGGGACAAGAATAAATTCCCTTTGGCCTTATGGCTAAAGCTGCATTGCTGACTACATTCTCAGTATGATTTACATTTTGATATCCATCAAGGAAACAAGTTTTGATTAATTTTGCTGTCTTTTAGATCCAAGATCTTGAGATAATCAGAAACTGAATTGTCATAATTCTAAGACAATCCCAATTATATTAAAATATATCTTGATTATATCCCTTAGATCTGAAGTCCTGGCATAAGAAAGAAATAGTGGATTTGAAAAGACCTACTTTCCATGAATTCATGCTGACTGATGGCAAACAGTACCATAGTCTCTACATTTAATTGGCAGTCTCAAATTGTTCCATATTTTTTTCCAGGAATTGCTATCTAAGTACTCTCAAATTCCCACAGCCCCTGCTTTTATTCAGTTTTTAAATCATGGCACTCCTGCAGTGTTTTTAAATTTCTATAAGTTTCAAGTGTCTGTTAATTATGAAAAGTAATAGATATGCCCATAGAGAAAGTTTCTCAGCAGCTTCCTCTAAGACAATTGGATTTTGTTTATTCTCTCCTGCTGTTTGATTGGCAAATCTTTCATTTTTCTGCAGATGTCTTCCATTTTTTTCATTGTAAATGGAGTTGAATGTTTTGTGCCCTTCACAGCTGAGTAAGGGATAGATTTTCCTTGCTTGTTAGTAAGAGAATTTACCAATCATTGCTATTCTTCTACATTTCCTAACTGAGGTTTCTTAATTTGTTTCTTAATTCTTTAGTCCTTGTTATCTAGTTTTCTCATTACATGGACTATAAACATGGATGATATTATATTATTGCTTCTGTATGCCTTTTTAAAACACTAGGACTAGATTATTTTTCTTTTTTTGGGCATCGTTACCAGAAGAGGAAATGGTGCATCTCAGTGAACCTGTGACAAACCTCATCCTATCCAGACATAGTTTGAATGCCTTTTTGTCAAGCACAACTTTCCGTTAATTTCTGTTGACTGTGCAACCAAATCACTATAAATGTCTTGTTTAATACATCCTACTTGGTTTACCAGTCAATTAACTTGGCAGTTCTTTGTCTTTTTTAAACTCTTCTAAATACATATTCTAGTGATCAATCCTGCATTCCTCATGACTTACGCAAACTGCTATCTAGGTCTTACAGCTATTATTTGGAAAATTGCTAATTTTAGGTCTAATTGGAGCAACAGATTTAAAAAAAGAACCAATTTTGTTCAGATACTATAAGGAAAACTTGTTTCTGAGGTTTTTGAACATGAGGAAATGTGTTTGGTTCAATTTACTTATTTATTTATTTGAAATAGCTTTGAAATAGCTTGACTCTATTGTCCTTTGAGATAGTGGATCTTAAATTCACTTAAAGCTCCATTCAATACTGCAAGGCCAGTGCATTAATCAAATAGCAGACTTGGAAAACACACAATGAAATTTTTAACCATAAGCTCTTGGTGCCAGTGGTCAGAAGCACCCACCGTTAAGTGCTGCTGCATTAGACATCACTGATGAGAAGCCAATATCCAGGTGCCACAAAAGCTTATTAACTTAAAATATCCAGGTGAACTGTTTCTCAGCTGTAGTGCTGCAGCCCTTATGCTCATCACAGTGGATTTATTATGAGGTTCATTCTGCTAGTTTAGAGAAGAGGTTTTTTGTCATAGCAGATCACCTTTCTGTTGCTGGCCAACTTTTGCCTTCCTCAAACCCTTAACTTCACCCTTCATATATTCAGTGAAGGTATAAAGAAAACACAGGGCTATCCCTATGTGTATGTAATGATGTGCTTTGTATTTTCTTTCCATTACAACAGCTTCAGGCCTAAAGCTTACTTATCACCTCTCCTCTATTTTTTTCCTCTTTGCCTCTTTTTTTGCCAAGCAGAGATCACAGCACCCTGGTCTCCCACCCAGATGGAAGCTTTTCCTCAGCATGGCAAACATAACCTTACAGAACCCTCTGCTCTCTCGAGGACACACGTACCAGAGGCATCAACAGTGCATCAAACAAAAGCAGTGGGACATCTAAATGTCAATCACAGTCTGAGATTCTCACAATATCAAACTCACTGATGCTGTGGGAGGCTTGACTGGAGGGAGAGCAGAGGATGTGACAGGATGAAGAGCTGACTGGCCCTGCCCATGGGCTTCAGGCTGCATCCCCACCTGGGGAAGATGGGCTGATGTGTGAGGCTGTGCTTGCCGACACACAGCCTTTTCCTCCAGCACAGGGGGCAGGCCAAGATTTTAGACTGCCTTTTTGTGGGCAGTTGATTCCTTTTCTATTTCTGCATAAAGACATGGATTTCACAAAAAAATCTGGACTCTTATCTAGCTGTACTCCATGAGCTGCATGAGGTTCCATTTGACTCCTCTATATGAAAAATAAAGGACTTGATCTTGGTAAAAGTTGGAGAGCAGAGAAAGTGTAGGCAGTTTAATACATGACTAACTGAGTATCCAGAAGTTCCGCGGAGATGTTTGGGTCCTTAACTTTACATGCAGAGCTTACTTTGCATCCAGATGATTTTACATATAGGGGTAAAGAGGGATATCAGCTGATAACAGCAAAGTAAACAGGTTTCTGAGTGGTGCCACTGGCATCACAAAGTCTCACTGTGCACCTTTGTTCTCCACTGATCTTCCCCGTTTCCCAGCAGTCTTGAATTAGCGATCATCAGAATGCATGAGGTCACTAAGGAGGTATTACTCTTGCTCTCAGTAGGGTAATAGGTTACTTTACAATTAATATTTAATGGGAGTGAGTTTGGAATCTCCAGGAAGTCATTAGTAGTTGATCTGCTTAAAGGGGGGTTATTTGGGTTCATCCCATCTACAGTAATTATAATACATGTAAGCTTGTGGGCAGCAACCACACAGGATACTGGGTCTTGAACCCTGAGGGGAACAAAAGCCTGTCTGAATGAGGAGCAGATATCCGTAATTCACATAAGATGGGAAAAGTGCTCTCTGAGAATAAATACAGTGTATAAAATAATACCTAAAGCTATTAATCTTTGTGTTTAAATTTTTAAAAAAAATTATTTGGAAAAAAGTTCCTTCATTTAGACATGCCTTTACTGTTGTATTCTGAAGTACAAACAGGGTACGAAGCTCAAGCCAAACTTGCCCATAATACAGATCATCAGACCAAAACAATTCCAAGAGCACTGGAACAATACCACAAAAAAAGCAAATGAAATAAATATATAAACCTTAGATTTAAGCAACCAGTAGAGAACTGCAGTGGGTAATTTTTCATAAAAACACAAATACCTCATTTATCCAGAACCATATTTTTTGATTGACTGCAGTTATTTGTGATATTATGCCAAGTTTGGCAAATAGCTCCACTCCACCATAAATATAATTTTCTAATAGGAAATAGTTCATTTTGACAGTTTATAAACTAGGTATTTTGATTTTTTTTTTTTTGAATCAACATTCTAAAACTAAATATATATATATCTCAAATGTTTTTAGATATTTAAAAGTTACTGAAGTTGAAGTGTTTCAGGGTGGAATAGCCAGATTTTTTTTTTTTTTTTTTTTTTTAAAGAGAGATTATGGAGATTTAGTTGTAATTTTCTCTAAGAGTGTGAAAATTCAGGCATTTATGTAGCAAGTATGGGATAGCAAGACATTCTGAAGGACCAGCAAAAGTCTTCATTTCACCCTCAATACAGAAAAGTTTGACATCTTACACCTTACAGTCCAGATGATATTGGTACTTATGAGAGTGAAACCAGAATATTTGAAACTTTGAGTTTCCACATGGGAAGTCCTCCAGAGTGATTCTGAGTGATTTAGAGGATGTGACCATAAGGCTGAAAGTTTATAAAAGGCCCCAAACTTTCCTGTCCTTTGCAGTGTTCTTAGTAAGCTTGGCTGCTACTGGGAACACATGGTGCCATTGAGTTTATTGTTGTTTATTGATCCAGGTAGACTCTGAGTATTGACCTCTTTGCATGCTAGCTTTGATTCTCAGCAAGGACAGGGAAGGCACTCTGTGCTTCAGTCATCCTAAATTTTGTCTCAGAGTGATGTTCTTAATATTCTTGGCTCTTATAAATTTCCAGCTTGTTCTCTAAAGGAACTTAAAGGCATGAGACTCAACGGGTAAGCTCCAAGCCTGGACCAACAGCTCTTAGAGCAGGGGACTGATCTCTGCTGGTCCCTTGTGGCTGGTTTCAGCTCTTGTTCCAACAGGATAGTGAAGAAAAGCTGGGTTTCAGTAAAGGAATAGTCTTTAATCATCAAAAGAAGCCGGTATTAAAAAACAAAAAAACTAATAGTTTCTTTCTATTAGAATATATATAGACTCATCGAGAAACAGAGTTCAAACTGATGCCCAGAAAACCAAATTATAAATTAATCTGATGGCAGTGATGCAGATTAAGAAGAGTTGAGTTATTCATGTTGGTTTTGTTTTTTTTTCCTTTTAATATGTTTAGCCAGACCTCAAGATCCCAGAATATTGCTTTCTTATCACTATATTATCTCTTGGTATATTGTTTTTGCAGCTTAAATTTCACTGTTACATCTTAACAACTTGGAATTTGTGGAACTGGTCTCATTTCATCACTAAGTTATGACAGTTTTGCTGTGTGTGTTATTAATCAGATTTGGCAGTATTTGTTGAGCTGGAGGACCTGCCTTTGTATGAAGAGGGGGAAAAGTGAAAATATACTGCTATTGTTGCTGATAGAAATCAAGCTTTGTGCTGTGTAGTTTCTGAAGTCCTTCAGTTCTGAAGCTGTTTGTGTGCCCGGAGTGCACCAGAAGCCCCAGGCTTTGGCTGAAGTTTCATCTGGATTACAAGAAAATCTGCTGACCTGTGTCAGTGTACAACATATGACAAGTGTCAGAAAATGTCAGGAACTGCTGTGAACAACACATTTGATGAGAAATCAGTGAAACAAAAGAAAAATTAGACAGTGCTAGTAAGTACTGTGGTGTTATGTTTAATACATGCTTTTAGATGATCTGACTGTGCCTGTTAAATGTATCAGGAATGCAGTCTCTAATTAAAAAGAACCACAACGTGATCCTGACTTCATTAAAACTGTGCATTTTCCTGGATTTAGTCAGACCTGTAGGTACTTGAAGATCCTGATGCAGAGACACACTTCCACATCTATAACCTCTTTCACTGTGATCTTGTAGTTTCAAAAAAGGAAAAATTAAAAATGGAAATGATACTGATTGATGTTACATGATCTCCAAAGCATCTTTCCCATAAAGTTGGAAGATTTATTTCTGTGGCAGAGCTGCTTCAGTGCTGAAGGCAGGAATCTCAGGATTCCCCATCTACAAGGATACTTTAACCACTCTGCTCCTGCTTGTCCACCCCCTGGATCTTGCTTTATGTATATGGAGAAATGTTTTTGAAGAGAAATGTTTTGCTGCTATTCAGAGATGTGAACTGTGGGTTTGAACTCTGGGCTCCAGATGAAGGCAGGCAGCCCTGATTTCTTGTTTACTCTTCTCTAACTTGTCATTAAGTCAGAGATTCAGCAACAACACCCATTTTATAGGTTTTGTGCCAAAAATTTACTGTTTCTGAGTACTCTGTGCCTGGAGAAGATTCCACAGGAGGAATCCATAGAGCATGTCCACAGCACTGACACCTCTCCAGGATTCTCTGATACTCTGTCCAGGGACAGGGCAGGAAGAATCAGGCTAAGCAGCTCTTTAGGCAAGGAATTTTCTTGGCTGCAATACTATGATCTGGGTGTGTAGTAAACTTTCATCCACACCAGAGACAGAGGGAGCTTAGGCCAGGAGTTCTGTAGCTGGTGAGCTCAAATTTCCCTTTTTGATTTCTGTAAGATTTTGGACACCCAGAAAGCTGATTTCTCAGGTCTCTCTGCTCTCAGTCTGCATTGCATTGCTGTCCCTCGGTCACCGGTACCTGCTCTTCTGAGGACAGCCCATCACCATCCCTGTCTAGTTGAGTGTAAACAAACCTTTTTAGGTTGTTTTGGATTTAGAATTCCTAGTGTTCTCCTAAATCCCATTTTATATTCTCATGTCTTTATTCAACTCTAAATCAAAAGAGGGTACGTATCTCAGCCTTAAAGGTTAAAGAATTTGATTATCTCTGCTGGCAGTGAACAGTGTCTTGAGGTGATATGCAAGTCATATTTGAGTGCCCCTAATTTAAGAAGGCAATCTTGCATTTGCCTTTAGTCTTCATAATTATTTGATAATTATATGTCAATTTTTTCTCAGTTCCCTGATTAGAAATATTGCTTCCACAGGGTAAAAGGAACAAGTAATGGAGGATTGTGTGAAGTAGAGACCAAATTCAGGAGTAACACTTTTTTCTAATATAAGACTGTTTTAGCCCTTATGGTTACTTAAAATCTGAGTGTTGAAGTTTTTAAAATCTAGTTTGCTCATAGGTCAGCAGTGGGAAAACATGATCTCCACATTGGTAATGCAAGTTTTGCCCATTAGAGAAAAGTATTGTGAGCCAGTTCTCATCTTTTGCAGTTTTTTCTATGGGAGTGGTGGTGTTTGCAACATGATGTAATGTTACGGAAATAAACACTCTTACATAAAAACAATTATTCAGGGTAACAGACTGAGAACAATTGTTAGCAACTCTAATCACAGAACCATAAAATCATAGAATATCCTGTGTTAGAAGGGACCCATAAAGATCGTCAAAGACCAGCTCCTGGCCCTGCACTGCACCATCCCCAAGAGTCACACCATATGCCTGAGAGCAGTGTCCAAACATTTCCTAAACTCTGTCAGGCTTGGTGCTGTGACCACTTTCCTGGGCAGCTGTTCCTGTGTCCAATCACCCTCTGGGTGACGAACCTGTTTCTAATATCCAACCTAAACCTTCCCTGACACAACTTCAGGCTGTTCCCTGCGGTCCTGTCACTGTTATGAGAGAGAAGAGATCAGTGTCTGCCCCTCCTCTTCCCCTCATGAGTATGCTGTAACTGCAGTGAGGTCTCCCCTCAGTCTCCTCTTCTCCAGGCTGAACAGACCAAGCGCCCTCAGCCATTCTTCATACACCTTTCTCTCCAGAGCCTTCAACATCCTTGTGGCCATTCTTTGGATGCTCTCTGATAGTTTAATGTCTTTTTTATATTATGGTGCCCAAAACTGCCCCCAGGCCTTCAGGTGAGACCTCCCCAGTGCAGAGCAGAGTGGGACATTCCCCTCCCTGTCCCGGCTGGCAATACTGTGCCTGATGCCCCCAGGACAGGGTTGGTCCTCCGGGCTGCCAGGGCACTGCTGATTCCTGTTCAACTTTCTGTCAGCTGGGAACCCCAGATCCCTTTCCACAGGGAGGGACCCCTCTCCAGCCTCTCATTCCCCAGTCCTTACACAGAACCAGGGTTGCCCCATCCCAGTTTCAGAATCTGGCACTTGCCCTGGTTAAAATTCCTATGGTTGGTGATTGCCCGTCTCTCTAATCCATCATATTTTGTAGATGATCAGTAGGGTATTAGCTCCATAACCTGCAGTTTTGTTTTATCCTTTGTTTTCTATGCCATTTTTCACAGTTCTGGAGCTCTTCCCTAGTGGTTTCATCCGGTGTTATATATGACAAGGAAAAGCATAATGCGTAAGAATTTTACCAGCAGAGAAATCCAACATTCACTCAGTGCATTACTACCATAGGTTTTAATTTTCAGGTTTTGGATTTCTTGTTTACACAGTTAAGTAAATTTGACTTTCTGTGTTAATAGCTGAATTTATCTAACTTGTACTTTAGATTTTATTTCTGTAGAATGGCCTTACAAGAGGAAGAAGTGTATTTATTTTTCTCTCTCAGATGTATCTGTGTTCATTTCTGTTTCGATCATCTCTCCAAAGAGATGCCAGAAGGCAGCACCTTTTCTCATGTCTTAGGAGCGAAGGGTGAACTGATGATGGGGTGATCTGTGCTGACTTAAGCAGGCTCCTGTATGTGACTCCCTGCTGCTTTCCCTGGCTCTTTGTGCCCACTTGCCCCAGAGGATCTCAATGTGCAAAGGCAAAGATAAGAGGAAGGTTTACATGAACACTTTCCTTTTTCCTCTGGAAACAAAAGTCATGCTGCAGTGCTAGAATGACTTTTATTTTTGTTCTCTTGTTTTTCATTTTTCTGCTATTATTTTTATTTCTTGTTTTTAGGTGGATGATAAAACTGATTCATCTTAAATCAAGGATCTTCTGCCTGTTTACTCAGCGAGGAGGATCCAATCCCAAGTGCAAAAGAGTGGAGACATTTATTGCTGGCATCTGTAATCACTGAGGTTGTCCATTTCTCTTTATTTTTACTCTGCTTCATCTGGGGGCAATTGTTTTTAGCTTTATTTTCTTTTAATGTCATTTCCTCTCCTAAGTCACCAATACCCTCTGAAGGTCAATAAGCGCTTTACAAAATATTTGGCTCCATTTTTAAGAAACTGAAAACATAAAAAATTAGAGAGATCACTGCAGAATGCTACAAAGGTTTGATGGAAAGAAATGGGGGCAGATTTCAGGGAATTAATAGCTAAATCTGCCTCAATGTCGTTCACATAATTTATACTGTAAGCATTTAGTGAAAGCATAATGTAACAGTACCTATTTGATGAGTTAAGAAATACTGGGCAGTGTTATATGACAGAATGACAACATTTTGTACCAATGACCTCTGTATTGAATTTACACAAGGAAATTCATAATACTTTAACCAGGCCTTGTTTATCATACCTGTATTATATGCATAGAGGGTGTCCCACAGAATGAAAATGTTTTATTTGTCTAGTGAACAGTTTTGTTTTTCTTTGAGCATTTGAAGAGCCAGTAAGAATTTCCATCATTGGAACTACAAAGACAAGTATGTGTACTAAAGATAGAGAACAGTAAGGAAAATTAAATAGTAGACTAGAGGGGAAGAGAGAATATAGGACTGTGAAATGTGATCCTGGCTTATTTGAACATCTAACTGAATTCCCCAAGTAAAAATTAGGCACCAACAATCTACCCAGCAGTGATAGGTGCAATTATTACATGAATAAATTGAAAATGAATAAAATGGTTTGGTTTGGTTTAGTTTGGTTTGGTTTGGTTGGGTTTTTCAAACTTTGTTTATTCAGTAATATGCTTTAATGCTTCTGATTATATAATCTATTTTTATTAGCAATATATGAACTATCTGCATCCAAATGTTACTTCTTTTTGAAAAATTCTCCTCTGAACAACTGAGCCTCTATGTGGCAGGTTAAAGGTAGTCTAGAAGATACTAACATTATTGTTTCTTTGTATGTCATAAGCACTGCTGAAAAAATGGGCAGAAAAATGAAGACACTTCTGTTTGTTCAGGTAAAGACAATATTATGCATGCAAGTGGTCTCCTTAGCCTGAAAAACAGTCATGATGAGTTTCTTGGTTTCCAAAATATTCAGGAGTAAAACATCAAAGAAATAATATGCTTCTAACATTAACACAGCTCACATTTCAAATCCTGCCCCGACTGCTTGGTTGTTTTGTTTGCTGCTACTGAATTCAAATTGTAATGTCTTCATTGCTGTGAGAAATATTTCCCTATTCAAATCTCTTTCTCCAAATACGTTTCTCTAAACATCATACTCAAGGTACTCAACTTCTAATAATGAAGATGTGTATGCTTGTTCTGTCTCTTTGGTCTTCTCCTTTGATGTGTTTTACTTTTATTGTGTTTTGTAATTCTGTTGTTAAGATTGAGCTATATGTTCAGTCACTTAGTGCAGAGACTTTATGAATATATTTATTATTCTTCTCCAGATGATAGTTTGATTCGAGTCCTGTTCTCATTGCTTTTTGTATCCCTTGAAGAACAGAGAGTTTAGGTTGTTCTTTTCATGTTATTTGTTCTCCTAGCAACACTAGAAAAGAAGTGTACTGGCATGTTCAAAACTTTTTATAACATTAGGGAGATTTCAACTATTTACAGTAAATTCATCTAGACTGAGAAGTGCCAGCAGATCACTCTGTTGTTCAGATGGAAAAAAGTCCCTGCTCCAGGAGATTTGCTGTCTGCTCACAGAATGAGACGTCATAAAAGCAGAAAACATAGGAAAGCAGAAGATACTAGAGAAGTGGTTGTGAAGATCTGAATGCAGATTTTTTTTCCCCCCAAGAAAGGTCTGAACAAAGGCACATTGGCACTTTTGTATGTTCTGCTCTGCCCTGCCAAAGGCTTCTGCTGGAAACCTTCTTGTGGCCAAAGCCGATGAAGCACCCAGGGCAAGAGGGTGGAGGCACACGACTCCTTTATCAGAACAAGCCACTAGTGGGAATAAAAGGTAACTGGCAGTAAGATTGCCATAATCAGAGTCCTCATTTTTAAGAATTAGTATAACTTATTATTAACTTTGCGTTTGTGGAGGAGTATGTGCGGGTGTCTTCATGGCAATTGCCTTTGTTACAAACAGCAGGCAGCTGCAAACAGAATGAGTTCTGAAATCTTTGGGCACACAGAAGCCTTATGTTTCTAAAATCCTGTAGTGTTCACTTTATTTCTTTGTATTTAATACCTACTACTTATTCAAGGAAGCATATAGGTCCTGCAGCCTCTGCACAGAACCTAAGATGTAACGTGCAGGTGAAGCACAGAAACCATGTCAGATGCATCTTTATTACGGTGTGACTATATGTGACCTACTGTCTGCAGCTGCCATACATCTTCCATATGAGTTAGGGAGGAAACAGGTACAAAAGGGCCTGTCCATATTCTCCCCTTTCTCTAGGAACTGTAGTCAAAGACCAGTATGAGAGTAGAATTCAGATTTTTATTTAGATCTGTGGGTCTGATTCTGGTAGTGTAAGGTCAGTTTATGTGTTATGGAGTGTTTAGTCTAGGCATGACTTCTCCCACAATTTGTTCAGCTACCTTTCCATTAAATACCTCTCTTGTAATTTTGCATTATTTCCCATGGATCTGCTTTTGATGACATAAATATTATGACTTGAGACCACAAAATTTCCATTCCATAAATAATTAGAGAATTTGGTGAAAAGCAGCTCATTTTTTTTTTTTTCCCAAACATAAAGCCAAGAGAAGAAAAGGAAAATTAAACCAAATAATACCAGAGAATATCAAATAAATCCACAGAATACCAGAAAACCAGAAGCCAATGGCTACAGTGCATGTCCAGAAAGCAGCCTGGTATTGAGGCAGGGCATCACAGAGGCGGTGGTGGACTATTAAAACATCACCTGGGTAAAACAGTTACACAAGTGCATACACAGAGTCTTATAGCACCCTCCACTGCCCAGTGTCTCCTAGATCTTCCCTTGTTTCCCTCCCTCACCATCCCTATGTCTGTAAAAACACAATCTTTGCAGTAACTAGTCTGGTTGTTACACGGTTACTGCAGCAAAGTACACTTATCTATTTTTTGCATGTTGTTATCTGTGTTTCTTCTGGCCAGTGTGCCTCCCTCCTGGTTCCTACACCATGGTGCTCTTCTCTCGTTCTCCTGCCTGGAGATTCACACCTGCACTGTGAACCCTCTTTCTGCCTGTGCTGTTGAACTGCTAGAGCAGAGCAACCATCGAGCTACTCTTGACAGACTAAAGTTAGGTAACGCTGGATGTGAGCTGGGAACAGAGATCATCTGGTGGTTACCACTAAGGCCAGAAGTGCATCCACAAACAGACTGACGAGCAAAGCCTTAGCTGGTCCTTCACTTTTGATTTAAGTAGAACTCTATTTAGAATTGTATGTGGCATTGGGATATATGTCATTCAGTTCCATACAAACATCTATCACTTACTACACTTAGTGCATAAATGTATGCTAATACCTGCTTCCCTGAATAAAGTGCTTTCCTAAGTTGGATCCTCACCTGACTTTCTGTAGACTCAGCTTCCCACTTGCTCCTGTGGATTCTGTGACATTTTCTACTCTGTCATTTGGCTTCATGCCCTTCTCCACCACAATCCATACCAGCTCCACAAACACATCCAGGTTTCCCCTTTTTAAACTTTGTACTTTCTCTGATGCTGCTTCTGATATCTAGAAAAGTTCTGTCTTGGTTTCAACAGGTTTTTGGGTATTTTTTTAAGATTTGCAGGCTTAATCCTTTACAACTCCCTTATGAAATTGCTCCTATGGATTTTTTTTTTTTTTTGCTTAGAACTAGCACCGCTCTATTCTCTTTTATGTAAAAATAGTATGTCCTCTCTTGGTTTTTTGTATTATTATAGTACAGGATTTTCAACAGTAATGCTTTTCTTTTTCTACAAGTGCGACACTGCAGGAGAGAGTTTAAGAAGCTTTGACTGAGTTTTGGCAAAAGGATGTATTTTTAGAGAAAAAAGACACACACAGGCAATTTTCAGGATTATACTTAACTAAGGATTTTCCTAGTTCTTATGCAGACTTGAAGAAGGGCTCATGAGCTATTGCCATTTTTTTCTCAATTAGTTGAATAAATGATATTTTACCTCCCTATAAAACTTTAATTTAAAGATGTTATATACAGACATAATGCTATTCTTGTGTTCATTAAGAAACCTGCAGGCTTACTGAACTCATCCCATCTCACTGTTGCTTTTGCCAACAGGTATTTTGTTTCATTTGGGGATAAATTGCTTGCAAGTGCTTTGTGACACACAAAATATTTCTTTGAGAATGTCAGATCAATATATAGCTGTATCATTAGAAATACTATGAAGATGGCCTGAAATTGTGCACTCAATTGTTATTCATTAAAAACTAAGTCTTTACAAAATCCCAAAATAATTTAAAATTGCCAACACTTTCAATTTTCATAAACTTATAGTGGAATTTTTTGCCCTGATATTTTCTGCCTTCTCAGAATTTTTACTGACATTTTTTATAAACAGTTCTTATTGACAAGAGTGCATGTTTTCCTACTAGTGTTTACAATATATATGTAATTAAGTACATGAGAATTCAAACAGAAATGGTAAAAGGAGCAGATATAATATCGCCAAAAATTGACAACTGAAATTTTGTACACCAGGAAAAAAAAACTGTATTGCATCACAAGGAAATAAAATTTTTCTTTTACTAGCAGAGATATTCACATCTGTAACTGAGAAAGAAAAATATCATGTAGTTTAAAGTTAAAATTTAACTGAATATGGTTTTGAGTATTATTTTCAGTTTCTAGTTCCACTAACATTTTATTGTTGAAAAGCTATTGTTAATGATCTGAGATAAGGGTGAAAAGAGCTGGTGATTATGATTGTTGGCTGTTACAAAGACTTAGAAAAGGAAATAATATTTTATGAGTTTCTGGGTGAATATACCAAACAGGATGAGCTGTTTCCTGGCTAAGTAAAGATTTGTAGCTCACACCTGCAGGAACTGGTTCTGTGGCTCTGTATAACTTAGAAGTAAAATTTCTGCTTTTCAGGCCATGTTCAGTTTCTCCAGCACTCAGTTTTGCAAGTTCCCTGCTTCTGATGGCATGAAGCACCCCTTAATGGAACAGGACATATTGTTTTAGGATTATTAGGTGCCCAATCTTCCAGCCAAAACTCATTCTGAAACCAAAATATCTGCTGAATCAGCTTGAGAGCATTATTCTACTTCTGTAAGTTTTATGGAACACTGTGGTTTTCCTTTCTTCCTTTTCTGTATTATGTCTGCCCTGTTCCCACATGGTTTCTTAAATCTGAGTTAATATCAGAGGATTAAAATATTACAGTTAATTAAAATTATCCTATTAGTGACAAAAGCAGCACATCACTGAATTAAAACCAGTAGTTTAATCCTTGGTTCAATGGTGCAATACACCCCAAATACAATGCACTCCAGAGTTTGCTCAGAGGCAGCTTTCCCTGGGGAGAAGGCAGTGGAGCTGAGGGAGCAGTTCCCCTGCACAGCCTTGGGTCCCACAGACACACAGAGTGGCACTGCAGAACCAGCCCAGCACGGAGAAAATGCAAAGGGAACTCCATCCCTGGCGATGGGACGTGCCAAACTGCTGAACTGGGAAATATGCACCAGACTTTTATGGTTTTCTCTTTCTGACCAACACATCTGTAACAACTCTGGTGTTTGTCATGGATTTAAAAAAAACCTGCAATGCAAATAAATACATGCAAATAAATAATGCAACATGTAAATAAATAAAATGGCAAAGGTGCTATCATGCTAAGCAGACCAAACTGATTGTGAAATGCACTCTCACACAGAGAGGAACATTGAACTATGAACTATGGTTCACAATTTGAACTATGAGCTATGATTCAAAGCTATGAACTATGATTCAAAATTTGAGTAGATGCAGATAGCATAAGTTGGGGTTCACTGTATAAAAATATCATCTCAGATATTTAAAGGTACTTGGGTCTTTTACTTAAATATTATTTAATGGGGATTTAACACCTAAATACCCCTGAAGATTTGAACCATTATTAATATTTCCTTAACCACTCACAATATCTTCAGCCTGTTTAGAGAAATAGTATTACAGAAAGTCCCTGTTCAGGTTCCTATGCAAGGTCTAATGCCACCGTAAAACTTCAGAGTTTTTTAAAGTATCTAAAAGCTTCAGATGTTGACAGCAAAATTACATTTTATGTGACTCACAGACCAATACATCACTTTCTTTTTTCAGTGCTGTTATTTCCTGAATAACCCTTCTAAAGGAAAATTACTTTGGGAAAAATGAGATATGAGGCCAGTGGAGAGGTCATATTGTAAATAAGAAGGATATGCCTTTTCTTTTAAGAGAAGTCTGTTATATTTTTAATAGTACTCAAGTATACAAGTTCATCATAAGCCATTTATCTTCACATATGTATTACTGAGAACTCCTTTTCTTCCTCAATTTATGCTAAATTCTGGGGAGTGAAGTTGTCTTTGAAGCACCTGGAAGTTTTTTTGTGACTTCTAAGCTCCAAACCACTCAGAAATGAAGTAGCAACTCATTACAAACACTTGTCGCTCTTCTGTCTTATCTGAAGTTTCTGTTCTCTTGTGTGACTTTAACAGCATTAAATCAACACCATCTACTCAAGAGTTGCCAGTGTAGTACTTTTTTGCCAGATGATCTCTCTTTTAATCTGATTCTGTGGAAAGCAGCAGGGTATTCCAGCTCTACAATTTATCCTCAATAAAAGCAATCAAAGCTGTTATTTTCTTATTCTGTAACAGAGGTCTGCTTTATCTCATATTGTGGCATTTTCCTTCCCTGACTGGCAGGAGCAGCTGAGACCAAAAGAGGTGAAAATTGCAGAGAATGGTCACTTCTGGTGACACTCTCTGAATGTGCTGACTGCACCATCAGAGAAACAAAATACTTCTCTATGATAACAAATTTGGCCATCTAGCACCTGACATTTGGCAAACCCCTGAACACTTTGGTAGTGGATGGGATATGTTTCTTTTACTTAAAATCAGCTAAAGGAAAGTCCTCTAAGCCATAGATTCACTTTAGCAAGCTGAATTTTGGTTGTGATGGCAGCAGAGACTGTGCACAAGCCAGGGTTTGTAGACATCAAGAGTAAAGGTAAGTAGAGCTGTAGTAAATTAAAATCCTTCTTTCTGCAACTGACTGTCCTCCCTCTCTGTTATGGTTACTGCCCTCGAGAGTAGAGGCAGTAGGACAGAGCTTAGATTTGCACCTCACTGCTCTGGTTCATATCTCAGTGTGTTAGATTAAGCCACTGATGAGGGGCTATAGAAACCCCCTAAAACCACACTAGCAGACTAGAGCTGGGATTCTGTCATGCTGATGCAGGAATAACAGAATTATAGAGGAAAGGGAGAGCAGACAACTCAGCACTGAGGTCTTAGTCAACTATGACTAGATATGACATATTCCAGAGACTGCCTGTTCTGGGCATCACAAGTGGAAAGAGTTAGACTGCTGGCTGGGATTTACGACTATGAGCTGGCCTTGTGAAATTTCATCTGAACTGAGGATGCCTCAGCCAGCCAGAGAGCTGGGAGGAAAGGCTGGAGGCAGAGAGAAATTCGTACTTCTGTTCCAGCTTTCAGCAGCTCAGAAAACTTCTAAAGCTGGTGTTTGTGAAAGACTGGCATTTACAGCCTGAAGGGTTTCAGTTAGCTGCCACTCTGTGTTTGGATGCTGTCTTCTAATTCTCTTTGAAAATTCAGCTGAAAAGGAAGGTGTCAGTTTCTGTCCACCTTTTCTTTAACAGAGGACTTTCAGGGGAAGCTCAAAATATCCTGCATATCCCAGAAACTGTTACCTTCATTTCCTGGTTTAAGAGAAGCATTATAGAAGTTTATTCACTGCTTTTCTGTTGAAGTTGTACCACCATGCAGAAAGAAAAACAAGACTGAGAGGGCCAGAAAGGAGAAGAGAGTAAACAACTGGGAATGTAACTCACAGCCCCATAACACACAGCCTGGCCCAGGAAGAGGCCAGCTCAGACACCGCTTCTGTATTTTATTTGTGGATTCTTCAATGCCAAAATGGGTAAACAATCCTTGGGGCAGGGAGCAGAGCCTGGGGGAGGGACCACATCAGATCACTGAAGAACCTCTTTGTGTTCCCTTTGCTTACTGTTTCTGTGCTTCTGAGCCTTGTGCTCTTTCTCCAGCTGTTATGTCTACATGGTACTCTGTGTGCTGAAACCAACAATGGCCTGAGTACAGCAGGAGCCAAACAAAAGATATGAGACCAAGACAGCATGCTCATGGGCTAATTTGCTTCTTCTCATCAGAACATACTAAGCTGTACTCTGGCTTCTGCATTATTTAAACATTACTTGTACCTCCAAAGCTTTTCAGAACCCAAAGACTAGCTGTCATATCCAAATCCTGTTGAGCAATATGCTTCTAGTGTTCAGTCAAAGCTACAAAGAGTTAAAAGTAGCATAAAGTTGTCTTAATAATCCAACCTCTTCTTGGATAAATTTCTATTCAGAAATCAGCATAATCCTTGAGAACTTCCTCATTGTGTATATGAACTAGGTGACCACTGTGTCTTCTGGGCCAGCAATTTGCACCACCAGAGGACAATGTCTTGCTTTCCAGTGTTAGGTATTCACCACAGAGACCACTGAGGCCGTGACAGAAGTGACAATCTGATAAATCAGAAACAGGCTGTCCATACCTCACAATAACAAAGTAGTTAAAAGGACAGCCTAGGAACAACAGTCTTCTCTTGCTAATTAGCCCTACAATCAGTCTACAGATTGCGCTATTGGTCACCACATCACTGCTTGCTCTGCAAAGTGAGATCAGAATAATCACTGTAGTTAATAGCAAGGACACTACACTCAGTGTACAAACCACCTCAGATGCATCCTCTTCAACTACGTCATTGCTGAGCTTCGTGTAGCTGTAGCAAGCTTTTGATGTGGCCATCAAACACCTTAAATGCTTGAACTCTCAGATTTTTCCACCCAAATTGTTTCAGCCTATGATGATTTCATTTCAATTGACACAGTGATGCCTCTCTATATGATCAACATGTGAACATTAAGATTAATTAGGTGCCCAGCACATTTAGAAGGGTTTTTAGTCATCACTCACTGTGGCAGAGGTGTTTCAATTCCACACAGTCCCCACATCTGCAGCTTAGTCACCTGAGTTTCTTAAGAGGTGATGGAAGAAGACTGGCACCTCTTAATGGTGAAATAGCAACATAAAACTCAGAATGGCTAAGGTCTTTCCACTAACTATAGAGATTACTTCTTACATCTAATTTTCTAACTTGAATATCTCTTTTAAGTAACTAAAGTTACAATGCATGAATCCAGGTCCAAGTGAATTATCAATTAATTAGATTAGCAGTTAATCACTACTAACTGCTATCCACCAAGTAGTTGCTAACAGTGTCTCAGTTACCAGCCTGGTGACATGCAGCTGAGTTGTCTAATTCATTTGCACACAAAGATTACAGTATTGAAAACATGATAACGGTTCTCTTTTGGGCTTTTATGGACATCTGTGGATTTTCTCCATAATATATTTTCAGCTGCTTAGGTAATATAATGAGAGGTATTGTTGGTTTGAAAGATTGCATCTGTAATCTAGGACAGACAATGTTATATAAGTAAACACTCAGTGAGCTTTTGAAATGAAGGGATAAGGTATAATTTAACATAAGATTCTTTGATTGCAGCAACACTGTGATTTACTATTTTTCACAGAAAAATCAATAGTAAGATATGTCTTTTATTTTGTGTATTTGAGAGACTTGCCCATGGCAAACTAAAGAACAACATGACCTTTCTATACAAAATTATAATTAAAACACGTCTGCCTTGTGTTATTCTTCCATAACTGTCATTTTGGTGGCTTATGTATAATAAAGCACACTACTGGATTGCTGTCATCGAGAATTCAGCTCATCACAGCCTCAGCAAAATTTTCTGAGTGCACCATTTGGGCTCACACAATATTATCTATCAGGCAGGGAGCTTGGGGTTCTCCTGGTATGGTACATCCCTTTTTTCAGAAAAAAAACGGTGTTCAAAATGGTTTATGCAGCCATAGAAGAAAGTGTCTGTTCAAACAGAATGAGAACAGGTGACTTCACAGGTGCATTTCCATGGTGAACTACACCACTGAGCACCACTACTACCACTGAGCACTGAAAGGGTTTGTAATTTTATCAGCTCCAAAAAATAAGGAGGTAAAGTTCATTAAAAATCTATCCAAATCATGAAACTGTGGCCCACGTTACAAGTAAGTAATAATTAACTGAAATATTAGTCTCTGTCAATGGCAGGGCTAGGTTCTAATTTTGACTCTTAAAAATTTCAAACCTCCTGCTTCCCTAATAATTGTGTCAAAGACCTGTAATGAGGTGACCACCAAAATGAAATATTTGAAAAAATGGCTATGAGAAGAAACATTGGGGCAATTAAGATGGGGAATGAAGACCTCTGTGTCCTTACCCTTTTAGTCTGGGCAGAATTAAACATTTATTAGCATATTGTATCTTTTAGATACCACTTTGAGTGTGTTGAACTCCTAACAGATCAGGCATACAGTACAGTGAGCCTACGTACCAATGAGAGGGTGCTTTCCAGTTTATGTGCCAGATATTGAGAAGAATGGTTTCCTAAGTACTTCATATGACCTATCCCCTTTCAGGAAAATAGTTCAAGGTAATATTTTAACAGTGGAAAAATCTATGCATATAGAGAATTCTTCCATTTCACTTATGTCCCCTTTCTCCTGTTTACAACTGTTACTTCAAATACGTATTCTAGATTTTTAGTATTAAGCATTCAAATTTTTTACAGGAGGACTTATAATAATTTTAAATTTTGGTGTTATTTTAATAACTGTTGCAATTATTTAAAGAGAAAGCAAAATTTCAACTTTTGTAATAACTAATAATTTTGTCTTATCCATATTAAAATAATTCCCATGAAGTCACCATAGTGCAGATACTGTGTGACATGGGCAGCTACTTCCAAGCTGAATTTTAGACTTCTGCATGTTGTGTTTGCAGGTGGCTTTTCTGTTGTGAGAAGCTCTGATGAGCTCTGTAGTGCCCAGGAAGGGAGTGGCATCTGTTATTGCCTGTTCACTGCAGTGAGCTTTTACAGCACCCCACCATTTCAATAGCTTCTTGGAAAGAGGAGAATATGCTTCCTTCAGGCTTGCTGGATTCAAAATCAGCTGCTGTTATTCCTTCATCATTTTACCTCTCTCTTGTTAGCAGTTTCGCATCATGAAAGGGGCCTGGTATTACGGATTCAGGGTTGCAATTTTTGTCAACTTGGTGATTATAACTGTCTTTGTGGTAAAAAGTTCTTGATATCTGAGTTTTAAACTGTCCTCTGCTTGACCTACCTTATGGCATATTTTTTTGGTTTCAGAAAGCAACAAGAATTTCTGTTCTGTTTTAAATCTCACTTATTATGAAACTTCTCTGTTTTCAAAATAGCCTCTCTAAACATAACTTATTTTTAAAAATGCCTTTAAATTTAAACAGCCATCCCAAAAGGCACAGCAATGTATTGATAGCTCTTGGAGAGACAACTTTTGTCTTTCTGAATTTGGCACAGAAACGGTGTAAGTATTGTCAGATAACAACTTCTCCAATTAACATAAATAGCATATGCTCAAACGGCTTTTGTTCCTAGTAAGGAACCCACTGAAGTTGTTTGATTTTTTGGATACATGAAACATTTTACTAGTCATCCAATATGGTTGTCTGGAAGTTGTTATTTCCAGGTTAATAATATAAAGAATATTGGCAAGAACAGTTCTGAAAAGGGATTTGTCATCTTAAGCATTTCAAGAGAAATACATGATTAATGTGTTGAATTGAAACAGGAGTTAGATGAAAGGACCAGGTTAGGTATGTAAAGCCTTTTCCCACCATTCCTGATTTCCTCCAAGTCTCTAGAGAATTATTGGTATATATAGATGTTTAATACAGACTTATTTTTTCATAAGGGTAACCTAAGAATGTGTGGAGATTTTACCTTGAAAAGATGGATGTGTAGGATGGTATTTACTGCTTTATTTTCCTGTTCTGATAAAAAAACCTTGCATTTCTTTGTTCTTCAGACATAATGCCCTGACATTACTTTTGATACAGTTCCCTATCTTTGTAAGAGAAACATTGCTTTCAAACCCTTTTTTTCTGAGGTAGCAATAATGTCTTAAAAGCAAATGTTGGGTACCAGAGGAAGGAATGCTGTTGGAAAAAGAGGCTGGTTTAAAAGTTGGTGAAATCTATACAAGCCTTCTATAATAGTCGTATACTTTTTATCTAGAGGTTTCTAATATGTACATTGCATATGTTAAAAAGTAATAGGTTAAAAATGTAATATCTTCTCTAAGCAGATAATGAATATATTTATAAGAACAGGATACAAAGCATTGTAAGAAGTGAAGACAAGACAGAAATTACTCACCTTTACTCATTTTACATGTGTGTAAAACCTTTGTATTAACCCACAGAAAGGCTATCTCCTGGGCACTCTTAGCCAAGCACTTGACAGAAAACAAAAACCTGATGGAATTTGTTTAGTTAGAATTCATTCCTCAGTAAAAAAAATAGTAGGGAAAACCAAGAGACCAACTTGATACAAAAATATTATTTTGAAATAAGTAGGCATGGAGATGCATTTATAGCAACTTGACTTTCTGAGAATAAATCATAAAAGCACTGTTGTTATCCATTTTTGTGTCAATCTTTAGTCTCCTTCTCTTTCTAGAACTGTGTAAAGTCTGTACTGACAGCTAAACAAATTCCTAGGAGTATTACTTTGACAAGCTAAGCTCTTCCTTCTCCTAACTCTGCTCTCCTGCTGCCTACCTGCTCTTAATTTCTAATTAGTTGATTTAAGAAGGAATACACTGTTTCTATATTGAATAGGATGCTGAGAGTATTGGAAACAAACTGCTAAATTTTAGATGATCACTGAAAGAAGACGGAATTGAGAATTGACATCAAGTACATTTATGTCTCCTAAAGCCTAACTGAAGCAAACACTGCTTTCATGCAATAAACTGCAGTGAGACAATGTCTGCTTGTGGTTTTCCTATCCACTCTTGACTCCTGTGGTAGTTCTCATTCCAAAAATTTTTGCCTGAGATAATATTTTACTGGGTTTTTTAGACACAGAGGTGGTACCTCCATCTGATACAGGGGAGTTACAGCTAAGCTCACATCGCTGTTGCCTATATTTGTATGGGAAACTTGGCCCCCAGAGTACACAATGGTATGTATGATCTCCTCCACATATGCAGTCTTGGCAAATGACACATCAAACTACACCTACTGCAGGTATTTATTTTGCAATCAGCATCCACTGGTTTTCGCTACATATTTTCATATCCTCGTTTGTGGTACTTCTGGTCATCTTATCTGAGTGAACAGGGATAATTTCACGTTCTTTGTAAATTCATTACTGATGTGCATTAGTCACATATAAGCACTGAAAAATACTTCTGCTGAATTTTTCTCAAGTTGTCCAGCAAAATTTACAATGTCATAGGGCTGCCTGTGTTATAAATGGATATTTTATTTCCTATTGTAACAGAACACAAATGTGTAATTAAGAGTGGGGAGAACAATTTCTGCAGTTTGTCCTTGGACAGGTTTCTACTAATTTAATTCAGTTCTGAGTTGTTGAAATACAGTATTCAAATGCAGCTCAGTCTGTGGCTTGCTAAAAAATTTTGAGCAGTGTTTGGAGGCTGCTGAAGCTCTCTACAACTGTCTGATACTCCTAGAAACATTGCTAGGTTCTTTGCAGCAGGAACAGGAAATGGTCTTTTGTGCATAAATTACCCCTCCTCAGAGATGAGTGATTTATTTCTGTGATAAAAAGCTCTTTTATTAATACTTGCATTATTTCAAACCCATTTTTACATCATATATTTAGAATAACAACAACCAAAATCTTCATGTAATTCCTCCCTTGATAACTGTACAGTCTGAAAATACCTGTATTACAAAGTATCATGAAAACACCAGCACATGAAGGAAAGATTATTATGAATTCAGATGGGTTGTCACATGTATACTGCTTTAGAAGTACCAATACTACATTCCTCTCTCTCCATTCACCCCCACTCCCTGCATTTTTCCCTGTGCCTTCTTATTTAGAAGAGAATGTGTTAATCTGCATTTAAAAAAAAAAAAAGAGTAGTCTTTATTTCCTGTGATTTTCTGTAATTTTCCTTTAGATTCAAACATCTAAATTATATAGGGAAATATGGTGCCACATTCACATGCAAACTATTTTTAGAGAACATGAATAATTACACCAGATGGTTGTTTAATTCTCTTGGCATTATCTCTACTGTACATTTATGGCTTAAAGTAATATTTCCTTACACTTTTCAATAGCAGTGGAAGGTCATGGATAAGTCCTGTTTCATTATTTACATCTGATCCCTTTTATAGACGTATTTCAATGCTACAGCTGTTGGTGGACTACAGAGATGCTGATCTGCAGGTTTCTAATAAACCATTCGGCTCTTAGAGACAAAGAAGTATGTTCATAAGAAAACTTTACATCTTTGACAGCAGATTGTTGTTAGTGTTTTATATACAAAGGAGCACTACTCGTTTTATGATTGCCTTCATTTAATCTTCCAGGATTTACTAAAATTACCCCTTTCAATTGCGCCTTCCTTTTATGCAGCAGTGAGAACAGGAGAGGTGTTTCTTCACATCCTGCATACCTTGACTGCGCTCTGAGGATGTGCAGAGAAAATTTCTGCACTTCAGTCTCTTTGGTTGCTTAGTGAAATTGCCTGGGCAATTACTTCCTTCTAAACTCCTAAACATTTGGACCAGTGTAAAAGATTTATTCTTTAGGTGTTATTTCTGAAAGCCACAGATTGTTATGTGTCAAAGTTAATTCGACTGATGGAGAGAGCTTAAAAGCACATATTCTCAGGAAGTATCTGGCACTAGACTGCGGAGGATGAAAATTTTATATCAAAAGAACTTTAGAATTGTATTTTTGTTCTGTTCTGGAACAAAAATAAAACCTTTCAGACACTCACATAGGAAGGGAAATGTATCAAAGTATCTGGCTTTGGCTCCAAAATGCAAGTAATTCTGTTTAATAAGTGTATTTATAACCCATGTTGCTTAGAGAGCTGGCCTTAGTCATAGAAGCCATCTGTTGTGTTTAATTCCTTAAATTTTGATCTGACATTTCTCTGGAGAAGGCAGAATAAGCCTTTGCTTTTGTTGCCTTGCTCAGATTATTGTCCTAACTGCAGTTATACATTATTATTTTGGCTCTAATGAATATGTTGGTTTATTTTCATTTCGTTAGGAAGGTCCTGCTAGTTCTGCTAAGTCTGGGCTATAGAGGCTTGTAAGAAAATTTTTGTAAGATTTTTCATCCTTCTGAAGCTGGAAGCATCTGAGCAACCCAGTAACAGGCTCACACTCAGACAAATTTGGCTAAATTCAGCATAAAAAAATATATTTGGATAATTTCTCTTTCTATATATTTCTGTGCACCTGCAAGTTATGTGCAACAAGCAAAAAATTTTGCACTCCATGCAGCAATTGACCTTTTATTATCCTCACCCAGAACAGGAGGTCTGGGCTATGAAAAGAAACCTAGTTTAGGAGGGAAGAAGGGA
>VZTJ01003252.1:77350-165855 GCA_013397795.1 Orthonyx spaldingii
AGAATAAAATGGAAATATAAGAAAAAATATATATATATATATATATATATATATATATATATATATATATATACACACACTTGCAGAGGAATCTGTTACAGATTTAAGTACATTGAATCCTACTTCATAGCAAATTGAACTGGGAAGGGTAAAATGTTTAATGCCTTCAAATATCTGGTCTTTTCCCTTCCAAGACTTTATGCCTTTTTGGCATGAGCAAGGAAATGGGACATGAATGTATTCCCTTATATTGAGCCTAGACACCATTATATCAAGCAAAACAGAATTGTATTTTAACATGGCACATTGTAAACTGAGACTGTTCAGATATTGCTATATATCCTGTCTGAATAGGATAAATTCCTATTCAGTGTTATGAATATAAAAGTGTTACTGCAGTACTTCCAGTCATCAAAGAGGTGGCTGGACACAAATGCACTGTAACATGTCATTATTGTCAAAATTGCATTTGAACTTCCCAGACTTATCACTGCGCAGAGCCATCCACTTTTTCTGAAGAAGGTACCAGTGTGTGTTAGGTTATATTATTAAAGGCTAATCTCCACAAACACTAAGGTGCAGAGAGTCACACTGGCAAGTGAGGAAATCTCAATAAACTCATTAGAGAAATGAACCTCTGCCCTGTCTCCTCACAGGGCTCTCAGAGGACAGCCATCAGTGCTCTGGGGATGGCACCCATCACCATTAGTCCATGAGAGCTTTCTGGATCACTTCACAGGTTGTAGTGAGGAGGTGAGGATGTTACTGCCTCAAGTTTGGGGGTCATTGCGGGATGCTGTGGAAGAGCATCTCGGGGTTATACAAGACCTCATTATGAGATGTTTAGCAGAGGAACCAAAGGCATAGAAATGGAGAAATCATCATGCTTTGCAGGGGAACAAGCATGGAAACAGAGGGATAGGGATAAAAAGGCCAGTGGCATGCTGCTCAGTACACTTGTCAGATCATGTCCTATGCCTGATCACTGCAGTTTGTCTTGTGTTCTTATCAAACCCCATTTCTAACTATTTTACTGGGTGAGGGACTCTATGTTCTGGTGCTATTGGCATTTGCATGAGTGCAGATCTTTCTCTCCATGTTGTCCTGTGTGGCTGGTCATGTGCACCTGTGCCTGTATTCCATGCAAGGAGTGTTATGTGCACATGTTCAGCCTCACTGTAGCTGGACATGGGCTCACACAGGTACAGCAGCTCTGCCACCATAGGGTTACTGGATTTGGAAAGTTCAAATGTTTTAATTTGACAAGCAACTAAAAAGAGCTTTGCTGTTAAGATCTTCAGTGTCTCTGGGACCATCACAGATTACTTCATGTGGGTATTGGCCAAGTTTAACTAAGATAGTCCTGGGAAGAAAAGAAAAACAAAATCGAAATAAAAGAAAGAGTGGTGTATTATACTGTCCCACTGAGACAGAATATATGAATTATCCTGTTAAATCGGCACATTAGCAATGCATTTTCCACCAAGGAACAAGGCCTGCTTTATCAACAAATAGAAAAATATCTTTCTGCAAGGTTATACAGTGTTTTGCCTGTACATAGTACAGGTTCCTGTGGTACAGTGGTGAAACCTTGGAGCACTGGGTGTCTTGGAGGAAAAAAAACAAGCTGAGAAACAGAACTGAGGGTTACTATTTTCAAAATACATTCTTGGGAATTCTGTGCAAATTATGTGCCTTATCATCATCAATGTCTTGCAATTTCAATAGGTAGTCATGTGTTCTTGTTACTCTTTGGGTCAAAATATTAAATTCAAGAAAAGTGGAAAATTGCACCAAATTGATGTATTCTTGTGATGAAATAATGATGAGCACTGAAAGTCGTTTACAAGACAAGCAAAAATCTGTTTTGTTCTGCTGCCTTATAAGGAGTAATCACAGCAAGGGATGAAATAGTTTAAACTGAAATATCAGAAAGAAAGGAGGTGTCTCTCTTCCTAAAGCAAACACTTCATTGATCCATTGAAATTGTATATCACAAAAGGAAAAGCTTGCAGCCTTGAAGAAAACGAGTCTCATTTAAATGACTGCATGAGTGAGACCAAGTCCTTCAAAGGCTTTGTCTCTGTTACAAAGTTCTGTTGGCACAATTTTGTTCATAATGAGTCAGATATCCTAATGCAGCAATGCCTGTAAAGTCTAAGAAAGAGGTAGTCATGACAAGTAGAACTCCTTTGGCAGTGAGGTTTAGTGGTGGCAGTCTGATTTGTCTTCCCTGCATTAAGTCTTCAGCTGAAAATGCTGATAATTTCATGTAACTCAGGTTTTGTAGCATAGTATGAACCTATCTACAGTATCCCAGTGAGGTGTTCTTCCAAGATAGCTATGGTGGAAATATAGATGCATCACAGAGGAAATAAGTCACCTTCAAAGTTAGTGTAAATGTAAAAGAATTAACTCATTTCTTGTTCCAGTCACAGACCCCACATGTCCCCCCAGAATAACACTCAAATCATTAAGAGTACACATGCCCATCTCTCACTTCTAATTTACATTAAAAGAGACACTTCAAGAAGAAGGCATAGAAAATCCTATGTATTTTTTACTTTTATTTGGGGTTCAAGCTGTTAAATTTTTCACAGGTGGTTGAATTGCATGTTTTCCTCAATTTTCTGGGCACACTCTGGAGTCTGATTTGCACAGGTGCAGAGTACACACAGCTGTAAGTGAAGTCAATGAAAGCTGTTCTGTGGACACATGAAACACTCTAGAATTCTAAGTTGAATTGCATTTTTAACACTGTGAAGCCATATATTGAACTACTTCACTGACTTTTTCAGGGATAAGGCAATGATGAGCCATAGACACAGGCCTGGAGTAAAATCTTTCATGAAATTGTTGAAATGCTGAAAATTGGCAAAATTATATGAAAGTGGAAACTCAGTTTTGTATAACTGGGAAGTGCTAAACATTCTTAAGAAAATATGACATAGTCCCAGGCTGACTTATGATAACTGCTCTCAGAATCCTTATTGTTCATTATAAAACTTTCTACTCTAGCAAAAAAAGTTAAGGATCAGCTAACATAAACCTATTTTCAATTCAATATTAATGGCTGAGATTTTTTTCCCAGATATTAAAAGCACTTATAATATCAGAGAGGCTAATTAACTGTCAAATTTACATCAGTTAATGGCATTTTGCAGGTATTTAAGTTTAAGGAGATCCCCATTTGTTTTGCTCTGTACAACTTTTTGGGAGCCTTATATTCTCTGCTAATAAAAATTGCATTAATTGAAGAGACAATATAACCTTTTGTAAGGTGAGAAGCAATCATCAGTATGTTTAAATTATGTAATGGATTTTTAATTCTCATCCTTAATTGCAATTTATACTTATGAGCCTCCTTCAAAAGATCAGCCTTCTTCTTTCATAGTAGGTCATCGGATCTGTGTAACATCACCCTGCAAGCTGATCTATGCATGCTGTGAGATTTGAAAATATGGAATATGTTTCCACATAATGACATCATTTCAGTGTTGGTAGCCATCGGTAAGGAGAATGGCTAGGGCATCACTTTGGGGAAAGAGGGAGTTAATAAAACCAACTCTCGTAGAGCAAACTACAAAAGAGCATGTGCTTTAGTTTACATGGTTACTCTACAGTCTGTGGAGAATTAATTAGCATGGAAGCAGTATGGAAGTATGGAACAAAGAAGTATGGAATCCAATAATCTGGATTTCACAACTCAAAACTCCAGTCTAAGGTCCCTTGAGGTTGTAACAGAAATTGAAGCTCTATTTTTGTATTAAATGGAAGGTTGCTTATGTTTCATGTAATAAACTCACAGCAGGCCTGGTGATCATAATGATCATAATACCTATTCTTACAGCAATTTTGCTCTATGGTAAGTTACATGGTAGGCATTCTTCAAGCAATATTCAAAACAATGGACAGAAAAGAAAATAAGAAAGGGGAATAAAAAATGTTGGAGCAAAAATAGGTGAACTTAATCAGTACCAGTGCAATATACTAGGGGAATTTGCAGTTGCAGTAGGTATACACAGTGTTATTATAGTGGTACCAAATATCAAAAGGCATCTCTTATGTATCTGTGTCTAAAGGGAATTAACCCTAAAAGAAGATGCCCATTTGAGCTCTTTTTGCATCCAAATATTCAAGGCCACTCTGGACAAATAAGTTCCTTCAAGGCACACCCATTCATTACTTGTGTGTAAATATGAAATTTTTATGCTGTGTGTAAGTATAATGGCTTTGGGGCACACGTTTCATATAGGAATTGTGCTCTGCTGCTGTTTAGAGGGCATAAACTTTGATCAGATTTCATTGTAAAGACTGTCAGAGAACCATCTATTTAAAATTTCTTTTGGAGATAACAAAGTGAATTTGCCAACAAATGAAAAACTGTTTGTTACTCTTTCATATGTAATTCCTTTTTCTTTTTAAATTTGACCAAATTTCATGTCATTGAAGGTCATATAATCACATAATCAGTGTAGCAAATTCAGAAGAGAAGAGGCAATAGCAGGAAGGAAGAGGGTATTTTCATTTGTTCATAGATTCACTTCACTGACATGGACTAGTGGGTAACAGTTTCTTCATTTTGGAAAATTGTTACATTAGTCTCAAAAATATCTTCCAAAGATATATCTTCAGCAAAAGCGTTTTTGGTGTAGCCTGGACATTTCTTACAAGGAAATGAGGTATCATAACTCTTGATAACAATGTTTAAGCAAATATTTCAGCATATTGGAGTATCAGTGGAAAATACACACAAAATAATTTAAAACTTCTTTTTGGTTTGTTTCTTCCTTTTTTTTTTTTTTTTAAGAAAGCCTTAGTTGAAGTCAGGAAAATTCACTAGTGTTTAAGGTAGCCAAGACAAGAAGAAAGGCAATTTAGAGTGTAGATATTGGGAACAGTAAATTATAGGATGCTCTTAGCTCAATCGATTTTCAGTTGATTTAGTAGTAGAAGAGTTATCCTTCAAATGGACTCTAAAGGTACTGAGTTCTTAATTTCACTTTATTTTCTACTCACTTAAGACCTCTGACAAGTTATACTTGGGGTGACTACACTGGCTCTAGAAAAAAATCCCATTGAGTTTATTTTACCAGGAGTGGGTTTGGAGCTAAATCATAACATCACTCCTCTGGGATTCAAGATGTCTAAGGCTTATTTTACTTTAAAAAATAGAGGCGGAAAATATTCCTGATATCTTTCTCTATCTTTTGCTTCTACCTCCTCATGTCAAATTTGAAGTAGTTGAGTTTTGGCACCCATTTCCAGTGCTACCAAAGCCTGATTAATAACACAGACAGCACAGAGATGCAACCTCTTCCTCAGGTAGATATTCAATTCCCATACACAGCCCAGACTTCTAATTATTTTTGCAAAGAAGTAATATTTGCAGCTCTTGAGCCTTCCGCTATTGCCTAGGGAGAGGTTGGAGGAACAATGAGCTCTGTAGTCAAGTAGTCATGGCTAATGGGAAGGAAAAATGGCTAAAGAAGAATGACACGCAGTTTCTCTGAATTCTTCCTTCCTCAAACATCATGGTGTGGAGCCACAAAGAAGGAGATTTTTATAACAGTCACATTTTTCCTAGTTACAATGAGTAAATTAGGTATGTCTGAGCTGCCTGAAATCTCCTCAACAGTGACATAGTCAGTGAAACTGGTTCTGCTGCTCTCTTCTAGATCTGCATCAGCTTTCTGTTGCCACAAGCACTGTTTTGGCCCTTGCCTTAGGAGTTCCTATGTGTTAATTCCATGTCTGAGATTAAGAAGAGATCAATCAGACACCAATCATTCATCTTTTCTTGTCCTCTTCTGCCACCAAAAGCACCTTAACAGTCACTTGTGCAGAAGCAGCACACACAATGTAAGATGGGGTGAAAAGCAGGTGCCAAACTTCCCCCACTTTATTTTTTTTTCCACCTGGTCCAGGCCAGCTTATTCCTTGCTTTGGTGGGAGATTTGGGAAGTTCTATTTTGACGCAGCATCAGTGACGAGCTTCTTGAAAAGCCCAAGTCTCTTCCTCCAGGTCTTGTTTGTTCAGTCTCAGCCCATTTGCCCCACACCTCCCGGCCACTAAATACAGACAGTGACCAAAGATAACAAAAAGTGGCAAAACTGCAACAGCAATAAAAAATATCTGAAGTTTGTATAATTAATATGAAAAAATTTGGAGGGGACATTAAACATAGCACAATACTCTGCAACCACTCTGAAACAAGTGATAAGCCATGTATATGTCTTGGGGATTCCTCTGCATTTTATTTTTGTGGGGTTGATTACTTTATTTTTGGAAACATGAAGTATATTAAATCTAATCCTATGATATGTATCATTATGTTTCTTCGACGTGGACTGTTCTACGACTTAGGTGTTCTCTTCCTGCTCTCCTTTTCAACAGCTTGTAATGTTTACTTTGGTGTTTTTAAATAATTAGAAGACAGGTACTATTGCTTTCAGTAAGTACTACTACTTTTCAAAGTTTGGAAGGAAGGACCCAGAGGATGAAGGCACTAATAAGAAGGAGAGTTGGAGCCTATTTTGTTTGTTTGTTATCACCCAATAGTCCTGAATTCATTCATCTTTTATGCATATTAACATCTGTTCTTCTCCCTTTAGAAAATGTTGATACTCTGACACATATTTGAGAGATAAACTGAATATTTCATCAAGTCTAACCATGATGTTAAGTTGCTTGAAAAGGACTACTCTTCAAATGCTTTTGACTCTAATATTTGAAGATGCTACAGATAAAAAAACCCAACAAACCAACCAAAAAGCCAAACAAAAACCCAACACCCTCACTGTAAGTATTTCACTGGGCAGTTTTTCAAATTAATGCAGTTTAACTATTACATTATCTTAATGGCTATTTTCCCCTACTTTAACCATGTTAAATGTGCCGGCAATAATGAGCTTCTAATGCTGTCTCTTTCAAGTCTCAGAGGCATCTTTAGAGCTCTGCTTATCTCCTGGATCATAAAGCTGCATAATTTAGTATTCAAACAATTAATTTAAAACTGAAACACTTTGAATTACCATAAAATTAATCAGAAAAAAAAAATCTTAACATCTTCATTCTGTTTATCTCTATTTAGTAAATTTGAAAATGTATGATGAATAAAACTTTACAATATTCTCTTTTCTACTTATGAATCAGTTGCTATAAGAATAAATATATCTAAAACTATAAGGAACGCTTTCAAAACCTTTTGCAAAAGAAGTTTCTCGTTCAAACTAAGCTACTAAACTAAGATGATTCTTTTGATGGAACAAATTTTTTAGATTTTTCCATACCATTAACTTAAATAGAAACACCTTTAAAATAAATTGTCGTTTCTAACCTATTTCCAGATTTGCAATACACAGAGGTAGGTGATGCATGCAATCAGAACTGCTACCTTATTAAGTGGTTAAATTCTAATAACTGTGCAACTCACAGCACTGTATCACTTAACATTTTAAAACATCTCTGCACTTAAACTATGTTTTATTTCCTTATTCGTGCTTATAAGTGCTACAAGTGTCCCTTATAGGCTGGGCTATTGCTGACTAAGGAAGAAAATTATAGGGAGAAATTGGATTTGGCTCTTGCCTGTATCATCAGTAAGGCCTATATCTAATAAAAGGCTGAGTTTCCTAATGTAGTAGAATATCTTATATAAGTATCTAAATGACAATTGTAAGTCCCATATTTAGGCACCTACTGCCATCCCAAGTTCCTGGGGACAGCTAGTTACCAAAGTAACTTCTTTTAGCTTATTTGAGATACCTTTATCTGATCTAGTGTCCATCTATAGTCAAGATTGTTGTGGGATGCAACTGATCTAATCTCAGGAAGATTATAGGTGACTGTATGTGGCCAAGTGAATGTCTGTCCAGCAATCTTTTCTCTCCATTGGGAGAGCTGCTTAGTTACCAGCACACATAAGGATAGAGATTAAATCCAGCTCCTGTCCCTCAGATAATCTATGTTACTCATGGCAACAGCAACCCTGTCCACTCTGAATCTGTATCTGGATTTTCATTTTCTATTTTTTTCAAAGAATTAAACAGCAATTTTTTTTTGTTTGGCCTTATTTCTTGTCAAATTTTTTCAGTACTTGTTTCATATAACACAAGGAATCCTGAGTCCCACTTTTCCAGCTGAATGTTCTTCGTAACACTAAGTTGCAAAATACTACCTTTTCCTTGTATTTTGGATGTGTGGTTCCTTCTCTCTACTGCATTCTTTGTTGTGACTTTCACAGACTTGGTGTAGGATAATTCTTTTCTAGGCTAAACCATCCTTCTGGCTAGATATGGGCTCTGGAAACCCTTCTGTGTTAGTTGGACATATGTGTCTACCATTTCATAGGTGATTGCCCTAATCATGAGGCAGCTGTACACTTGGTACTATTAGTATAATTTTCCTTTTTTTATGTTTTAAAAAATACATAGCATAGAATCGTAGAATATCCAGAGATGGAAGGAACCCACAAGGATCATCAATGTCCAGCTCCTGGTCCTGCACAGGACATCCCCAAAAATGACAGCATGTGCCTGAGAGTGTTGTCCAAATGCTTCTTGAACTCTGTCAGGCTTGGTGCTGTGACCACTTCCCTGGGGAGCCTGTTCCCATGTTTCTAATATCCAACCTAAACCCCTCCTTCAGACAGTTTCCTGCCATTCCCTCAGGCCCTGTCACTGGCCCATATCTAGCCAGAAGGATAGTTTAGCCTAGGAAAGAAGCATCCTATACCAAGTCTGTGAAAGTCACAGAGGAGGGATCCGTGCCTGCTCCTCTGCTTCCCCTCATGAGGAAACTGCAGACTGCAATGTGGTCTCCCCTCAGTGTCCTCTTCTCCAGTCAGAACCGACCAAGAGACATGAGCCACTACTCACACAGCTTCCCCTCTAAACCCTTCACCATCTTTGTAACCTTCATTTGCTTTCTAATAGTTCTGTGTGGCTCATGATCATAACTTAGCACAATAAATGCAATCATGGCAAACTTTCTGGTTAAAACCAGCACCTGTTTAAGTACTGTGGGTCTATTTAATAGCTGACCAAAATTTTGGATTTCAATTTTGTGCATTTTGTCACAAATAGCATTAATCATAGCACACTTTGGCCACCTAAAATGTTAGTATCTGACCTAAGATAAACATCTGTTGTTCCTCTACCATCCTGCTTATCTTAGTGTTACCAAGATCCAAGATCTTTTTCAAAAATATTAATAGCTAATTTAAAGGCAAACATTTTAGAATTTATGCCTACTAGTTCTAAAACTTTTGAAAGTGTTAATTTTTGAGGTCTTTAATTTCCCATAAAGAAATCAAAGAAAACTATTTCATGATAGATACCATCTATAACACTACAATTTGCTGAAATTTAGTTGTTTCCATGTGATCAGACAGCTCCTGTGTTATCTAGCTGTGCTCTCCAGATTAGGATGTGTCACCCATGATTCACTGGGGGCCTCCCCTACTCAAAATGCTGTCATGCAGAACTCTTAGGCTTGTGGTGCATTGCTGAAAGTGAGATCATGAGGACATGAACTCCAGCTAACAACTTGAAGGTAGCTTCATCTGACATGTGCTGTGTTTGAACTGGCATTTTGGTGGAGAACAGGACTGCACTTTTGAAGTTAACCTCCCTGTTGTATCCACTTACTGCACATTGGTTTGGGTCAGAGAAAGGTGCCAGTGCACTGGTAGACTCCTTCCAGAGCTCAGAGCTGTTCCAGGTGTGCAGAGATGTGCACTGGCACTGTTCCGTTCTTTAGCCAGCTTAACAAAATGTGCGGTGGAGACATTTGGGTTGTGTGGGACTTGATGAAATTCAGTAAACCTCTTCAGCCACATGCAGTGTGGGTGTGAGGTCCTGAGCACCACCTGCTTTGATCTATTGATCTCTTCTTTCTGCATCAAGCTGTTTGCTTATGCTGACATAGCCGTAGGGAAATCTCAATAACAAATGAAAACCAAACATGATGTTTCAATTTGGTGCAAGAATACAAAGCAACAACTTCTTTGCTTTATAGGTTCTTGCACTACTCCCACTGTTATCATGTGAGAGCAGATTCCAGAAATGCATTAAACACTCTAAGTAATTTCAGTCATGTCTTATTCATTCTCTCTGTCATTTTCTCCTTAGGCAAAGAACTGTACATGCAGTGCTTTGTTTTGACTTTGTTTTTAGTTAGTTAATTTATTTTATTTTATTGCTTGTAATAACAAACATTATGTTTGTATTGCACTAAGCACAATGAAGAAAAAATATTTTGGTTTTTGGGAAAGAAAGATCAAATTTTTGATAGACTTTAACTCCTGTGGGAACTTTTGACACTTTTTCTCCTAATCAGAGGAATTTTAACAATTAAAAGCAGGTATTTTAAAAATTTGCATTCTGTGAAAATCTGGAAGTATTTGCAGTTTACTCCTGCCTGGGACAAAACAAAGAAATACTGGAATGTGTGATGGGATGGAAATTGTAATTTGTATTCATCTATAGTAATCAAAAAATATTGTTTATGTAATTCACTTGCTCTTTTCTGCTCCACACCAATATTCCTCAAGTCCTTTGCCTTAAGCTTATTTATATGGATAGAAAGTTAGAGATAATGAGGGAAAAAGTCAAAAAACAAAGTGAAAAATGGGTCATTTTCTTAATGTTGCGATTTAGAACATGGGTGAGGAGAGTGACAAGCAACAGTTCAACCACAACAGACACTTCTTTTTTCTTTATAAATATATAGCTTTGTCATGAAAAATTGGAAACCTCTTTTCTTTCTTTGTCTTACAGACACACAATTAAAATGAAACTTTACATTCAAACAATACAGAGGAAGAAACACAGACAGCAAATGACAAAGCAAAACCATAAAAGAAATTGAGGCTTTTCTTACGGTTTTTTTTGCATGTAAACATCAGTATGGCAAGTGTCCTGGGTCTTAAATATCTGATTAGATAAAACTTTGTGGCTCCTCTAAAACTGATGTTCCTATCTGAAGAATGTAGTTCCTCTTGACATCCTTAGCTTTTCTCCTAATTAAAAAAAGAAAAAAAAGAAGATGCAATTCACTTGAATGCAGCAACCTTTACAATTAGTATTTAACTGTCCATAAAAAGTACTGATTCCCTTAATGAACCTGCTGCTACCATTGTTTACTACCTCGAAATCAAGGAGGAAGAAAGAACCGATCACTAAGCAAATCTCATGTTACTGTTTACCTACCTCTATAGTCCCATTATCATTTCTAATTACATATAGTTAATCAGTGTCAGTATGTAAAAAAACAAGTTTATTGAATGGAACAAGGTGAAACAGATGATACCTCCAAGCTCAAATTGTAACATGGATCTAATGTAATTCATCACAAAAAGTTATGTTACAAAGTTTACATTTAATTCAACCAAATGTCACACTCTAAAATGTGCAGACCATTAAAATATTTCTTAATGAGGGAAATTAATCAGTTGTCCAGATATTCGTGCTTGATTTAGAATAACTAAAACATGACACAGAAAACAGTTAAAGAGAATTTGCGAAATTCATGGCCTTTTAGGAGAACATTTAACATGCATGATGACTAAAATGCACTTCTTTATGGGAAGGTCTTCATCACTGGTTTCACAACTTTGTTTTTTAGAAACATCAATCAAGTTCATCTCACAATTCCTCCCAGGTACTAGATGTAAACAATCAAGTAGGGCAAATGCAGAGCAACAGAAAAGAGTTTGGGATTTAGGATTTTTTTTTTCTCCTTCAGTATCTTTCTAAATGAGAAAATGTTAACTACTAGGAGTCAAAACTGTCCATCATGACAAGTTCCTATTTCTTTTTTTCATACCTAAACTTTTCAAAATTGCTGGCGCGATCCACTTTGGCTCATTATTGCCAGGATATAGCAATCATGAGGTGATCCTGTGGGGCCATGGGAGCCAGGAACTGTAGGTCATAGCTGGGGCGTCAGGCAGGGTCCTCACTGGCATGGATGCAGTCCCACCATGCCTCAGCAGAGAAGACTCAGTGATAGAAACCAGGGCCATCCAGCAGGACAGGGATAGCAAGGCACCAGCAATACAGGTGATGACTAATAGGATGGAGTTTAGGTTTGCCATTACAAAGAAATTCTTTACTGTGAGAGTGGTGAGGCACTGGAACAGGCTGCCCTGAGAAGCTGTAGTGCCCCATCTCTGGAAGTGTTCAAGGCCAAGGTGGATGGAGCCCTGAACAAACTGGTCTAGTGGAAGGTGTCCCTGCCCATGGGAGAGTGTTTGAACAAGAGGATCTTGAACGTCTTTTACAACCCAATCCATTCTATGATTCCATGAGAGTTCAGCACCAAGGACAAGAAGGGGTGCAAAAACTGGGTCAAGGTCAGTGTGAGGTTGGTGCAAGACAAGTCCCTACAACCCTTCCCTACAGCAACGTGAAGGTCCTGAGGTTATGTCCAGCCCCAAGTGCGGGTGGAGACCGGGAGGAACCCCCTCACAGTCCCCCACACATGGGCCAGAGCTGATGTGATATGGTGTGACCCCCACAAGGTCACAAATGTGTCAGAGCCGACCTCCAGCACGAGGACATAAAGCCCTTAGCGAGGAGATACTCTTGAAGAAGCTCATTACAGATAATGATGATTACAGCTGATCAGAGCAATTGGAGCTTGTTGGTGTACTCAAGACAGCAAAGAGATAAAAAGTGCTTCAACCTTTGACTGAAACGACTGATTCTTTTGAAATATAATGCAGCTGAAAAATGTAAAACCATGTTTGGACATGAAAAATTAAAAGACAATTTGTTTGATATACGTGGCTGAATGTTATGTTTTGAATTTTTAATTAACTTTTTCAAGACTTTGAATTTTCTTTTATAGCCAAGATGAGTACTCTTGGTGTGGGGTTTTGTGTTTGGCTGTTGTTTTGTTTGCTCTCTACCAAACTCCTGATAAGCCTATGTGTATTTTTATCTCATCAGGGTAATTACACAGAAAATTCTGAATATAATTTTTTTTTTTAATAGAATTTCTTTTTTTCTAACAGTTTATATGAGCTTTTTCAATGAGTGAATTTCTATAAAACTTTACAGGTAGCTTTGCTGTGAGTCATGAACTGGAATGCTGACTCTGGTTTTCAGTAAATTGCCACACTTATAATTATAGAATGGGTAATATAGTTATGAACTGCTTCTTACCTATGGCTCCTTTGTGGTTGTAATAACAGTAGAAGGATGTTTTTTCTCTTTAAACATGATTTTTCAGTGCAGTTTCAAAGCCTCTATAGACAAATCTGCAATATAGTAAAACTTACAACTAAAGATAAATAGGTATTTGGAAGCTATAGTTTGTATTTATATATATATATTTACTTCTGACCTTTTCAAGGTAAACCAAAACAATTTTCATTAAAGGAAAACTATGAAAATTTGTCTGTGTTTTGCTTTATTTTAATACTACAAAGAGAATAATAAGAAATATGAGCAAAATTAAATTCTAATAATTTGGTCTACTGCATACTTAAAACATAAAAATTTACTTTTGTGGGTTTTAATCTTTTGACTTTGTCTTTCCTTTCATGCACACATGAATACATACATCTTTACTTTGATGACATTTTGTTTAAATCTGAAACTCAAAGAACGAAATTGGCAGGTTATTTCCTGGTTCACATACAATAAAGAAATATTTCTGTTCAAATTTAAATTCACCTAATTTTTATGTTCCCTTTCTTGATAATAGCTGTATAGGACTAAACTTGACGAGTAGTAACTAAGGTAAATGATTACATTAAAAATCTTTCTTTTTATGTCATGCAAATTTATTACATTTTCAAACTAATAAAAATTCAATAAACAATAGAATTTCTCCAGTATTTATGCTTTCAGGCCATGCATTTGGAATAATTTATTTAACTTTCTGGCGTCTATCAACTCTGCTCAAGGTAGCGTTTTTTAAGCAATTAATAGAGAGGAAAAAAATTTTACAAGTTTGTCTCAGAATTTAGGCTATAGTCGACATTTCTTTTTGGGAATGGGTGAAAATGATTTTGAATCATGAAAATGATTTTCCAAGTAATTGGAATTCTTCAGGTGAGCACAAGCATACATTTCTCTCCAGGAATTATGTGCTTCAGCCGAATACAGTTCAAGAACATCAAGAGATCCCCAATGGCCATTGAGCCAAACTTCCCCACGTTAGCCTGTAGCATACTATCATTTTAATCATATTAAAAAAATTGCTAATAAATAGGAGAATTATGAGATAGTGGGATCCATTTCAAACACTGTTCATTGGACTTGGATAGAGAGAATAGCAAGAGAATTGTGTCTTTATTCTGTATTTATCTAATGTGTCATATAATTCATCTAAAACAGAACAGCAAGTTTTTTTAAAGCTTGCTCCGCTGAAGTTTTGTTTGGTATTTCTGATTGGTAAGGACAGGATAAGCAAGAATACAGACTACAGAAGCATAAGACTTTGTTTCTCTGAACTGGCTGTCCAAACGTCATCTCTCCTGTGTTGGAGCAGAGAAGGTCTGTCCATGACCTGAGCACTGTGCTACAGCCTGTGTTATCTTTTCCTAACAGGCAAATGCATTTACTAGCTCCAGGACTTGAGCCTATATGGAAGGGCTTTCTACTGTTCCTGAGATTTTATGCCCATCTAATGCAAAGCTGGATAAGAAAGGGGAAGAAAAAGTCACTGAAAAGCAAATTGCTGCAGGTTTTCTAAATATCACAAAACAAAACAGGTAGCTGAAGTCCAAACAGACAAATTCATCTGGGTCGTCAAAACAGAACTATTATGTGTTGCAAGGACATCTATATATAGCAGCAAGGACTGCATCCTTTTTCTGTCACAACAAATACACTTAGCATTTTTCCTGAGGGAAACTGTGTTAAATTTGGGGTTAGTTTGAAGGGAGGTCTAGCTGACAAACTGTTTATGTATACTTTCTTATAGCATAGTGTAGCAGTGGGCAGACCACCGAGAATCCATGGGTGGGCTGACCATTCATAGCGCTGCTTTGTACCTGTCCCTCCCCTGTTCACTCAGGACTGGCCAGGTGTCACTGGTCAGTCATTTGCCTATTGGCTCGTCTCTCGCCTTGCCCTCCCCTGACCGAAGGCAGAAGAGATTCAGGCGAGAGACGAGCTGGACCATTCTTGCCAGGTTACCATCTCACAGCTTGTTCTATGCACGATCCTTTTCCCTCTGTGAGGGAAATAAAGAACGCTGATAAATAGGCAAGTGGTCCGTCTGTCTTTACCGGCAAACAGCTGCCACCGTCCCGCCCAGGACTGGAGCTCCCGGGATAAAGGAGTTACCAAGGGCAGGCACGGTGGTCCTAGAGAAGTCCAGTGACAAAACAGCAAAGATACTGCATAGATGTGTATAGAACATCTATTAGCTGACAGTGAAACAGAGCTCAGAAAATGGCGTATTTTGCTGTGTGGCAGGAGAGGAGGAGAGGGAATAGCAGGGCAGCAGTGAAGGTTTTCCAACTGATGACATGTAGTGGTTCAACTATCACATGTTCCGCATCTACTTGATGAGCTCTGGAGGACATTTTCTTTTCCCGCACCTGGGTCTCAGAGAGTGGTACTACATTCAAAGAAAAGTTACCTATATCTCAGACTTCTCTCACAAGACCTTAAAAACCTGTCTCCACAGCTCCCACAGTCCTCCAGTGATTTATACTGTTCTCTGCTACTCCATCTCCAGACCCAAGGCTTCAGTGTTGTTTGTTACAGAGAGAGAAGAAATGAGGTTTCAAAATCCCCGCTTTTTCAGTTCCCCAGATTACAGAGTACTAATGGAAGCAGACTGGAAAAAAAATCTTAATTGCTGTGGTTCAAAAACTTTAAAAATAGATTGTTATGGTGAGGCAAAAGTGCCAGGAAGTTGATAACCTACACTCTAAGTGTCAACCCAGCATGAATCAAAATGACATTTATGAAGTCTTAGAAAATGGCAACTGTAATGAAAATGTCTACTGACCCCTGACTAATAGTGTCAGCAACCCAGCAGTGCTTAATTATTAAAATCAACACATGTCCTGCACTGACAGCCCAGTGTTTTGAACTACACTGTTCTGCTGAAGAGATGGAAACAATAAATAGTAGTGGCAAACTTCCCTTTTTTATTCATTCTTGCTCTCTCTTTCTTCTGGTTTCCTTCCACAGCAGACTTAGAAAGGTCAGCATAACTATGTTTTCCAGGAGTTTGTTAGGCTGTAAACTGCAACTGGCTGTTCATGGCTTAGGTGGGCATGCTCATCTCTGGGTCACAAAGCGGCTGAGGGGCAGGTCCAGAGAGTGGTGGTGGTGAGTGGTGCTACATCCAGCTTGCAGCTGGTCACCAGCGGTGCTCTCCAGGGCTCAGTACTGGCTCAGAACTCTTTGAGCTTCAACAAGGCCAAATGCTGGGTCCTGCATTTGGGACACAACAACCCCAGGCAGCACCACAGGCTGGGGGCAGAGTGGCTGGAAAGCTGCCTGGTGGAAAACGACCTAAAGGTACTGGTTGACAGCAGCTGAACGTGAGCCAGGGTGTGCCCAAGTGGCCGAGAAGGCCAATGGCACCTGGCCTGTAGCAGCAATTGTGTGGCCAGCAGCACCAGGGCAGTGATTGTCCGCTTGTACTGGGCACTGGTGAGGCCACACCATTGACTACTGTGCCCAGTTTTTGGCCCCTCACTGCAAGAAAGACATTGAGGTGCTGGAGCAAATCCAGAGAAGGGCAGTGAATGTGGTGAAGGGTCTGGAGCACAAGTTTGATGTGGAGTGCCTGAAAAAGCTGGAGGTGTTCAGCCTGGAGAAAAGGAGCCTGGGAAGAGATCCTATTGCTCTCTATAACTACATGAAAGGAAAGGAGGTTCTAGCCAGGTGGCAGTCATCCTCTTCTTCCAGGTAGCTAGAGCTGGGATGAGACACTATAATCCAGGGGAGGTCATGTTGGATATTTGGAAGAATTTCTTCACAGAAACAGTGATGAGACACTGCCCAGGAACATGGTGGAGTCACTGCCCCTGGAGGTTTTAAGGAAAGCCTGGACATGGCACTCAGTGCCATGGCCTAGCTGACAGAGTTCAGTCACAGATTGAACTCAATGATTTCAGGGGTCTTTCCAGCCTAATAGATTCTGTGAATCTGTAGTGAGGTGGCAACATTCATTTACTGAGATGAACGTGTAAGTGTTGGATCTCATGTGAGAGCTAGAGCTGCATGCTGTTGTCAAGGCCAGAGTCTATCCAGGAAGCACCAAAGCAGTTGCACTTGGGCATCAGTAATGGGGAAACTCCTCTACCTTGAACAAAATAGGATCAGTGTCCCCAAAAACAGGAGCCACCTTTCAGAGCAAGTGGATTTGGGGAGCAGACCACCCTAACTTCAGTTCTGCACTACAGGTATTCCCACTTCTGTTCACTTTTCTTTAAGTTCCAGTCCTCAAAAACTGAGTGACAGGCTTAACTTCAATATATTAATTGTCCCAGTGAGGCTGATGGTAATTCAAACTAAAATAAAATTTCTGGCGAATTACATGCCATCTCTGTTCACCTCTTATTCTGTTACAAGATGCCTTCCTCATGACGGTAATTTGAGGATGAAACCTGCTTTGTCACTAACCTTCCTGCAGGCTGTTTTTCTTTGATGGAAAACCAGCAGGGGTCCACACAGATCATCCAGCAGCACCCTGGGCTTGGTGATCAAAGAATCTCATTGCTGAGATTCTCAGTTCCACAGAGAACAGTTATCTTGCAGTACAGATGCAACTCTTGAAACATACCCTCTGTAAAGTGTCTTTTTGGAATTGCAAAAGTCTTCTTAGAGAAGAGGACTTTAAAGCCTAGAAATTTCAAAAAATGTCATCATACGTTTAGGAAAATGCTAGTAAACCACTCATCTCTCTTTCTGCTTTTCTTGTCAAGTAAAAGATTCAAAATAAAACTCCCTTGTAATTTTATTGGTAAGGTTTTGAATGCTCTTCTGCATTTAGAATTTGACTAAATAAAAAAATATCAATGCGAAACATAATAGCAATCAATTTTACGATATTAGAAAAATGTATTTGTTTATTTTGCCTTTAAGTTGTTTCAACTTATTTGTTGGCAAAGAAAATCAGAAAAGTGCTGTATCAGGTATGAAAGAATATGTTTTCAGAAATATTGTAACTATTATAAAACTGGAGATTAATTGTTACTGCAGCTCACAGACACTTTTTTATGCTACCTGTACTCAAGGCAGCATAATGCACTGAACTCTCATTTAGTTCTGTCATTATCCATTGAAATACAGTGTGGCTTTCAGCAGCGGGCTTTTTGGTGAGGTGAAGAATCTAATGGTGACTTCTGTTTTAATAAAAATAGTGCTTCTATTTTTAAACTTGTCCTCAATCTAATACCATAATCCGCATTCCCTATGGATGGAAATAAAGAAGTATTGCAATGAATATCACTATCAAAATCTATTAATGCTAACATGAAAGGTCATACAATACTCTTCTATCTAGAGAAATACATAAAAATTGAAAGGAAATCACTTTATCTTGCTTTACCACTCTCTTTAATATGGTATTGATAACCTGTCTGTAACAGTACCCTACTAGAGACCAAGTATTTCCCCTCTAACTTTGTTTTAAGTATTAAAATATGCCAAACATAGGCTGTACATTTACTTGTTTTGTAATTCCTCTGACTTCAGTGTTTTACTTTCCTACTGAATTTGGCCCATTTAAGAAGCTTTGTGGTTTGTTACCGTAGAGCTGAATCTCCTTTCTTAAACATTCTCCTGCAGCTGACATGCATACTAAGCAATACAGCTGCAGCCATCTGTAAAAGCTGGAATTAATTTTCCTCTTTATTGCTATAGCTTATATCATTCCGCCTTTCCCTTTATAATACAGAAAAATTTCTCATTTCTTGAGAAGCCATTGCAGTTAGTTTCCTTCCTTTTATTATTACTTGTCAGTAAAGTAATCAATGCAACTGTTATCATCTGTACACACACTAACTACAGTATGAACATTGTCAGAAAAAATTTACTGAAATGGTAAGTTAAATCAAGACATAAAACAAATCTTTTCTGGTTTGTTGATGAAAATCTAAGCCACAAAAATAAGAATAAAATAGGCTGAACATTACAGATGAGTATGTGGAGTAAAGGGATGAATAAGAAAAACAAGTTAAGGAAAATGAAAACTACTACATAGAATAAGCAGAAGTCTTTGGGGAAAATGCATATTTTTTGTTATCCTATTATGTTTTAAAACGTATATGGGACTACTGGGCAAAACTTATATTTTCAACAGAAAAAGTCACAGATGGGAAACATTTATGTTGAAACTGAAAAGGTGAAGAAAACATATTTTTTTTGTTTTGCTTTTTTAAATCCTCATTTAGGGCTAACATATCCACAATGAAAGTAGCACTTCCTCTGGTTTTAAAAATAAGAATAGCACTGGAACAGGAAAAGGACTTATGGTTGCTGTCAAAAGCTCTTTCTGAATCAAGCATTTAATTTTTATTTAACTTGTATTAGTGTGATGACTGAGTGGAGGAAGCATCTTTGGATCGAGTTGTGTTTTGGAGATCACATTCACCTCACAACTGAATTCCATGACAAAATCTTCCCTGCATATATATATATATTTATATATATATATATATATATTTATATATATATACACACACACACACACACACACATATATGTATCAGTGCATATATGTGTGTATTGTCCAATATCTATTTCACAAGGAGGTAGATGAATGTCGGTCACCTGACTGATGTTGTTCTCCTTATGGTCTGTCACCCTGACACCTTCTACTCAGCAGAAGTGAGAAGAACAAGAATAATTAAAGCTGAGCTTGATGGTGATTGCTCTTTATCTTAGCTGTTCCTAATCCTTTAGACTTCATAGCACCATTGACCATACTTTGCTATATCAGCCCTATGGGTACAGCGTATGGCTGTGCGCATTTTTAAGCTCTTTGTCAAGCATACTGGCATCACTGAATCACATTATTTTGGGTAAATAGTTCTTGCTTGTCATGGTATAGGGAGGCTTGGACTAGAATTACTCCTGAAATGAGCAGAATCGTGTCTAAAACGTGAGTGTTACTGTGCTGTTTATGAATGAGCCCTGAGGGAGCTCACACATGAAGTCTTTAACAAAAGAGTGAACTGAGTCAACTCTTTTCATCCTGTGTCTCTTCCTCATCTTCATTTCCACAGACATTTCCTTGCAAACTCATGCAGGCTGCTCAGCAGCACACAGGAGCTGCCCTCTCCATTGTTGCACACACTCTATTAAGTGAGCATTACCTTTTCTGTGCACAGACCTGAAAGAAGGTACTTTCTGGAACACAACATATTTCCTTATCCAATTTCAACTTCATAGCAGTATACTATGAAATATTTTAACTCTAGCAGGCTAGAAGAAAGAAATGTTTCCTTGGGATAGTGTTTCAAAATCATGTCTAAACTGTTCTTTCTGTATTATGTGGAGAAGCATTATTCTCATTTTCATTCTCTGTCTAGCATTTTTTACACAGCCAAGAGTGAGTGAATTACTGGTGACTACATTTTCTGAAGCAAATACATCTGCTGCTTGATGCAGCGGATAATAATGAAATTATTGAATATGTTTGCACCTTGTCCTTCAAGGAAGGATGAAAATCATCTCTAGATTCTAATGCTGAAATACCTGAGTGCTTCCAGTGGAAAAAAAAGGCCATTCTTTTTACATAATCTAGCCATATTACAAATGAAATCTCTTCAAGTGCTAAGACATTTGAAATTAAATATTTCTTCATTAAAGGTATCATTATCATATATGTCACCACACATGCTATACCTGTGGTGGTGCAGTAGGACTGTTTGTGGAGGTAGGGGAAAATACCGTGAAAGGGTACAACAAATTAGACCAGGACTAAAGCAAACCTTCCTGCTGAACAAGCCTAATATATTCCAGTGCTTCCATGAAATCCCTGCAGATAATGGTTGGCACAAGTGAGGCACTGGGGTTTGGGTCTCAAGACAAAGGAAATCAGAAACTGATTACGAGAAACTTTTCCCCAAAGAATATATATCAACGTATTCCTCAGCTTCACACCAGGTTTTCCATGCTGATTGCTGTCCTTAGCAGTGCATTCTATTGTTTTAGCTATCACAAAACTAAAAGATATTTAACTGCCTCATTATTCAACTGAAGCAAAAAGTGGCACGTGTACTTCGCAGTTCAAGCTGATAATTATTCCCTCTCTCAATTTCTGCTTGTTCTGTGGGGGTAAGCAACACTTTCATCTCCCCTTTTGCTAACCTGCCCTTCTGCTCTTCTCGTGCCCATCACACTTTTTTCTGAAATTGTCTCATATTGCCTCAGATTTAACATAATCAAGAGAAACTCGAAGCAGTTATCTGCAGTGAGTATTTACCCTGAGGTGGTTGCATCTGTTAGAGATCTGGAGCAGGCCTTGTAAGCCTACAAACTTGTTTGTTTCCTAGCAGCTGTATCAGTTGGTCTAATAAAGATTATTGCAGTTCCCTACAAATGCAGCTTCATTTATGCACTTAGACAGTCTTGGCAGCAACACAGGGACTCATCAGTAAACGTATACATAAATATGTGGAAAATTTCATGATTCATACAAACGCAAGTATACATGTAGCTGAAGCATTTTCAACAATGGATCAAGCTAGAAGAAAAATCATTAATTTGGAGTTCAAGTTATTTGCTTCATTTTCTGATTGAATACAATTTATTTAATATATGATTTTAATTTATTTTGGGCTGGTTTTACTCCTTCAAGATAAAATTAGCCAAAGTCTCTGAAAACTTTAACTGCTTTGAGGTAAAAAGTATCAATGCTTCAAAATGAAATGTGTCAAGAGTGGTTCGTGCCTGAAGCAGTCTGATGAACGTTATCCAAATTAGCTTATTTGAACTAAGGATAGGATTTTCAAAAGAAACAAAACCTAGTTGCAGTCTAACAAAGACTTCTGGCAAACTTGCTGATACTAAGAGAAAGCAGAACTTCTGCTGATGTGTGTATAAAAAATTTTATAAAAAAAGGTAGGGAAATTGCAACATCTTATCATCAAAAAAATTTCTAGTTTATAAAATGGGATTTTCCTGCTTCAGTACCCACCAGCTGAGCTTGAATGAAAGCTTTCATTAAGGAAATAAACATTTTTTCCATTTTGTCAACATTGAGGGTGACTTTCTGCCATTGGCTTACAGCTGGAATTTTTTCTTATATTTTGTATCTGCATCCTAAAATAAAGAGTTATCAAATAAGTAAATGTTAGCTTCTGGTGGTTTTATGTACAGGTGTTATAAAAATCTATACTCTTCAGTCCTCAGTGGGTAAAACTATCCGTATTTTCATGTGAATTAATGTGTCACATATGCAGCCACAACAAAATGGATTTAAGAAGTGAGGAGTTGGAGAAAAACAGGTTGCTGAGAAGTCTGTTGTTAGACTGAAGTTGCAGTAATGAGGATATATCAGTGAAGAGCAATGACATTCGACACTAATTTTTCCAAGGAAAGGACTTTTATTGAGCAAGATTGTAGTCAGAGTCTCAATTAAAATTCTTTGTCCTAGTTAAATAGTAGACATGAATGACAGCCAATTTCCAAGACATAGAAAATATATTCAGCCAGCTCTGTCACTGTGTTCATTCATGCCTGTTTTTCTGACCAGGCAAGCTTAGGCTACTTATACAGTCCTCAATTATTATACAGAGTTTACTCTAATAAGCTTGGAAATTGAACAAACAATCATGAAAATATATAATAGCTGTTTTCTAACAGCTTAGAACTCTGGAAGACAGAAAAAAAGTACAATTCGTACTGTTCTCCTTGTACTCCTTTAGTATCAGGGAAGCTATGAGCAAAACAGTGACTGGATACATGTCACTCAAAAGAAAGGAAGTAAGAGTATGAAGAATAATGTATGTATTTAAATATTTGTATTACATTGTGTTCTGTCATTTTTCAGGGCATCCCAGAAAGGCTGGTATTTGTGTAGGTGGCTGTTCAAAGGCAAGTAGAATTTACAATTGGGCACAGGAAGTACTCCTTGCTAAACACCACAGTACACTTTTGCTAATTATTAGAAGTATCCTTGAGTGAAATAACATATTCTGCTTTCCAAATGTACATGTGGCATACAAGAGGTAGCTCAGTAAGGTGCTTGGCTTTTGGCACTGGAGTCATCATAGTATTATGAAGCTTCACTTCATCTCTATTGTCTACTCTTGCATAAACTAGACTAAACTAGGCTAGACTATTTCAGATGGAAGGGCCCACAAAGATCTTCTAGTCCAACTGCCCAACCACTTCAAGGCTGAGGAACAGTTAAAACCTGTTGTCAGACATTGTCCTGATACCTCTTAAACACTGACAGACGTGAGGCATTGACCACCTCTCGAGGAAGCCTGTCCCAGAGTTTGATCAGCCTCTCAGTAAAGAAATGCTTCCTGATGTCCAGCCTAAACATCCTCTGGCACGGCTTTGAACCCTTCCCATATGGGAATTACTGGATCCCAGAGAGAAGAAGAATCTGTCCATTCCAGATATAGAATTTCGCATTTGGTCTGGTTAAATTTCATGCCATTGGTGTGATTCGTTGATGCATTACTTTGTTTTGATGCAATGATGTGTCGATGCATTGCTTTGATTTGATGTGAGGCACCCCAGTAATGTAAAGGCAAATGTTTAGGTGGGACATTTGTGTCTGACTATGTTACACACTGTGTATTGTGTGTGCAAACCAGCAGCCTTGACCAGTAGCACATAACATGCCTAGAGAAGCCAGTGGGAACAAAGTGTTAGACTTCTGCAAACAATGCCTGCCAAGTGTGGTGCTAAGTGAGCACATAATGGTGTGGACCAGTATGGGCCCAAAATAAACATGCCATCTAACACAGAATGGACAGTTCCACAGTGAGCCCCAGGCTTGCAGCACACACAGGTCTAAATCACTGCAGAAACTATTAAGCAGACCTCCACCCAGACTATGACTGACATTGTTCAGCTGAGAGTTGTGACTGTGTTATGAGAGAGGAGGTTCTTTCTGTTTGGTTGGCAAATTTTTCATGGGAGTGCTATTACAGAGTGAATATCTAGATGTAATTTTGAAAGGATCTAAAATGACAAAAATTGTAAAGAAGTCTGATGACATTAATTTCTATAAGCATTTGAATGAACAGACCACAGTGTGAGATTAGAAAACTTCCCAGAAAATATCATTCACAGTTTTCTCTGTTGTGTATAGCACATGTAAACTTTTATTTAACAGTAAAGATGAAGTTAAATTAAATTGAAAATGTTGTCTTTCCTCTTGGGAGAACACAGTTAAATACAATTATACTAATCTTTTAAGGCCAAGAATGAACATTGTACAGACTAAAGGTGATTGTTTTGCATTAGAGAAAAGGTCAGAATTAGCTTCAAAAAGCATCAGCTGCCTATCTCCTTCATTAGCATAAAATATCTTTATTAATGTTAAAAATTTAATAGCAAATTTTCAGAATAACAAACCTTATCTGGGTTTCATAAGATTGCTCATACCCCATACATACTTTCAGCAAGATCATACTGGATTGATAAGGAAAGCAAGAGAAACACTTTCCAGCCACGTGAACAGAAACGGGTTTTGGAAAGCAATACTACAGAATATCACTCTTGATGTAATATATTTTTTTTTTCAATCTATCACACATCATAAAGGAAGTAGCGTTTAGAGAAAAAGAAAGTATTTTCTTTTTGCTGAATGTGTGCCTTCACATGGCCATATCAGACAGACCAGTTTTTATCTGGATCTCTTGGGCTGCATGAAAATCAAGATGTAAAAGTACACAGCAGTATATTTTGTTGTTTGGAAACTTAAGGATGAAGATATTTTCCCTATGGATATTGTCCATTCTGGAATATTATAGATCATGGAGCTTCAGGCTGCTACCCAGAACCACTTAATTCATTCTTCCCTGATGTCTGCAGGCCTATCCTGATGTCCTGGATGCTGACAAGGATTTCAGGCAGGATTAGGCCTCTTGGCGGGCTTGGCTTGCTGTGTGGGATCTCCACATATGATAGCACTGCTTCTGCCTGTGCCTTGAAACTCTTGACATGGTATGGAAGAGAGGGGACTGCCCAGACCACGAAGTATTGCGTAGAGGTGACATTGCTTTATGGTGTAGGTCAATGTGTGATGTGACACAATATCTTAACTATTAAAACGAAAAATATTCTAACATATCTTTTAAGATGTTATGTTTATTTTCGATTCACAACAAAGTGTACTCCACTTTAAGGAAAATATGAGGCAACAGAAAAATGTTTCCTGTAGTCCTGAAGCTTTGATGGTCCTCTGGCATGACATTTTATTCACCACTGCATACAGCTAGCATGGAAGTGCCTGAATTCAAATTTATGGAATTGCACAGGTATAAAACTGAATCACTCTAGTGATTAATTAAACCCACTGAATTACAATGAAAGCCAAATCTAGGACTCTGGAAAGGACTATTGTTCAGGAATGCTGGCAGAAACATATTTAAAGAAAAGATAGGTTTCATCAAATAAGTGCCTTATTTGAATTGATTGTGTCACACCCACAGGGGAGAAAGCACTTTACATTTCAAGTTATCAGTGGCAATACTCATAAAGACCCAGACTGACACATACTTCCATCCCTTTTGATCCATGTACTCTGTTCCTTATGACATGCTATATGACAGTGTTCTGAACATTACATTCAGTGCTGCCAAGTAAGGAATAAATTCACCCAAGTTGTTCATCTTTACTATAAGTTTTGGAGAGCTTTTTGTTCGTCGGGTTGTCTCTTTTTTTTTTTTTTTNCGGGTTTTTTCTTTTTTTTTTTTTTTTTTTTTAAACCAGAGGTCTGCAATATTCTTATTTTCTTTCTGCTAGCAACAGGAAATAATTACCTTCTAACATTGCTGTTTTATTCACTGAAAACTGACACTTCCTTCTTCCTTCTGTTTTAGCATCAGTTCATTGTGAGAATTCTTTGCCATGTTTTAATTAACCTGGCATGATGATCTCAGTGCAGTCCCAAATAAAATTAACATCAAACACTCACATGGAATTGTTCTATGCAATAGTTTGAGTGATGAACATATACCATATGGTAGTCTTTAAAAATAAAACCTGCCAAGTAGCATATTTAATGTGACTATCCTGGCATACTCATAAGGACTCTAAAAATCAAAAATAATTCTGAGCACTGCTCACTTCAAAGGATCACAAAATATTTTATACAAACTATCTATCTTTCTGCAATCATCTCACCTACCACTTAAAGCAGCCAATTCTGCAGTGAAATGCAGCAGCTATTGCAGTAAAGCACAGCAAATTGGAACAGCAATTTTAGGGCAGGTAATGAAGACAAATGGTGTATCTTGTTTAAACTGCAGGGGCAGAAGGCAATTACCCAAATTTGGAGCCAGCTGAGATACCAGACCTAACACCTCTCTTGCAGAAAAGCGTCAGTCATGATTTTATAGCTGGGTAACATTAAACAGCACATGAGCAAAGCCTGGTATTTAACACTGATCGGGTAAACAAGTTGAATTCTGGGGGAGAAGAGTTCCTGCTCACATTTATGTGTGCAATAAAATCAGTCATGTCTTTGCTGTGCTGCATTGCTGGTTAGATGAGAATTTAGAATTGATTTTATGGGTATAATCTAAAACCCACTGAAATCAGTAGAAAAACATTGGTTGGCTTTGGATCAGGTCTTCTTTCAGCTCTGGTTTGTTAGAAAGGGGAATTGTACTTTGGTTTATTACCTTATCACAGTGTGTTGCACATCGAAATATGGCAACGGTAGATTTGCAAGAGCAAAATAACAAATCAAGGCAGGAATTTTTTCTTTAATGATAGTCATCATACTTTCCCAGCATCTTGCTGCACCAGCTGTTTGGCTGGATGGTTCCAAGTGGTTTTGTGTCTTCATCTGACTAATGTACACAGCTCTCTGCAAGGCATGTACTGTTAGGCTCACAAGATCCAACTTACAATGGTTTGCACCCTTTCAAAACTCAGTAAAGACAGGGAGAAGTGATTCATCCTATGCAGGGTTTGAATTACCCTTTGGTGTTGCTACTTTGTAATGACAAAGGAAGGAGCCACCATTGTCCACTGTCCTAAATCGGGTGGTCAGTTAACTGCCTGGTGTTCCATAGAGGAGCTGTGTTCCACAATCCTCAGAACTCTCAGCAGGATATTAATTAGTCTAAGGTTGGACTCAATGATCTTGGAGGTCTTTTGCAACCTAAATGATTCTGTGATTCTGTGAAAAGAGTTCATTCCCTTCACCTTACTTTACAATGTAAGAAGCTTGTATTATCTAACCAGCATTGTCAAATACTGTGGTAACTTTACAACTATTTTTGACAGTTTATCAACATTTTGCACATTTTTTCTATTCTGATTAAAACATGAGCACAATGACCTTCTTCCCTTCTGAAAATATTCTATTCTTTTTAGTTTTTCTTTAAATATGCTTACCTCCAGGAAAAAAAAAAAAAAAAAAAGCTTAGCCATTACAAATCTAGCTTTTGTAGCATGGTATAGTTCATTTTTTTAAGAAATCTTTTTAATTGTTGCAGCCAGGTTCCTGACTGGCTTTGAATAACAAAAGCAGGAAAAAAATTTGATGGCAATTTATGATTATTTTCCATCTTAAGTCACCTCTGAATATAACTGAAGGAAGAAAAGATGGTAAAGAATCATCTCAATGAATTACCCTAATAATTAAAGTTGTCCTCCTAAAGCAGAATACCCAACCAGTAAGGGGGGAAAAAACTCCTTGTGTTCCCTGGGGTTAGCCTCATTAAAGTTGCTTTCCTGATTATTCAGGATTTCTGTAAGTACTTTCAACTTAAACATTTGAAGATCCCTGTAGCTGTCAAGAGTCTGAAAGCTTTACTGATGCTCACCCCCATGGAGAACTTAAATGTTTTCCTTCTTTTCAAATTCAAATGGTATTTCATAGCCAGACAGGATTCACCTTTAGCTATTTCCTTCTTTTATTTTAAAATCCAAGATACATGGACTGACACATACATCTTCACAGAGTCTCACTAAAGCCAAGGGGCTATGCTGATGTGGCGTTTCACTTGCAAAGAATTGGATCAGAAATGATCCATTTCTCTCTTTAACTGCTCTCATTTATATGCCACAGGTAATGCCAGAGCACATATCTTTTCGTCTCTCTGTTCTAAATGCCATTTCTTTAAGCCTGATTACACTAAGATTTCTGGTCTAGTTCTGTCTCTAATACAAACGTAAGTGCAATGCAAAGGAGACCATTCCTCTGAGGGCAGTATCTGGCTTTTGCAATAATTAGGGCAGCTGATATCAGTGTTATTTCGTTCCCTAACTATTTTAGCAAAGATTTCAATAATTTAAACTTACACACACGTTTTCGAAGTATAGGGCAAGCAGGATCATCTGGCGGGAAGATAACAGTGACAGTGAATATCACATCACACCACAAAGAAAGTAAAGCTTTGGGTCTTAGCTTAGTTCTCTTTTATTTTATTTTAGAGTAAATGACTGTACTTTCAATCCTTCTTAATGTCCAGGATGGACAAGTGTCATAATTTATATTTGTGGTTACATTCTAAGAATAACATTCCAGGAATTGTCCATACTTTGCCAATTCTAAGCAGTATTACAAGTTTGGATCTAAATCTCAGTAGTCTGAAAGTAGACAGGTTTGCCTTCTGAGAAACAGGTCTGAAATGAAAGCCTGATAGGAGCTAGGATGCATGAGGTAGGGTTCTTCCCCAGTCTGAAGCCTAGAACATCTACAGTCTTCGAGAAGCAGGATTTTAGCCTCAGCCTGTTTGGGTGAATAGGAAAAAATGTTCCTATTAATCAGCAACTTCCTTTCTTGTACAAATTTGGGAACTTGAATATTTGATGTGTGTGAAAGACTTGAAATGTAGTTTTTTCAGAATTTAGTAGCAGAAGAAGAAAGGATCAGGTGTAGTGAAGGTGCCCAGGGATTCTACCTCTCCCATTAATGTCATGTAACTGATATATTCCAGACAGCATGATGTGGGTGATTCTGTTTTGCTTTACAGTTCCCTAAAGCAAGCACATGCCCTGGGTCCTGTAGGAACACAGTCAACATTGATTCCCCATTGCCCCTGACCCAAGCAGCTGGACTGTGAAGCAAAGCAGGGCTTGGCAACGTTTGGTTGAAATTTATAGATCAGATGTTTAAGCTTTGAACCTGCTGCAGCTTTTCAGCTTCATATCTTTACTGTGCATTCTTGTCTCAGTAAATGTAAATATTCCGCTCCAGTGTAGGTGAAGTATCTTCATACTTTCTTGTATTTTTATAGTAGATGAAAGAAGGGGGGGAAAGCCCAGATGTATGGTGGTAAAGAACTGAGAGTGTAGCTAAGCAGACTTGCTAAAAAAATGTGAAGCAAACAGCCTCAACTACAAATACAGCCTGTATCTGGGCAGGAAAGGGAAACACATAGTTATAAAAGAAACAAAATGAAAGTTCTTTCAGTCTTGTTCTTTACCTAACTATATCTAATCATGCTTTGGTTTGTTTCACAGAGTGACAAATTAATTCCATGTTATTTCAAGCACTGGCTTTTTGCCATTTTTATATTTATTTCATAAGAACCTGTGACTAGAAACATAGTCATCCAGTTGGGGATTATTTTTAACTAGCTTTAGAGTGATAATGAATGTGCTAACATATTCTAAGATTCCCCAGTTTTGATTTTCAGCCTTAGCATAAGTATAACCAGAAAAAAAACACACGTAGAGCTGCTTACATTTCATTGTAACAGATATAATTCTAATAGAAATGACATCTGGCATAATAAAAATTAAAAACTTGGGTGAGACGGTTGATGATTAACAGATCAGCATATACTGATGTAGATGAGGACTGCCATAGCCCAGCCTCATTCATGGTGAGCTGGTTCTGGCAGAGTGCTCCTGCAGGCACCCATTCAGGCAGCTGAGGCAGCAGGTTTGGCTAAACACAGCCCTACTGCAGCAGCACTGGTTTAGCACCTGTGAGTCTGCCATGCCAAATGCATCTTCAAAAGAATATTCTCTGTAAAGTTCAAAGAACGGCTCAAGAAAATTTCTGACAGAACTTTTGAATTGCACAGGGAGAAACATAACTTCTTAGTGAATCCTCAAAGGAAGTTTCTGCATAGGTTTTTTGTATGTTTGCCAAAAGGATCTTTTAAATGTGCTCAAAAAGAGCCAAGGGACCTTGACCATCAGGTGAACTTAATATACTCTTACCTCACAAAGCCCAGCCACCACAGCTGAAAGCTAGAGCATGGCTTTTGGGGGAGTTTTCCAGAGTGGCTTCTGGTGAGGATGGTGCTGGAGCCTGAAGTGCCAGTCCCTTCTTCCAGGTCTGCTTCTGGGAACAGAAGAAAGGGGCACTGGAAAATGAAGTTAACCAATGGCCTGCTCCTCTGTGAAGATCTTGTGAGCTTTCATACAAAATCAGTCCAGAAAAAGCTGTCATCCTTCGAGGACTGTGCCAGTCTGGTTACAGTCTGTTTTTTATACAAGGGCACTGTGTTCATGCATTGCAAATAACTCCGATACTATGCAAACATCAACAAGCAGTTTATTTGTCTTTGGGGATTTTTAACAAATAAGTGTTTTTTAAATGGTTGTAATTTTTATGACTTATCAAATATTTAAATTGGTTGATGAAATTTTTTTGCATGTTTGCTTTTTTAGATAGCTAATAGACATCTAGGGAAGGAAGTGGTAAAAAGAAACCTCTCTTCGCTTCCATGAATTTCCTGAAAATTATATCCCAGTATATAAGACTAATGGTCTCCAGCTCTCTCAGTAGAAGGCCAAATTGCAGGTTCAGTTGCATAAATACATAATATGCACATTAATTACAGCAATATAAAAATAATGCATTATTGCACATATTACATATTACAGTTGTTATATTATAGACAGAAAAATAAACATACATATTTTATCTATGTTATATTATGAAATTCATCATCCAAATTTGAACATTAATTATATTATTAATAATAATGTGTAGTATTAATATGAAAAAGATATGCATATATTCTCTGCACAAAGCAGGCAAATATAAATCTGTTTACTGGTTAGAAAATCAGACTTTTTTTCATAAAAATATTTTTGAGTTAAGAAAAATTCAGACAAGGAGATAGGCCCATAGGGAACAGAGATAAAACACAGTCAAAATATGACTCCAGTGATAAACAGTAGCAGCTGATCTGAATTGAAATATTTTCGTTTTCTAAGTAAACATTTTATCTGGAGTTTTTTGGGGTTTTTTTTACCAGCTTCTTACCAGCACACACACTTTTCTGCAATAAATAGGAAACTGTTGCATGAAGCCACTTAAAAGCATTTCAAACTTCCCTCTGAAAATCAGGTCAAATGACAAATTGCACAGTGTTCTTAATGGATCAGAACATATGGGGTGGTGCAGGCTTGCTGGAAGGGGATGAGTCTGTGGTTTTGGTCTTCCACTTTGTATTTAATTGTGGAAAATACAGAAGAGAAAAAGGAGGGGAAGTTATCATGTTGGACTGTGCATCTGTAAAGCATCTTGTTATGAAAAGGCACTTGCTTGAAGTGTTTGTCCTAAAAGTTACTCTTTCGGATGAGTAATTGCTGTCAAAAGCCCCATGTCCACCTGAAGTAACTGCGAAAGACAATTACTGTGAAATGTCTCTTCTTTAAACTACCAGTGATGAAACATCATCAACAACAAGAAAATAACAGTCCTCTATCCCAAACAAACACCAGTGTAAGTTCTATGTTTGTTAAATAAAAAGAATATGGAAATATATAGGGTTATTCCTCATCTGTTTGGATAAAAAACCACATGCCTTTGTATGTCAGAACATCACAGAGTAAATAAAAATTCACATAGGCTCTGTAAATGCATTGTCAACTTTGAAAAATTAAGACAAAACAGACACAAATCAATGCAAAGTTGAAATTGCCATGTAGCACTCTCAGCTTCATTTACAACCAAACTAAACATTAAATTTACAACAGTGACATGTATATGCTTTAATTTAGAAAACATTTTTGTAAAATTTTTTAATAAATTTCCAGTCAATTAAATATTGAACCATATGGAGATTGGTGATGTATTTATATACCACTTTTTTTTGTGCAGCACAATGGAAAATAAAACAAAAATGATGAAAAAGTAAACAACTGCCAAAGTATTTACTTAAACACCCGTCTGCAGGAGGGCAGGGTCTTTAGTGTTTATATTAACAGTTTGTTTATTTTTTACATTTTGATGTATGCACAAAGCTAGTTGTGGCTAATTGAACTGTAATAAAGCTGTAACTAAAATGATAATGCAGTGCTTTCACTCAATCTGAATAGAAATTAAATGTTCTATTGACACACCTCTGAATGAAGAAGAAATTGTGTTGGAAATTTATTGCACACCTAATAAGTCAGCTACTGAGGAATTGAATACATTTATATTGGGGAGACAGGCTAGGGACAGTCCTTAGCAAGCAGTGACAGTTCTACATCAGTAACTCTCAGGACAAGAGGTTATAGGTGCATGGCACCAGGACAGTCTATAAGGAAACACTTATGATCCCACATGCTTCTGTCTATGACCAAGGTAGTGCCCTTTCCAGCTGGTTTTCCCTTTCCATGATTGCTGTCTGCACACAGCCTTCTTAGAGTCCTTCAATGGACCTCTGGCTTTCCCAAGAAGATGATGTTCCTTGGAAGAGACAGATTGTCTGTGCATGTGAAGAATGTGCTTCTCATACATAGTTAACTGATAACTCCAAGCTGTTATGCTGATTGTTTATACAGCAATTCACCACCCAGGGCTTGCTGGCCAAACGCCCCACATTCTTGGGGACACACTGGGGTCAGTGAGGATTTACTGGGTATATGGGGGATACTGATGAAAGTTTTGTTACTGCTGCAGAATGTGCAAAAAAAACCCAAAGTGGTGCTGTATGGCTACCTGAACAGTGGGACCTATGAGAAAGAAGAGAGATATGTGGTAACTTTACACCTGAAAAGCTTTTTATACAGTTTCAGTGTCTCCTGGCAGCTTGGTTCTTAGAAAATATTTTCCCATCTTTTTTAATACCTCTTTCATATGGAATGCATTACTGGGCCCCAAGAGTGATCTTTAAATCTGCCAGTTCATAATCTTGATAATTCAGAATAACAGCTTACCACAAGTTATGAAAGAATTAAACCTAAAAATTCTGCTGCTATTACACCAACTTGTCACTGTAAATGGAATGATGGATTTCAGTGCACTTCCTTGATAGAAACTTAAATACATAAAATTGGTATCAATTATCTCTGTTTGACACCATCGTATTAATCTTCCTACTGATTACTGAAATAGGCCATCCTAGACAAGTTATACCTTTGTACTCTTTTCAAGTACGTATATTGTGCAAGAGCTTTCATTAACATCATCATGCCCCTTGAGCCCACTTCTCAATAACTCAATACCACCCAATTACTGACATAAAAGTCTGACACTTTATTTACAACTCAGGAGAGTCTGGAAAGGCAGTATTAGATGTACATAATGGAAACAATCTCGGGTCTAAATTAGTAGGAATGTTGGACTGACCTTATGGACATACAATTCTCTCAAACTATTCATAAACCTGTATTTCACCATTAAAAAGTCAAATTACCGCCTTTTTTTTTTTTTTCGCTTTTTGAGACATAAAAATTTCCTGCTCACTGGGAATGAAAACTAACACTTATCATTCAGAGGCCTAACAATATTCTTTGTAAAGGTTTCTCTGCCCTTACATTAATTTGAGGAGATCTGCCCCATTTCCTTTGAAATGTCAAAGGAAAATTAAATGAAAAACATTACAGGCTCCCATTTACAAGATGTCCACTTACTCCACAATTTGGCTATGACATGCACTTGCTTGTATGTAAAGTAAGTCTCTCAGGGAGCACATGCAGCTGAATGAATTACATTTTTATCTGTTTCAGATCAATAGGTAATACTTGGATTGAACTAGCCAATTTTGGGTTATAACCATGGAGTTGCCTGGAAAGAAAAAAAATTAAGGAAAGTTGTATCTCTGGATGGTTCAGAGGGAACAACAAATAACAGTGATAAATGGGAGAATATGTCAAAAAAATAACTTCTGAATGAATACAGAAATTTGGTACAGTACTCTTTTAAAGGTAGAAATTGTTTCCACAATACTCACCATACTGACGGATTTGATTATGAGTTGCTAAAAACTCTGTATAGAAAGATCATATTTCAGATTTTGATGTAAAAGGTCTTTATTTATCCAAGAGAATTGTTATCTCTGTAATCACTTGCTCCATTTCTTTCTTATCTCCAGTCAAAACCATTAAACTTTCCTTGTCTTTTCCCATATCCTGTCACCTCTAATACTTACTGTAAATTGCAGAGCAAAAATAACTGGTACTTTGTATGATATAGTGAGTCAACAGGTTGTAGGTTTTGGGTTGTCACTGTTAGTTTTCTTCTTCTCACTCCAGGATCATGCCTCTTGTTACTTTCAAAGATACAAAAATTACACAAACTCCACCATCGCAGTTGAGCTCTGGGCATGGGTAATTCCTCTTTACTTTCCAGCAGATCTAACAGTGTCTCATTTCTATTTTGAGTCTTAATGTTCAATAATCCACTGTATCATCAGATTGCCTGAACACTTGGATGAACACACTCTGGTGTGCTCATGCTCTGGTATATAGTAAAGCATTTATTACCCATTCCAAATTGGATTTCCTAATGTTTTCCTCCTTTTTATGATAACGCATGTGGAAGCCTTGGTATAATATCATTTGAGGTGCTCTTTTTTACTCGTCACAACTAAGAAACATTTTTTTCCTCTGCTGTTTTACTTACCATAAGGAACTGTATCCTCTAGTCTCGCTATTGCAATCAGATTCCTACTGCTTATCACTTTCACATTCCTAACTCACTAAATCTTCTGGTTTGATCCAAACCTCAGTAAAGTCAAAGTTTAAGTGAATTTAGGCTTATATAAATGTCTCCCATTCTTCTTTCTTTTGAAGAAGGGAAAGTTAGAAAATTAGCCTTATCTAATGATGGTTAATTACTTTGCCACTCCGAATATACAGGGGGTGTATCCCACATATTGTGTTTCCTTTTTATCTGTCTCTTTTTTTTTCTCAACTGGTTTTGTGTTCTTTGTGTTTCATCAGCTTTACAGTTAAACTGCTAATAGCAAACACTTTCCCTTTAAATAGTGTACTAGACCATTCAGGCACTTGCCAATAAAAACTCCAATAAATCAAAAGGAATCACCCTGGGGAAAAAAAGGCAGCTAGAATAAAACCACTGTGCAAGCAGGTTGTCTGATGGCTGAAATGAAGACTGCAGACTCCGAGCATCTCCAAGAGTCTTTATAAAGAGGGCAGTTGTAGTGCCCAGTGACCAGCTGTAAGGTACTGATTGGGGTTCAGAAGGAGCTTTGGTATTTTCAGAATCACAGAACATGTTGAGGTGGAAGAGACCCACGAGAATCATCAAGTCCAACTCCTGGGCTGCCAGGGCACTGCTGGCTCATATTCAACCTTCTGCTGATCAGGACACCCCAGCTCCCTTACCATGGCACTGATGGACCCCAGCAACTGCAAAAACATTTTTTCCAATGCTCCTTCTTTCCTAATTCCCTTAGCAGCCTGAAGTCAGCTCTCCTCATATCCAGAGCTGAGGTTTTGCTGGCACTTTTCCTCCTGTCAACAGATTTTAAACTTGACCACTTTGTGGTCATTGTGGCCAAGACGGCCGCCAATCTCCACTCACAAGGTCCTCTATGTTGACAAGCAGTAGATCAAGTAGATCAGTCTTTCTAGGTTGTCTCTCTTAGGACCTGTTCCATAAAGTTTTCATCCAGATTTTTTAGAAATCTTCTGGTCCAGATTGGAACACCTCTGTGATGTTTCCAGTTATTTCTGTGAAGTTGAATTAGCCCAGAAGGACAACAGCAGTTGTCTTGGAAGCATCTCTTAGTTCCTCACAGAATAATTCATTGGCATCACTGCCCTGGCTGGGAGGTCTATAGCAGACTTCCATGATGATATTTTCATTATTTGTTTGCCCCTTGATCCTTATCCAGAGGCTTTCAACTGTGCCATTGCCAGCTGTGGGCTCCGTATGTTCTAACCCTTCTATTACACACAGTGCCACCCCTCTGCCTCTTCTGCCCTGTCTGTCCCTCCTGAAGAGCCTGTAACTATCCAACAGGGCACTCCAGTCACAGAACTCCTCCCACCAGGTTTCACTTATGCCAGTGACATCAAATCTCTGGGACTGGGACAAGGCTTCGAGCTTGCTGCATTTGTTCCTCATGCTGGGTGCATTAGTGCAGAGATATTCCAGGCATGGTACATTGTAGTCAACACCTCTGAAGCAGACTGAGGGGGTCCAATTAGTGCTCCTTTCTTCAAGTTTTGGAACACCATCCCATGGCTCATCACTGGTGAGAATGGGTTTGTCCATTCCTCCCTTCCAAGCCAGTTTAAAGCTCTGTCGACAAGTCTTGCTATCTCCTGTACTATAACTTTTCCCCCTCTGAGTTAGGTGCATCCTGTCAGGTGTCAGTAGACCATTGAGTAGATCATCCCATGACCCATTGACCCATCATCCCATCCCATCATCCCATTGACCTAATGGATCTGCCTATTCCTATCAATATTATTTGTTGTTATCAGAATAATCAAGGAAATCACTACTTGTGCTCCTGTTCCCTCTACAGATTTTCCCAGGCTCTGTAGTAATTTTCCATTGTCTATGGACTTTTTTTTGTATTTTTATTGCACTTTCCACTCTTTTCTCAATGCACCGGGCAGTTAATATAGGCCAGTCAGACCCTGGAATCCTCCCAAAGCTTCTCTTCAGCACAGGTCAACAGAATTTCACTTATCCCTGTCCCCCAGGGCAGGGACAGAAGGTTGCATTCCTGTCATAGAACAGAGAAAGACTGAGGAAAAATCTGAAGACAAGTGATGAGGCCAGGCCAAGAATTTTTCTTTCTCATGAATAAGGTGCATGTCAGAGGCTGTAAGGAGCTCTCTACACCATTTAGGACTAACTACCAAGCTCTAGTTTAGCAGTAAAGCTAGCTGGGCTCTTGTGTAGAGGCGAGGATAGATGGCCTTCATGTCCTGCCTCCTCAGTACCGGGAAGAGTCAAACCACTGCCTTGTAGTGGCCCACAAGCCATGTGGGAATGCAGATGGCTTGATCACTTTCTGCATCTTATAACCTTATTCCACAGAACATGCAAGAACCTGCATTTCCTCCCAGCCCAGAAGAGCTGTTGGACTCAGTGTGCTGCTGCATAGGGAAGATGTGAAGTCCTATGATGTTGGTCAGATAAATGATCTAAGCGTCCTTTTGGCCTCAGCCTTTATGAGTCTATTATATCATACTCTTCACAATCATAAAATACGTGAATGCCCTACCACTGATAGATGTACTGAATGTTTTTATAACCTTGCACAAAGCATTTTGACTGCAGACAATTTGTGATTTTATTCCCTGTTCTGTTTCCATCAAATCAACTTGGGTTTGACAAAATAGCTCTATTTATGTTGAAGGTCACCCCTTCATAAGCAGTGATTAGTTGAATCTTTTCCATGGTTAATCCTTCAAAGACCTTTATTTACTCTTTTCTTGACTTTACTTCTTCAAAACTATTTATTAATTTGTCCATTTAAAAGCACAGAACTAAATCCTGCTGTCCTTAATGCAGAAAAGCTCTCTTAAAAGATTGAGCTCTTTTAGAACCCCAGATTTTGGTACTTAGATTACTCCTTTCTCAGTAATCATGAAATCTGTAAATGTTTTCTTATCAAGTGGTAACCTGCATAGAAAAGAAAGACCGTCCTCCTCTAGCTACTTTAAGTTCACAGCTAAAAATGTTAATTGTGAAAAATGTTATTAACTTGACTGTTGACTGCTCTTGCATAGCAAATATAGTTGAATTGGCTTTTATCTTTCCAGTTCATTACAGCACGATCACCATATCTGTCAATGCAGTAGGTTTTAATACTGGATAAACAAAGTACAGAGGGGTTAATCTCAGTGTTTATGTAATACCTAATAATACATTCAACGAAGAATCCTCAGAGCAAGAAAGCTCTTTCTCATTTACTTAATAAAAGGATGCACAAAAACATATTTTTACAGTTTTGCTCAGGTATTGACATTGCAGATAATGCATGATAACAAGAGCATGGTCTGTGTTTACATGTCATTTGAAAGTGATTCCAATTTATTTTTAATGATTTTAAGGATTATAATAACTCCTCTGTCCTTGCTGAATCTTGTGACTAACTGCAAAAATTTTGCTTCCCTGGCTAGACCATCTACATTAAGGGTTATGTTCCTGGGGAAAAGGCAGCCAACCCCTTACATGGGACAGATGGTGGGAAAGGATTCCTGTGGGTGCAGATATCAGGCAGGAATAACTCAGGAACTGTGCATCGGGGCTAAAACTGTCCCCATTCCCTGTGCCCCTGCAACAAGCACTGTCAGAGATGGGAGTATGACTTAATGAACCCCAGTTTAGTCCTGATCTCTTCTGGGACAGAACCCCTAAATGAGTCTCTTTATGCTAGGCCTGAGATAGTGCCACAAGACATCCCACAGATGTGTGACATAACTGATTGCTTTCATTTAAAAACATATATAACTCCACTTATTTCTTTCCAGATCATTTAGATTCTCAAATTACCAAGCTTTTAGTGCCAGAAATTCAATGAAAGCAGTACAAACTCTATGTCGTAATAAACTTTAGTATTTTAAAGAGCTTAATAAAATGAACTTCATCTCAGAAGTGTTTCTTGCACTTTAATGTGTAAATTTTAATTATTTCATTCTGAATTAGCAGAACCTGTTAAAAATGTTTGATTGTTATTTAGAACAGAGTGGGCTGTCTGGACACTCTCAAGCACATTCAGTTTGGTACTATAGTCTTTTCCAGGATGAACTGGAGATGCTTTACAACTATTAGTCACTTACAGATATTTGAATACAGAAGTGAATGCTTTGCTATTCAGAACAGCAGATTTTCCGTAGCCAACAAAAATAAAAAATCACCTCAGCAGATAAGAAAATCTCCAGCTGCACTGTATCTGCCTTACATAAAACTATTCTCCTCAGGTAGTTCTGGTGAAAGAAAAATGTGGGTTATACAGTCGCTCCTCCTCTAACAGCACTTTAGTTTTCCTCTCTGTAAATGTAAACATCCTGAATGTCATGTAAAACAATTACTTTCAATGACTCTATGAAAAACAGGAATTGTTCGGGGGTTTTGTTTGTTCTGCTGGTTGTTTTTTTCAGCAGGTACAAATAAAGTGCTTAGACCCCTGGTGTTATTGTTGTCCTTAACAAGTAAGGAGGTGTAGGGTAGTGAGTGATATGCAGGATGAACCTCCCTGAGGTGCTACTGAGACACAGTACAAGACTTCAAGCACCTGTTTTAACTCAGTCCTGAGCAGGGACAGACAGATTTCAGTTGCTCAGAACCTTGTTCATTCAAGTCCTCAGTATCTCTAAGGATCTTCTCCTAAACAGAGCCAACCTAATACCAATGACACCAAGTCTGTTTCTTAGACTCTGTGTTTTTATTTCTCGCAGACATTCACTGCATTTCTCCTGCAAAAGTGAGAGCTGGAGCCTGGGGATTGCTGGAGCAGGGTGAAACGAGCAAGAGAGATGGCTGGTATAACTAGTAGTGAAGAGAGACTGCCTCTGGTGTGAAGCTGTGTCTGCAGAGTGTCATGTGACAAGGACAGAGGTGCTCAGGAATAGCCTCCACATCCTCTTCTCTGAGTTCACCACCTTACATCTCTGAGCTGTGCCTGTTTGTCCATTAGCATGGAGCTCGTTTCCCTTGACACTGTTGCCCCAATGCCCTGGTATCATACCCAGAAATGAGAGACCTCTATGCACCTATGCACCTACTGTGTGCAGTCCTGGGTGCCACAAAGGAGGAACATAAAGCTCTTAGAGACAATACAAAGAACCACCACGAAAATGGTGAAGCCATATAATGAGATCTCCTGGCTTGTCCAGCCTGAAGAAGATGAGACTGAGGGGAGACCACATCATAATCTACACCTTCCTCATGAGGTGAAGTGGAGCAGCTGATGCCAACCTCTTCTCTCTTGTCATGAGTGACAGGACTCAAGGGAATGGTTTCAAGTTTTCCACATGAGGTCTAGGTTGGATATCATGAACAGGTTCTTCACCCAGAGGGTGGTTGAGCACTGGAACAGGATCCCCAAGGAATTGGTCAAAGTACCAAGCCTGAGAGAGTTCAAGAAGTATTTGAACAATTCTCTCAGGCACATGGTTTGACTCTTGGGGATGGTGCTGTGCAGGGCCAGGAGTTGGACTTTGATGATCCTTGTGGGTTCCTCCCAACTCAGGATATTCAATAATGATCTGCTGAAATATATTTGCACAAATACATATCCACATATATATCACTGCTCCCCTCTGGGTTTTTTCACAGCCATTCCCTGCTATTGAGGTGCAAGACTGTGCAGAATAGATTTCATTTGTGCCTGTTGTGTCTGCCTTTGTGTCTCAACAGATTCTCTCCACTCTGTACCTTGCAAATGACTATTTCTGAGTCTGTGATTTTGTTTAATAACTTTGAAAGTACATAGAGACATTTTAAAATATACAAACTTTAAATGATGCAATTTATGAAAATGCATCCTTCTGAAGATCACTTTTCGATTTTGAGTAGTCAAGAACAACATATGTTTGTTATTTCTGGGGTTTTATTGGCTTGGGTTTTTTTTTTTAAGGGGGAATTCCTTGGAGGTTTGATTGTTGCCTTTTTGTCCAGATTATTAGCTGAGTTTTCCATATTGCTTTCATTGGCCAACTGTACCTGACAGCTTCAGGAGAGACAAAAGTAATTTGGATTCATTTTCCCCAAGTTTTTCCATGCCTTTCTGTCTGTAGCTTTAAATTTATCTCCTTTTTAATGATCTGGTCCTTGGAGGCCCCAGAGAGAAATTCAGGTCATTCACTGAAGACATGCAATAATCTATTGTCAAATTTCTTATTGAAAATCCATGTGGGGCTCAGCAGAATATTATCCTTCAGAGGACATTTATGTCATGCTCCAGTAGTGGTGGGAGAGATGCAAGGAAGCAGGCAATGAAGCTATGAAAATGGCAATCCTTCTCTGTCTTCCAGCCTCCTTAGGAAAGACTGAGTAGAACTGGGTTTATTCTGTGCAGGTATTAATAGAACAGGACAGGGAGCATAGGTGGGAATTAATCCCCACAGGCTGCATCAGCAGAGGAGGTGATGCTGAGGGCTCTGTGCGCTTGTGGGTGCTGCACACTGGCTGAACACACCATTTATTGGCAATCTGAAGAGAGCTTAGATGAATACAAAGCCTTTGTGTCTCTTTATCAATTCTGTGCCTCAGACTTTGTGCTAATGTAAAAATGTAAATCCCCAGCAATTAACAGCTGTTTCTACATTAGCAGAGCTCCCAAGGTTCTGCTATCTCCATTTGTCTTTAAACATTTTATTAGAAATTTGACACCAGTGATGTTCTAATTAAAGTCCATTTCCTAGAATGAAGTACTTCTATATACAGAGCTGTGGATTTATTCCTTCAAGACTGCCTCCAATTTCAAGCTTGCTTACAGCAAGTGTTACAAATAGTGTTATTTTCATAGAGAGCATCATCATCGACATGGTGCTTAGACTGCTTTTCTGAAGCTTGTTGATTGTTGCTTCCTCTTAAGATCTGGTGTTTCTCAGTGGATCTCATTTAGATACCAGTGCTGTGTGTCCAAAATTGTTTTGACTTCGCATAGAAAAGTTATAGTCACATGTGTGGACTGACACTGAAACCCACCGCTGGGGATGAAAAGATAATTTGTCATAAAATGAAACTAAAAAGCAGCTTGCATCTTAGATGTCAACAGAAAAAACCCTTTTGTCGGGGTTGCTCAGCCCACCCCGGAACGTTGGTGGGATAACTCCGCTGTATGAAACCACCCCCTGGAAAGCGAAATGGTTTCTCCCTGAGTTGCCTTACCTGGATATGTTAATCGTAACCTGTCCCCTGACCCTATCCCTTGCTCTCTCTGTATTCCCCTGCCTCCCTCTCCTCCCCTGTGCCCCTTGCCCCCTGGCCAGACCCTATAACAAGGGTCTCCCAAGGCCATTCGGCCTCTTTTGCTGCTGGACCCCTTCAGGAATAAAATGCTTCTGGAACTCCATGTGACTGAGCCCTCTGTTAACCCTGGTAACGCTCGAGCCATCTAGCTGGGGAGAGGTGGATACCTGCCAGAACATCGGCTGGGGTAGGGACAGAATTATCTGCTCCAGTGCCCGGCTGTGCTGGCCAGAGCAGTCTTTCAGAACCTCCAAGACCCTCCTTGTGAAAGCAGAAGTTCCACCCGCCCCACACCTCCCCCCGGGACAGTGTTACCCTTTAAGTGAATTATGCATTGTTCTATGGAAACAATACAATGATTTAAATGAAGTAAAAAATAACATCTTGCTTTTGAAAATGTCTTGGGGATTAAAGAAAATATTTTTGATATTCTAACTTTCTGTAATCTGAACTACATTAGAAGAGAATGAGAAGCATTCTTGACTGGATCTTAATTAAAACAATTTAGGAGCAGAGTTGTTATTCATATTACTGTGGAATTCAAACTTTTTATCAGAAAAACATTGTCTATACATTTCAGTGAATTTGAAGTTAAGTTCTATGTAGGAAAGGACTTCTTCCTGATCTTATTAAATGTAAATAATTTAAGATGGCAAAAGAAGTATCCCATTTTATAAACTATTTAAGTAATAGCAACAGCCCTTGAGATCCATAGTTCATGGCTCCTAATCCAGAAGCAAAGATATTCAGTTATTCAGTAAACAAATTGGAAAGACATTATAATAATGGTTTACATCTCTTTCTAGATTCAGCTATAATTCATCTCAAAACTCCTCTGTAATGAGGCTGCTGTGTGTGTTTTGAGGTAAGATGTTTTACAGCCAAGAGTCTTAACAGTCCACCAGACACTTATACATGCTGCACTGAGCTCTAAACAGATGTCAGATATTGCAAAATACCACTGTAGTATAATGCCTTAAATTGTTTCTGGCTCACACACAGTTTCAGTTTTTTGTTGTATCTTCATCACTATGAATGTCTAAGATACTGACAAAATAATTATGTTCATTGTGTTGAGGACTTTACAATGGTCCATGTTTTGGTAAGAACTATGTTTCCCCAGCATTTTAACAGTCAAATCTTGAAGTCAAGCTAGGAATTAAGCATACAGACAAAATACACACTCTGCTGTGTATTTTACTTCCCCACCGGGATGGCCAAATTAAGCATATTGTTTCAAGTCTGGTAGATCTAGATCTGCACGATTTCAAGTTCATGAGAGATGTTCCTGTGCAGTGAGTTGAGGTCTCTCCATGTATGACATCTCTGCTGTCTGATGCAGTCTTCCCCATGGACAAAACACTGCTAAGTGTCAAGTCCTTACAGTAGGAGTTCATTTATGAGTAGTGCAAAACAATACAGGGAGGTCTTGGATAATTCTTCTGGCTCAGGGCTTTGGTATTGCAATCACTTTAATTATGAGAGTTTCCTTGAACCCAGCTTCACCCACAGTTGTGGATTATCTACTTCTGGACTTTTTCCTGAGTGAAGAGTTGTTTTTCTTTTCCGTTTGCTGAGATTTCGATAATAGTGGAAATACTACAAGGCATTCAGTCTTCCTTTGCATACAAGCATTAGTTCAGAGAAGTGCCTTGAGCAATGGAATTCTTCTAAGTTTGTTGGAGTAAATACCCTAACTCATGTTAATTAAAATATTCTACCATATTCTGTTTCACTTCAGATACAAATATGAATGAAGCATTTGTAACAGCTAAAAGTGTGAAGAGTTTGCCTCCTTTTTTTAATACCCTGCTAAAATCTGAATAACTGAATAACAAAATACTGCTGGACAAGTTCTTATTTAACTTGGCCTACCCCAGCAGATAGACTATATGACTGCTTTAACCATTCTTTTTTTTTTTATTTTGGTGTGCTACCAAAGCGATTCTCTTTGTTTATATCCTCAGGGGATCCTTATAAACTCTTTTAACAGAAAAGCGAACCTTTAAGCTTCTAAAATGAAGATCCTCTGGGATGTAAAACACATCTTGTGTTAATTTTGCATAACTTTATGATTTAGAAGAAAAGTGCTAAAATTTTCTCTAGATAAATCTTAAGCAGATAAAAAATTGCTATATTATTTCTTGTTGAGCATTTGTTCTTTACTCGCATTCATTTTCTTCATGCATAGCTGAGCTTCTGCAGATATATTTTCTTTCAGGTTAGCTATTATTACTTAGCACATTGATTTTTTGAAGATGAATGTTGGTTTCAGTACACAGATTTCTGTACTTGGCGTTTTCTCTAACATCATCAGTAACACTGAATGATGAATGACGTTTCATTATACAAGTATTCTATTTTACCACGTTTGTTTATCCAAAGGAGTTGAAATATTAGACATCTAAAATGCTGCTATGAGTGGAGAACTTCTAAATATGCTTATTGTGTACTCTACCACCATGATATTAATGACGTATTCTCCCTCAGAAAAATCAAAAGGTTCATTTGATTTTTTTTTCAGGACGTTAAAACAAAGAATAAGATATTGGCTCAGCTGCAGCCATCACAAGCTTTGGTGTTACCTAAAATGAGTCTGTGATTTCAGTCCAAGGGTGGGAAAGGGAGGAGAGTGGATGGGATGGAATGCAGAAGATTGCTGTAAGTCCCTGCTGTGACCCAGAACTATGGCTTCTCTGCAGACTGGGAGGGACAGTATAACCCACAGTGCCTCGTGTTGCAGTGGCTGATTAAATATTTGATGTACTAGGAAAGAATACAAGCTCCCTTCTTTTCCTAGGGAGTGAGTATGCTGAAGAGCTTCAGTTGGTTGATCATTACATTATACTGCCTTGGAGCTGATGAGCTGCTTGGAGATGCCACAGTGGAAGACATCAACTTTATCTGGAAAACAATTTCCCAATTTTTCTTAAATTCTACATGAATTTTATCACCTTTAATCCTACTTTGAAATGTGAAATCATGGAGATTATGAAGTAGTAGTTTAAAATTTTCCACTTTAAATTTTTTAGGAGGGCAGAGTTTGATTTCCTACAAAATTTAAGTGTTTGTGGTCAAAGTCCTGGACGATATTGTAAGAAGACAAAGAACAACTATTTGGTGGATGAGAAAGGGTTTCTGTCTGTAACTGTTGTCTGTATTTTATGTTTTGCAGTCCAAAGATAAGCCTGAATGTCTCCTGTTATTAGACATTGTTGGCTATCTGTCTTGTCAATCAGGAAGCTTTAACATACTCAAAATTCATCCTTACACAAGTTATTTAATTTTAAACTTTTATCTGAGTACAGTAAATATGAGGCTGTCTGCACTGGCCTAGACTATTTTAATTTAGAGAGTTACTTCTCATTGTAATGACTGTGGATACAATCAGACAATGCAGGAAGGTCCATATCTTATCTGCATGTTAATTCCTAGACTGTTCTCCTCACAGTTATTTCTTAATTGTGTTCAAAACTGAAACTGGATGAGTGACTGGTAGGGGTTTTTTTGGTTTGCTTGTTTTAGTGAAAGGGTTTTTTAAAATTTGTTTTACATTAATGTAGTTCTCTAAGAAACATTTTTCAGCAGTTTTAATTGCTTTGAACTTTTGAGCTTTATGCATATGGGAGTTTTGTCTGGATATAATTTGTAGATGTTGCTGAAAATGTTTAGGTGAGACACCACTGAAGCTAACACCTGTAAGTGTCCAGTGCAGAACATATATAAAAGAGTTAAGGTCTGTTATGGTATAAGGCACCAAACAATAGCAGCTTTCCTCCAAAACACGTTACTGCTGAAAATGCACAAGTGAATAGATTTTGCCTGGCTGAGAAAGGAGTAACAGATTGTTTCAATATATTGGGTAGTATCAAAACTAAATTTCTAGTATGCAGACTTAACATTATGCTCTTTTGCTCCTTCAGTCAAAGCTTTCTAGTAAACTTCAGCTGTTGCTAAAAACCAAAAAATAAATACAGGCACAAGAGAATAATTATCCAAGATTTCTGTGCTAAAGACACACAGACTAAGAAGAACAAGGAGGTCAGTCCAGAAACAATGCTATCTTTAGATATTGTGACCAAAAATAAAATTTCTTGGATTTAACAAAATGTCCTAGCACTAACCTTTCCACTCAAGTTGCTTGAAGCTTCCCTGTTACAGAATTAAAAACCCCTGGCAAAACAATGAGCAGTTTTCTTCTGGCTTGTGAAAGCCTTCCCAAGGGGAGAAAAGTCTGTCACCAAGATAGGGCCAGCTGGTTGTCTCTGGCCCAGAATGAGAGAGGTAATGGTGTGGCTCTTTGGTGGAGAAGGACAGAAAATTACTAAATGAAATCCCATCTCAGGGTGTCAGACACCAGAGGTCTGATATTTCAAAATGTATAGTGGGCAGAATAAAAATCCTGAGCCCTATACCCAGACAATAATTTGTCTAGAGGATTTCCATTAAAATTTACACTGAAATCAGCATTGTCTCTTGAGAAATTCTAACTTTTTCATAATGTTACATAGTGATTTTTTTTTTTTTAATTTAAAAATTTTGGACTGTTTTAATATACATTTTTTACTCCCATTCACACAACTCACTAGAAAATATATTTGGCCAGCCATTAAACAGTGTTAATAAAAAAGTATGCAGAAGGAATATCTTCATACTCATAATAGATCATAAACATACCTATTCAAAATAACATTGACAGGGCATAAAGTGCTGTTTAGAAATAATAAGTAATCAAATATGGACATCTTCATATTTTTCCATCCTTTTCTCTTTCTATGCAAGTTTATTTAGGAAATGATAAATGTAGAGGTCATAACGGCCTGCACAGCCGGTAACATGGTTGTGTGCCTGCCCAGTCCCTCTTGTGAACATGTCCTACCCATTTCAGCAGCACGCACACCAGGCTGGTGGTAGCCACTTACCTCCCTTCACCTACCACAGATAAGGGTGCTTGGTTCTTGTTTACATGCAGGTTTATAGAGGCAATTTTTGCAAATGCTTATGTTTTGTATGGTTTTTTACTCTACAGCCTAAATGTATTCAGCTCTTTTTCTAGAAGAAAACAAATTGGAATGAATGAGAAAGAACATTCTGGTTTCCTGACATACTGAAAATATTACTGGAAAACCACATTGTACGTGTATTACAACTCAGAATCAACTTGATCTTTATTAGAACTACTCTAAATTAACCTCAGGAGTCACAGAAAACAGTTCTCTTGGAAAGAGAAGGGGTTTTTTACACAGAGAAACAGACAGTTTTTGTACTATCTGTCAGCAATGGTGGCAGCAAAAGCAGTGCTTGAGCATGGCAAATGCAGAGTGTTGCTGCACTGAGTGGCAGCTCTAACACCACCAGTGTGAAGTGTGGTTGTGCAGGTATGGTTGCACCAGGCCAGCCTCTACAGCCACCATCTCAGCATGGCTGTAAATTATACAGGCAAGTTCATATTTGGAACTGAAGTAGTAGTGGGAGAAAATGCATTTTTTTGGTTGATTGTGATCCTCTCAAGTCCTCTTTACATGAATGCTGAAGTGTTTGACCTAATATCAATACTCAGAACAGGAAAATTTTACAGCCCAATAGGTAGAACATTTTTGAATTTGAAAGAACTTTTTCTAATTTATGGTTCTAATTTAACCATTTTACACAGGTTGCCTACTCAGGAAACAGAAACCCAAAGTTGTACTTACTGTAACTGATGCAGTATAACAATATATTCCAAAGTGCAAACTTTCACTGTTCTATCTTTCCACAGTCTTCAGACTGAGAGTTATTTAAAAGTGACTTGGAGTCCGGATCTCAGACTGGCATGAACTGCTCAAACAAGCCAGAAATTTTCCTAATTGTGAATAGTTAATTTTTTCCATGCTACTACTGTCATCAGATATTGTTTCCCCATTCTTCTTCTGCTTCAATTTTCTATAATGAACAGAAATGGAAAAAGTCAAAGCCTACTTATCTGTATGTGGTGACAACAGTGGGAATTTCTCTGACTTCATGCCTTGGATTTAATCTCTCCACTCATGAGTCATAGCTTGATGCTCAGATACTCCTGGAAGACAACCTTAGACTCCTTTTTGTTCACATTATTACCACAGCAGAGTAAAGGCCTACAGTATTTAATTTCTTGTTACTGTTGTTTATTTTTATTACACTGAGCACAGAAGCCCTGACTGCACAAAGGCATCTGTATCTTGTTACATGACCATAAGTGAAAGATAATCTCTGTGTCAAAGAACTTGTGCCATAAAGTAAGCTGAAAACAGCAAGTAAAAAGGAAGAAAATTTTGACAAACTCAGGTCAAAAATATTCCTGTAGACCTCACTGTTTCTCTTCTTGAGTCTTATCTAAGGCAATTATATAAAACCTGAAATATTGTGTGAAGCCTATTGCAGTTGCTATATTACAATTACTTTAAAAACAAAGGATGTTTCTACCCACACAGTAATCTCTCAGAGAGACTAATGAGGATGTGTATGAAACATCTGCTGCTTGCCTTCCATTAGATGAAACACTTCTGAAAATGGGGAAATCCCTCTTAGTCAAAGTAAAATAGGACTATAATGACAATGATCATCTGTGAACCAGAAGCCAAAAGCTAGAGTGGTAGATAAGTCCAATGCCATTTTAAACAGCCACTGAAAAGACACAGAAAAACCTGCTACATCAAACAAAGACTCCAACGTTAAAGGAAGCTGTCTGTAACAAAAGATGGACTTGATTTAAGGTTGATTTCCATTGTAAATGGAATATGTTATACGCTTCTTATTGGAGACAAGTTTGCTGCACCTTCATGCAGAATTTCCCAAAAGTTTACTGAAAGTAACTGTAGATATAGTGTCAGATAGTGTTAGACACAACCTACTGAAGACTCAGGAAAAAGAAAACTTGACTGCTGAGTGAAAGTGCAGCCAAACAGCTGCCCCTGTCCAGCACACTCGTGGGTTAACAAGGTTTGGGTAGTGCCCATGGCCAGCGATGTGCAAAGAAGGGATGAGACCAGCACGGTGGGCAGCTCCGATGAGCAGGCAGCCCTTTGCAGAGGCACTGAAGAGACACTGCCTTTGGCATGAGCTTGATTCAGGCCTTGAATTTGTGTCCAGAATCTGTCACAGGATCTGATAACAACATCATTTCTGCTTCTACTAAAATACATTATTGTTCCATTGATGTTTATTTTCTCCTAAATACTTTGTCTCTGTTTTCTCCTAGGAGGAATGTAGGAATGTTGTTGCTGAAATAGCCTGTGAAATCAAACTATATTAATGAGATTCACATTAGCTAACTGATTCTCACAGTATTCTGAGACACTTTTGAAAAGGTCTGGAACCATAATTTAGCAATATTTGTTTGGTTGGTTTTTTAATTGTGATAAATATGCAAGCAGCATATTTATTTTATGAATATTTCTTATAAATTCTCCCTAGAAATAATGTTAGCACTGAAATTATGTCTTTCAGCAGCTTTCTGAGCAGTTCTCTAGTTTGTTCAACAATTATTACTGAAATGGCTGTGATCTTAGGAACCCTTATTCCTGTCTGACATTCTTTCCCTGTGACTAATTATTTTTCAGACTGTTTTAATTGCAGGGTGTAGGAGGTATTTTTTATAACTGCTAAGTATTTGAAAGGGACATGCTCTGCAGATCATTAAATGTGCTACCAGGAATAAGCATTTTTCTGAGACCAGTGACATTTGTCAAAATTAGGCAGTGTGTTTGTTGAGGGCAAGAGGCCATCTCCAGGAAATGTCTCCCAATAATTGCTGGCATGGTAAGAGCTGTTAATTATTTAACGTGATATGGAGACCATAGATCTTCTCAGGAGAAATGGATTTCTTGTTTGTTTTATTTACAAACAGGATGCATTAAAAACCCTAAGTCAATTGTGTTTGTTTTTTAAACAAACCCAGCCTGAGAATTTTTTTGGTAGCCTGCGAGCATTGCTAAAGAGGAGGCGAGTTAGAGACATCAAAATATTATGCATATTTCATGGCTTCCTATCAGAACATAAAGTGATGTAAAATAAAACTCTTAAAAGATTTGAACATCTACGCTGAACTTAAACTAGGCCAACATCACTGTGTGCTTTCAAAGTCATTCACTAATGAGACTACCTATAAAACCTAGGTCAGAGGTACTGCTTTGCAATGCTGTCACGTAAAGCTTTGGCTTTCATTCTATCTGATTTTGGCAAAACAAAGACTCATGGTCTCCATGAGCGCTCTAAGCCCCAGGTGACAAGAGCATGTCAGGAGTGATCAGGGGTCTGGAAACTTATGTGCAAAGATTGAAGGAATTGGGACTTGTAGCCTAAAGAAAAGAAGATTGAGGAAGGGACACAATAGCAACTTTGCTAGGTAAAAGATATCCCTGGAGAGAGCTTCCTCTCTGGGTCCAGGGTAGATAGACAAGAAATAATGGGATCACATTATATAAAATAAGATTCTGTTCTGAAATAAAGAAAAGATTTCTAAAAAAACCCAAACCAACAAAAAAACCCCAACCAAACAAAAACAAACAAAATCCCCAATCAAAGCCATGCACTGGAATGAAGGCTGTCTAGTGTAATTTGAACTATCGTTTCTCAGAGGTAATTTAGACATAATAGTTCTTACTCTGAGGGAGGTGGCTTCATCAAGCTCTATTCTAGACCTTTCTTTGCAAGACATTTATTGAGGAAATTCACCTGGGAACCAAAAAAGCTTTTCCCAATGAAATTTTAACTAAACCAGATCTGATTCCAGTAGAATGTTTCATTTTTATCACTTTCCAGGGGATAATTTCTTAGGTTTTGGGAATTTTGGTTAGTTTTGGTTTTTTGGTGGTTTTTTTTGGTTGTTTGTTGTTTGGGGTGTTTTGTTTGTTTGGTTGGTTTTTTTGTTGTTGTTGTTTGGAGTTTATTTGTTTTTGCTGTCTTGTTGTTTTTGTTGTTAGGCTTTTGTTGTTTTTGTTCAGAATAATCCTCCTAACCAACTGAAGAGTTTTGTCTTTGGAAGGGTCCAAACCACCTACTTTGGTCTCCAGTCAGGGGTTTGGCATCACAGATCATTGCAGAAATTCAGCAGTGGAGTGCCAGGCACCCTGTGGTGCAGTCCGCAAGCATCGCGTGCTCTGGAAACCCTACGTAGGTTTAGCCCAGAGCTCCTGGCATTCTACCACACTGGAGCACGTAGTTCGGCGGCATTGCCGGCTGTATTTTGGGCAAACCAAGAGCAGCAGAAATCCCTCCCCGAGGGATTTCTGCTCCCGGGGCGCGGCGGGGGCGAGCGGCGGTGCCCGGTGCAGTACCCGGGCTTGGGGCTAGGTGGCGCTAGAGCCCGTCGAGGGGGAGCCCCGCTCCGGCCGAGCGGGAGTTTGGGAAAGGGAAAATAAATTTGGAGATGCTTTCTGCCCGTCCTGTTTTCCCCATCGCCTCCAATGGAAAGAACACCTCGGCTTCCTTGGTTACTGAAAGGATGTTCTATTCAGATTGGCCCCACATTACTAAGCTCGCATGTTTTATGTATTTTTACAGAGTTTTCTATTTACAGCAAGGTTGACTAAATATATTTTGATGAGGAGACAATTTACCAAGAGCTGACATTTTGGGAAGACTAACATTATTCAGGGGAAAAAAAATAGATCTCTGTTAAAATACTTTATTTCAACATTTTCAGAGGCTGGTTGTTTTCTTTTCCTTTTTTCTTCTTCTTCTTCTTTTTTTTTTTTTTTTTCCAAAGAGNATTTTTTTAGTTTTTTTTTTTTTTTTTTTTTTTTTTTTTTTTTTTTTTTTTTTTTTTTTTTTTTTCCAAAGAGCATATTTACTTAGAAACTTCTTCTTGCTCAATTGCTTGCCTAAGGTTCACTTGACTGAAGAAGGGAGAAATAAAGTGAATAATATCTAAAAGTGTGAAGTGCACATTGCACCAGAAATGGATTGGAACGGTTCAGATAAAATGAAAAAGAGTTGGTTTATACTTTCCCTGGTCTCACAAGTAATATAATTAAGCTAACACATATTATGTGGAATATATTATAAATCAAAAGTCACTTTCCCTTGACTTTGGTTTCATCTAATGTACATGTTCCTTATTTTCACAGTTACAGTAACTACAATTTCCAACATGTTTTGGTGTGGCTTAAGTTCATCCTTTGGTGTCTGCTGAGGGTTTTTTTAAGAGACCAATGCAAGCTTTAAGACACATTGAAGAGAAAAATATTTTGTCAAGGGAATACATTGAAAAGTCTTACAAAGGCTGTGAAAAATAAAAGTTAAAATGTATTGCATTTCCTATGAGAAGATTTGTGGTGTCAGATAACAGCTAGGATCACTCAAGGGACAAAATTTATTCTTAGATGAATAATGCAAGCACTGACAATAAGAATATGAGAATTATTCTCAGAGTCATTACCTATTGTTTGTATATTATGTAATTTTGAAAACTACTTAAAATTATAAAAAGCTGAAATCTAATTTGTTTAATGGCAATAAATGCTGGAATAACAACATTTGTCTAAGTAGTTTGAGGGAATTTAACATTAATTAGGGTTTTAATTAGGAAAACAACATGGTTGGCTATAATTCTGTGGAGACAAGCTGTAATAAACTTCCTTGCAAGTCAGATTCAATTAACTTACAGCCAAAAGAGCATGAAACCACACTGTGATTTAACAAGACAAAAGTATGACCAAGTTTAATTCATAAAAAAATTGACACACTGTTTCCATCATCAGCATTATTAGATCACATCAGTTGTTTTCTGAACACTGTATCAATTAATTGCTTCATTTTTTCAGGCATAGAACTACGTGGTCACTTTGCTCATATCTGTTTGTCTCATGCACTACTGAAATTATCATTCCTGCCCCTCTATGATGTGGAGCATGCAACAATGATGGGACAATCTAAATAGCCACAAGAAGAAAATTACTCAGAGGAATTCATATGATGAATGAACACTTACTGATATGAGACTTTATCTTGGCTTGGTGTTTCCTGTCACCATGACATCCAAGAGAGGGAAGCGTCAAGCTCTGCTTGCACTGGGACCTGACCAAACACCAGTTATGGATGGTTACCATGGTTCCAAGCCCAAACAGGGCTAACAAAGTCATATTGGCATTAGAATGGAATTGAATTTGCATGGCAGCAGCAAGTCTTTGCCTGACATGCAGCAGATGTGTCTTTTAACAAAAAAGGTGTTAATTCACCTGTGATTAATGAATTCTGTATTCAGCTGTGATCATATTTCATTTATTGTGTCATGAAATGTGACAACTCACACAAGAGTCATCTTATTCCAGTAAGGTCAATGAAAACTTTTCCTTATCTATTTTATCACCACTTCAGTCAAGAGACAGTGCTCAGATCAGTAGACATTAAAATGAATCTTGATTACTTTAAAAATTATATAAAAAAATAATTCTTAACTTTTAACTGGGAAAAATCCATGGGGTTTTTTCTTTGCTCTGTTCCTACTAAAAAAGTATCTTAAGTTCTATATTATGTATTTGACAAACCACACCACGTTCACCTGAGCACCTCAATACTCCTCAGCCCCCAGTTTTGGCATGCTCTTGATGTGAGTTTTCACCCAAATCACTTTGTCATCTCCATTTGATTGGATGGCCTCTCCTGAAACAATCACTTAACCCACTCTTGGCAAAGCACTTGGTAGAAAAGAATCCCAGTGTGGACTTCTGTCCCACTGATGATTTACAGATTTTATGTAAGGACTGTGAATCCTGTGATAAGCAAAGACCCAGGACTAGTACATGGTTCTCATTTACCGCTGGCCAATTTACTGCTGCTGGCCAAATGCAGTTCTCATTTAAACACCAAATTTCTGTGTCAAACAGACACTTCAGTGAAAGAAGTCAAGAGCTGTGCTGCCCTCTTTCCCTTTCCACCCAAGCAGCAGCTAGCTGGGGTATTAGGATGCTTCCTCTGGTGTATGGGCATGAAGTGAGTCATGTCCTTAAAAGATGCATCTCAGAAGCAGAGGAAGACACTACACCCAGGTCTGTGGCTTCCTGCATGACTGTGCTGAGTACTGATCTAATTCCCATCAGGTTCATGGAAGGATGGACAGTAGCAGAGGTTGAGATGCTCCTGCATGGACAGCCCTGAGCCAGCAGTCCCCCTGAAGAGCTTTAGAGAGAGCCAGATGCCCAGAATGGGCAGATGAAGTTGCTTGTGAGCAACCTCACAGGTACTTTATTAACAGTGAGCTGTGAGGCAGAGGTGGCTGTGGGCTTTGCCTCTTTCACAGGCAGTGCACTACCTACATGGGCACTCTGAGAACTACAGTTTTTGATGGAAGAATTTAAGTTGCATGTACTACCCAAGCCCAGGAATCTACTCAAATAGTAATTCCACAATGAGAGGAAAGGCTGACTTGTTAAAGATGATCTGGATGATCTGCACCTTTCTGAAAAAAAGCATTGATGGCCTCAGAAAAGGTTCATGTATACAGACTTTCTACTCAGCTAAGAAATTTTCTGTAATGGCCTTTAAGGGTATGTGTTTATCAGTGACTCTTTTGTTAAGTGCAATGTGAGCCTTTGTGAAAAGGCTACATAACGACTCTTGATATTTGCTGTTTCACAAACATTTCCATGAACTCTGGATCTATTTGAAAAGTAGGAGTTCTCATAATAAGAGTTACTATAACAGTATTTGTTTTCATGCATAGGTAGAAAGGAGAAAAATTCACTTTTCTGTAAAAATCAAAAATAGCTCCAGTGTTAACATGTGCCATAGATAAATAAAAGTCAAAAATTAAGAAGTTCCCAGGTTAATGTATACATGTCAGAAATCAAGGTAGGTTACATATCATTCACTTTAAAGAGTTTTCCAATGATAATGCCCTTCATAGACAATAGAAAATTTGTGATTTTGATTGGATTTTGGGTTTTTGTGGGGGTTTTGTGTGTGTGTGCCATTTCCACTAATGGTGCACTGCAGATGTGTAAGTAATAATCAAGACCTCTACAAGTTTAACTTTCATTACACAAGTTGATGCCCGGAGCACAGACATTGACACATCCCTCCAGAACAATTTCACATAGAATTGAAATCTTCTCATCTCAGTCCTGTTCCAACAAGTATTTTAGTCCCACACTAAATTTGAAACCTTTAAAGAAGAGATTTGCTTGGTACAGATTAAGAATCCTTCTGTAGCAGGAAATAATAGTGCTTTTAAGATGCAGTGAGCTGTCTGCAGAGCACATACACAGTCTACCCAAAAAGCATAATATTAGAGCAGTATCATGACTCATTTCAGAGCTAAATCTATCAAGGTCTGCAGAAATAGTGTTAGAAAGTTCTTCACTGGTAGGAAATGTAATCACCTCTGTACGTGTGAACTCCCAGAAATGCTGAGCTGGGGAATTTCAAACCCTGATTGCAATCTCATTACAAACAAGGCACATTATCTTCTGTACTTGTAAAGCGAGCCCAATGTCTTGCACTTAGTTGCAAGATTGCCACTTGCAGGCTGTCAGGGAAAGAGGTATCAACAGAAGCACATGAGAGTTCAGCTCTGAGCTGTACTAGAGAAAGCTGTAAAGACTCACAGCTTATTTGCATTAAAATATTTTTGGAGTAAGATATGCAAACAATAGTAAAATATGAAGAAACTAAATGGTGAGCAGAAGGTGAGCAGTATGTTTGGGAGCTGTGAAAGGACTGAAGGAATGCCAGGATTGAATTAATTCCTTATTCACTAAGTTTCCTAGCTTAAGAATAGAATAAAAGTACAAGCCACATACATCTCTTTGAAAAAATAGACCTTGGAAAGTAAAATAAAAGCAATTAGTCTGAGCAGGAAACACTCATGTCTGGGAAATAGTAAGAGGAACTATTCCACAGAAGAAGGAAAGCATCCTGCAAATGACCTTATGATTGCTTGTGGAGGCCAGAATGGGATGGGTGATAGGGAGAGAGAGGATTGGAAAGGGGAGGGACTTATTACTTTTCTCCTACAGTTTATTCAGTGGAAAGTAAGAATGCTGGTTTAGAGACCACAGATACAAAGTGCACCTTTCAAAGGGTCAATCTCTGGCAAGGCCAAATCTTGGAAGATGCTAAGCTTCTTGCAGCTTTTGTTGGCTGCACAGTAGCTGGGCATGCTGCAGCCCTTTTTATTTTGCAGCTGGTCTCTGGAAAAAGATTTAAAAAAAAAAAAAAAAAAAAACAAAAAACAAAACACCAACATCACACCAAACAATATCTTAACAAAACAGGACAAATGTAAAACAGGAAAAAACTCAGAGTAGATATTGTATAACTCTTTCACAACTACCTCTGTCTGGTCCCATCCTGTCCTGAACAAATCAAGCTCATCAATTAAGCAGAAGAATGCTCAAAAACTACTTGAATTTGACTCACTGCCATAAAGACTCAAGTCAAATTTTCTGTGTACCAGAGTTTGTATTAGGGCTCCAGAAGGAAAAAAGGAAGAAAACCCTTCACCACATTAATCATCTTAGGAACCTCCTGGTCTTTAAGCACTTTCTTGTAAAACATGTGGTTGAACTTAGATGTTCACAATTCAGTGAGTAGTTTTAATGAAATCAGAACGACTATTTTTAGAAATGCTTAGCAACTGGAGCAAGGGAAAACCTTCCCGAAAACAAATGGATTGTCTTTTTCAGAAAAACACTGGTGGCTTTTCTATACTTAAGAGCCACAAGGGTCCTTAAGCAGAGACAAAGGGGGATGCAAAGGCATTTTAACAAATATTGCACTATTAGTATGACTTTTTATCCAGGTATTGCCGGGATGAATGGTTTAACTGTGCCACCAGTCATCATGCCCACAGGACAGCAGGAAAGAGAGCCTGTCTTCTCAGAAATGTCAGTTGTGGTGGAGGTCCAAGTGGCACTGTGCATGCCAGGTCAGCTCTGTAAGGACATTTTTGCCTGTAAGTGATTCCACGTTCAGCTCATGCCACTAGAGCTGGTTTATTAGAGAGCTGGTTATGGAGAATTCTGCCATCAGCACTCTGGATAACTGAATGCATAAGAAGCCAACTGCACTGTTCATTTATGATTTTCCCAAACGCTTCCAAGTAGTCATGACATCCACAATGAAAAATTGCACAACAGATCTGAGCAGCAACATCAGATGTTTATGATCTGGGTTCTTGCTTTGTGTTGGACCAAAGAACAATACTCTAAAAATGTTTTCACAAAAGCAGAAGTGAGTTGAGATGTCTGGTGTGAGGGTTCCTTATTTCAGTATGTGCCACTGTACAGGTCCAGAGTCGTGTGAGGGAGAACAAATTCATTCCCTATAAGGAGTGCTCTTGTTCAAGTTAACTGATCACAAGTACCCCAAGATAAAACCTAGGGTTCACAGACACCTTATGTGGATTGACCCTGGCCAAGGACACACCAGCAAGAATGCAAGCAGGCATCTTCTGGCCTTTGAAAAAAGTTTAGATTTAAAAAAAAAAAAAAAAAGGCATCGAATCTGATGAAAGTTTTCAAAGCAAAATTCTTCTCTAAAACAAGGTATGCCCTTAAATGTTGCAGTTCTTGTTTCACTGGAAGCATTCCTACTGTGTCACCGGTGATCATGTAGGTGAAGGCCTTAAACCTTTTTTATGTCCAGGAACAGAGTTAATACACAGGATGCTCTCCCAGGCTTGTTCTTTTCTGTCTTAGTGCTTGGCTGACTGGAAGCTTTCCAGCTTCAGACTTAGCAAAAACATGTAAGTCAAATGAACAGTCAGCTTTAACAGCCATGAAATTTCTTTAAAGTCTCCACTGTGCATTATTGTTTGTAAGAAATGTAACTACGCTTTAGCATACTTTAACTACACTTTTCAATATATAATTATTTTGGTTTGAAATATGTAAAATCAATGGCAGTGCTGAAAACAGTTCCCATAGATTCAAAGGTAATATGTAGTACCTGATCATTAAAATGTGAACAGCAACTGAAAGGGTGCCTACAAGACGAAATGGGGATAAAAGATAGATTTAATTTTTGAGTTAGCTCATGGTTTTAATTATGATTTTTATAAAAGTCTTTTCAAATAGAATATTTATTTCTTGAATATGATCACTACATGTTAGATTTGCTTTTAAAAAATGAAAAAGAGTTTACTTTTTTAAAGTATGTTACAAAATACACATCAGGAAAGAGCACTAGATTTATTTGCCCTTCATATCCTGCTTTGCTGACTTTTACTTTTCTCTAGCAATGCCTTATAACTAATTGGGGTTTTTTCAACTCCTTTATAAATAGATAAGAAAACATACTTACATTTTGAACTTCCTGGCAATAAGTTTTGTAACAAAATCAAGTTTGATTAGCCCATTTCAGGAATGCATTATAAATTAAATAATCTGTCTTGGTTCCATGTCTAGGCTAAGAGTTCTGTCTAAAATGTGTTATTTGTTGCATAAGAGAATTGTAGGCAGCTGACTGAAAAGGCTTTGGAGTTCAATTTATTCAAGTTTGACTTGAAGATTTGACTTTGGAAATGATGGATCCTGGCTGGGAAAGTCACTGAAATTCACAGGGCTGAAAACAAAAATCTTTGAGCTCTCTGAAACCATCCTCTGTTTTCTCAACCATAACAGCATGATGCTATTAAGCAGTGTCTTTGATCTGCAATAAGCATATCTAATTTGAATTCACTTGAAATTACTGCTAGTATCAGCTAAGCCTTTGTGCATCTTCCAGATTGCAGAAATATTATAATATAAAGAATAGCTTCAGCCCAATCAGGAATATTTGAATTATACACTTTTTCTCTTTGGCAAATGTCATGTGCTTCAAATGACAACACTTCAGAACTATCACTAAACCAAAAATGAAATCTGTTATTCATTCACCTGTTCTAGGCAAAAAAACCCAAACCAGTTTTAAGGACCCTATCTCCTGTGGGAAGAAATTTGCACAAAGCAAAATATTGTATCATTAAAATTTCCTCTGGAGGACATGACTAAAATGTATTTCTCCATGAACATTGCATATAAGTATTACTGCATAATATTACCTTACCCAATAAACCCAGAGTGTCAGGATTTCTTCAGGATAGTCACACATCTTGGTAAATGACATAGAAGAAAAAGAAGTAACTGGTAGAAATTTCCATACCTTTCTACTATTTTATCATACATTCTCTAAAATTCTTTCAGATATGTACCACACTTTTCTGTCAAAATAAATAACTCTTAAATATTAACAGGCAATGTTTCTTTTCTCCTGCCTCTTTTCTCTTTCCGGTAAGGAGATTCTTACTGAGAACTTTGTTTCTTGATGTTTCTGCGACCTGCCATAACCATCTCAGTCTTCTGTTTTCAAAGCAACTCACTTCCATCTGTCACTGCATTCATGACTTGTATCAAGCTTACCCTTGGAAACAGTGTCAACTGGTGCTCATTTGTAAGAGACACACATTGTAATGTGGGGCCTGATCCAAAACCTGTGGCTGGTTAACCAAGGTCTTCTCAAGCTCTTCAAAAGGTTTTGATTGGGTGCCAGACCTTTCAGCTCTGTAAAAGCTGGTGCAGCACCAATGAGTAGCTCCTGTTAATGTCCAGTGCAGCTGTTACCATAGAGCAAGCAATGCCAGGGAGGTGATTGTGGTAGAACTGCTCATGGAGGTCAAGAATGGACAGCACCATCTGTGTGTGCACCTTCTTCACTTTCATGAGAAAATTAAGGATGGATCTGCAGGACACTACAGAGCTTTGGCCGAGGTCTTTGGACTTGACTGGGGAGTCAGCATATAAACAGCTCATGCAAACCCACCAAGTCAAACAGCACTGCAGAGTTTTCCTAAAAGTAAGTCCTTCCAGTTATTTATAATGCAGCAGCTTTATGTCACAGAGGATCTCACTGCTTGTTGGCTTCTTTGGTGAGCAGAAGACCCTTGTAGTCACACCATCTGATAGGAAAGCAGGGGGAGTCTCCCCAGGACCAATCAGTGTTTCTATTCTAAAATCTACCTTTGAAACAGGCAGTCTTTTCTTACATGGCAGAAGAATATTTAATAGAGATATTACATGGTCAGTGTTGACAGGCATTCCAGTCTGATGTGAATACTTGCCTGAAACATTCTTAGTATATAGTATAAAATTATAAGAATGTTTTTTAAAGACTAATATTGTCCTGGCTGGAAGTAGCGGATTCTGATTGTGAAAAGCTTTTCTACTCAGTTTCCTAAATAAGAAAGATAAAAGAAGACTTTTGTGCAACAAATTTTTATCCATACAAAATTATTTTTCAGTTCATTAGCTGGCTAATTGACCATCAAGGAGCAGCCTTCCTTATCCTGTGTTATTCAGAATGGGATATGCCAGAATTGAGAACTTCCCTTAAAAAAAGAGAGACATAGACACTGGCAAGAAACAATGTCAAAGGAATTGTCTACTGTGGCTTCAGGCAAAGCTGGAGGCTACATAGAAGCATTGAAAAATCACTGCTTGCTGACTAACAAGCCTTAGGTCTTCAGAAGGACCCAGGAGGACTCAAGATTTTGGTACCCTAGAGAGTGCCTAGTGATGGTAAATTTTTAGAGTATCCATGATGGAAAAAAAGAATAGGGTCTTTTCTTTAGGAAATATGTAATCATTCTGCTCTCTCATCTGTTCTTTTATTATTTTAATTTTTTAAGAGACTTTTAACACAGAGATGCTACATGCTATTTCTGCAAGGTATGTGGGGAGTAGAGGAGAGGGGTAGACTAAGTTTTGGTGCCTAAGTTCTGCTTGTGGTTTGAGCTGATTTAAGATTTCATACTTATGAATAATAGAGTTTTCAATTCACTTAAAGAGGGAATCCATGCCCAGATATTTTTTATTCTTAGTTCCACCAAAAGTTCCTTTTAAAATGTTTTAAATTAGTTTTCTTTCACTGTGATAAGTCATGCCATTCTCTAGAAACAGTGATAGCACTTTCCACTTTCTAGGTCTGATTCAAGGCCTTCCTACTGCAGTTGCTATGTTTGAACACAGAAAAGGTTTATGTCTACACTTTCAATGCTATTCCTCTTCTAAGACTCCATGGAAACTGTTTTCTTCTATTTAGCGACTATCCAGCAGGAGGATAGGTAAAGGAGAAAAAAATACTGGGATGACATATAATGCCCTTTTCTGTTGCTGTCAAGATTCCCCAGAAAAAAAATCCAAGCAGCATATTCCACATATTTTATGGTATAGGCCACCAGTGACTAGAGCTAAGCAAATTTCAGTGGAATTATCTTGCTGTGGTGCTGACAGGATTTTGGGGACAGCTCCTTGCACCTCTTCAGTGCAGTGACAATGTGCCTTCACAGCAGGATCTGTCTTTCACCATACAATCCCCAACTGAAAATCCTCTGATTTACTCATAAAATTTGTTTCACCATAGAAATGTGGTCATCAGCAAGATGGAGACAGTGGAATATCATTCCCAGTAATGAAGCAGGTAAGATAATGGAAAGAAGTGTGAATGATGTGGTTTTTTTCTAGATATCAGTCTTGGCAAAGAGTACTTTTTTTTTGGTTTTTGACACAAGAGGACTAGTGAGAAATACAAAATAGAGTCTGCTGCCTGATTAGTGCTTTAGAAAGGCAGCACGAAGTGAATAAACTCAGTACCAGGGACATGCAAATTGAGTTCAGACTGGAGACAGGCATTCACCAGTCACCTGTTAATTTTGTGCTCCTCTGCAAGTGAGGGCACAGACTGGCACAAATCATAGAAGAATAAAAAGGGTCTATGAGTAGGTGTGCTGTAAAGTCAAAGGCCTTTTCCTGGTTAAATACAGAACCAGAGTACAATTTGGCACACACCCACACTATGACATCTTAATTACAGAGCTGATTCTATTTCTTTGTACTTAGAAGCTGCTCAAAGCTTTTCCCCTGAGAGACAGGAGCTGCAGCACAGGAAAGCAGAGGCACCTCGGAGTATGGAGCTGGATGGAGAGTTAACAGTGCCAGGTCTGTGGCAGTGCAGTTCTCATGGAAGCCAGCACCAGCCCTCTGCCATCTCCTTACTCTCACTGCATCCTAGCAGTCCTGGGGGATCCTTGACTGCATTCAGTCCCTCTTTCCTGTCACCTGCCTGCAGGCTCCAGCTTCATCACAGCAGTGCCCTTGCTGTGGCACTCAATACCTATAACTGCTCATTATCAGTAAGAATATTTGGGAAGAAAAATACATTTATTTTTTTTTTTAGTTCCATTGAAACAAACAGAATAAATGCTTTGTCAGAACTTCTTCTCAAGAGGAAAAAAAAGTAATAAAAGAAATCAAGGGCTTAAGAAGACTTGGGTAGAGTGAAAGTACATATAATTTTTGTTTTCATTGCTTCTATAAATAGTTAAATCTGCAACAGCTGATCTTCTGCAGCATTATGAACTACAAAAGAGGAGGAGAATCTCCAGCTGATGTTGTCAGCAAGACAAATCTACCTGTGCAACTGGAGACCTCAGACATTTTTGCTAGAAAAGAACTGCAGCATGTGCTCGATATAGATGTGGCTTGTGAGATGAGCTGTGCTAAAATGTCCTCCATTGCACATAGGGTTCCCATATTTGTTTGAAATTAGCAGTGTTTCAATTTCAGATGAAATCTCAGGCACTGAGGGTAGACGCTAAAGCAGATGAAGATTTCCAGCAAGCTTCAATAATACGTAATGAGACTACTCTCAAGCTACACAGCAGAGAACCAGCACACTATGCACTGTACTTTACAAGATCTTCTCTCTATAGGAAGATTTAAAATACAATCAATTCCCTCTTCTTAGACTGCAGAGCCTCTGCAAGAACTGCAGGGATCTCTTCTTCATGGAAGTGAAGTTGAATTTAAGGAAACAAATAAATAGTGACATTTTCACCAAGAGAGAGAACAACTTTGAAGTATCGAGGCTTCCTATATTCAGAACAGAAGGCAAAACCTCTTGTTCCTTCAACTTTTAATTCCTAACATGGAAATATGTAGTCTAGTTGCATATACATAACATTATACATCTACATTGTACATAAATAATGATTCAATGACATCCCTGAGGAAGTGGGCACTGAAGGAAGAGATCTCTGAGGCAAGAAAGAAGCAATTCAATAAAGCTCCCACTTAATTACCCTCTCTGCTGGAGTTCCTTGCAAAATTCAGCCAAAGAAGTTCCTCCACCTTGAATGACTTTCTTCTACCAGCAATATCAAACATTGCCAATAGGCAGAAAAACATCTATATGTGTAACAGAGAAGTAAAATTTAGTGGAGAAAGCCCCTGAACACCGTCATGAGTCAGACTGTTGACAAAAGAAAGTGAATAGAAATATCAAAATAAGAAATAAATAGGCAATATCTAGAGGTTTCTTGATTCTTCAGAAAAAAATATGACTTTTGGTTTCTAAATATTGTTTCCTATCCCATCTAGTTTTTATCTGAGCTTTGTTGAATGTAAGACAACTGTAGCTCATGAAAAGTGTTAGCTATTACAAGATCTACTTGTTGGAAACATTATTTCTGCTTCTAAGTCAGAGAAAAAATTCATTTTTTTCGGATCCAAATGAGACTTACTTCATCAAAGAATTACCTATATATAATCCAGCAACTTTATTGGAAGAGAGAGGTTATTTATAAGTGGGTTACTTTGATTAGAATGGAGATACCTCACCTGTACGTAAATGTTTTCCTCTAGTATCTGTCTGAAAAATAAATGTAGAGATGTCTTGCTTGCAAGACTTTTCCAGAGAGATACATTGTCATTTGCCAGCAGCAAGCACGAAGGCACTTTTGGGAAGGCACTGTTACAAACACAGTAACTGATGTAGGGAACCTAGGTATACATAAAGCGTGTTTTGCTGTGTGGCATTAACCTTTCTGTGTCCCGTGGGGGTGTGACAGCCAGGTGTAAAAGCACCCAAGGACCCCTACTTCAGCCCCTGTGATTAGATGTGTGTCAGAGAACTGCCAGAAACAAACTGCAGTGAGGCTGTTCTCTGCAGGTACAGCAGGAGCTCAGCACCAACCGTGTGATCCAGGAGATGCGATGAGCCCAGGAGCCCGAGCCCTGCAGCAATCACTGCAGCTGCTGCTGTTCTCATGGCACCAGGATTAAAGTCTGTATTTCTTTATGCATGCATATGTGCAATAGCTCAACCTGGAGAGGTATTTCCAGTCAAGGAATATATTGGTGCTTAGTAATCCCAGCAGTGAAGGGAGAAATTAGAAAGAGATTTGAAACTGGGTATTACACATTCAGGTGAGTGCTCTGAGAAGCATAAAAATCATGGGCACAAATGTGACCTTTTCTTATGTGTGGCACAAATGAGTCTGGAGCATACTCACTGAATGAACCCCTGGGGAACTTATCAAGCATATCTGTCCCAATCCATAAGTATATGCAAGGTATAAATTGTTGCAAATTCTTCCACTGCTTCACAAGCACCCTGGAGCAAAAATGCAGATACAAAAAGCCATTGGACATCTTCAGGTTTAAGTAGGAAATAAACAAGATTTTTAAAGATGTCAAATGCACCTCAAATCAGATTTCAATGTCCTAAGTAGTAACTAGGCAAGCAAACCACTGTGGAGACATACATCTAAATAGTTAAAGCAGAGGATCCGCTCCTGTTAATACAGCATATGCTTGATGAAGTTGCCAAAATGAGACCTTTTGAAATTCCTTTAAAATGTTGCCAACAGGAGGGACCAAGAGTCTTCGGAGCACAACTAATGATAGTGCAAGCCCTACCAGGTTGTCATTTGCATTATTCTGGAGGGCCTGGTGGGAAAGTAAGGAACACAAACTCCTACAGCAAAACAGGTGAGGATGTGAATGCACGTCCTGCCACAACGGCTGTGTTCAGGCTCTTCTGCAGAGGCAATGCCAAGCAGCTGACTCCTCACAAACAGGCACCCCACTTCACATTTAACATATCAGGAAGCTGTGTGCTTTCCTTAGGCTTTCCCCAGCCTAGGGCCCCCAGCATTACCTGGATCTCCACAAGGAACCGTCCCGGTGCAGTGGAGATGTAAGTCTGCCTGGAGAAAAGACAGAGAGCACAGAGTTTCATTATTTTCAACCATGGCACTGTTATCACACTGTCTGTTATGTTTTCTGATCTCCAACTGAGATCCAGCAGCTTGGACTAGATTTACTCCTTGTGATTGCTTCCACGCCTCAGGAATACCCAGCAGTGTCCCCGAACAGCCGCAGGCTGCAGCTCTGTCACACATGTTCTGTTCTCCTCCATGGGCAATGCATGAACGGTGCTGTCACACCACAGCCACAGCCTGGCAGCAGGGAAAGGCCTGGCATGGAAGCCACAGCCCTGTGCTTTATGTCTGTGAATGTGAAACCTAGTGAGGAAAAGTGACTTTGTAAGGTTAATGAAGTTTTCAAGTTCCCATGAGCTCTACAGGTAGAATAAATCTTGCTGTTTAATCACAGTAAAGTTTTAATTGACTAAATAGACTAATACATTTTATAGAGATGGCCAATAACTTTGGAACAAAGCACCACATGGAGCAGGCTGGGGAGGAAGATAAGACTTTGCTGCCTATTCATTATTTATCTTTTTGATTATTTCCAAACTAAATATAGTGCTACAATAGAGCTTGATTATCCTTGTTCTTTCCATATTCTGTTTACATTAAAAATTTAAAAAAGAAATCAATATAAAAGAATTTCAAATACAGTACACTGGAAGAAAAAAAAAACCAAAATCCTTCTGTGAGAAATTATGTTCTTCCTGAAAAAGAAGTGACTTTGCATGCTATGAATAACAGTATTTCAGTAAGTCACCTAACAGACTTTGACAGAATTATAACTTATGATGTATTAATTGGACAAAGCAATATTAATATATTATCCCAGAAAAGGTTACCCCAAGCTTAGCAAAGTAATATATTTCAAAGTTTATTTTACTCCATTCCCAGGAAAAGAAGTCTTGTTTACATTGTCAGTTGGAGAATGGCTCCTAAGTAGTGAGTTTCTACAGTACATTTCATTTCTAGGGATAATTTAAACTCCTCTACTTTAAAACATATTTGTTAACTGTGCTTTCTCAGAGAAAACATTTACTATTACAAGATTATTTGAAACAGCCTTTCAACTTGTATAACACAAAGATTCAACTACTAACCATAAGGATTCTTCTTACAATCTTCTAGCAGTTTTATGAGAGATCAGTTTTGAACATGTATTTACAATTTTTATTAAATTTCCACTTACAAGAGTGGAGAAAAATAACCACACCACTACTAAAATTTATTTAGCTATTCATACACATTAAATGTTATTTTTTACATTCCAAAATGTTTATCATATATGATATGTACCTAGGAGTGTTTTTTACCATGTATTGAAAAATGCCTTAGTTTCCTCTCATTAAAAAAAAAAAAATTCTTTAATTCACCAAAATCCATTACTTTCAGAATGCTATTAACTAAAAAAAAACCAAAAAAACAAAAAAACAAAACAAAAAAAAAAAACAAAACAAAACAAAAAAAAACCAACCCAAAACACATAACCAAACAAAAGCAATTAGTTTGTTTGTTTTTTTAATACATACATAGATCTGATAAAACAGGTGAGGAAAACTACATCGTGTCCAACAGAATACATTAAAACGGGTTGTCATTATTCTTAAGTCCTGATAATGAAATAAGTAGTGTTCAAGTCAGTCTCTCTCTACAGTGTGCAAGAACCTGTTTATATCCTAGAAACAGCCTGTGAAAAGCTGGTTTGCAATTAAGTCCATCAGTGGTATTCATAGGACACAAACCTATTTCAAAGGGAATAAATATCAGTCACAGACATATTTTGTTTTTCCCATGGCTGTGAATGGAACATAAGTATTCAGCCTTACTTACTGTGCATAGTCAAAAACATAGAGCCAGACCCTGTGAGTATCATAAGGAAGAACTAAAAATATATTTCAAAGACCCACACACATTTTCAGATTTTGCATTTGCCTTTCGGATTTTGACCTTTTAGAAGTCACGGTTTCACTGTACCTCTGAGGACAGAGAACTTATTACAGCAACAAAGAGGGAGTTATAATCACATGACTTCAGAAGCTTTGGATTTTAGAAATACACCAAATATCTTTACTTTGCAGTGTAATTGGATTGATGGCAATGCCATCAGGACAGCAGAGAACATAAATAGGGATATAAATACAAGGAATGACCTGACTTCCTATTTCGCTCCTTTCTATTTTAAAGCTCTAATATATCAGATCAGAGAGCTACTAGGCTCAGGTGGATCTTCATCCCCTGCCAGGGATAAATTTGTTTTCACCAACCCTCACTTCAATTGTGTCCTTAAAATTTAAGATTACATTGTACTGGCACAATAACAAAACCTTAATTATACTCTTTGCAATTTGAATTATTTGTTTCTCCTTCCACTAATACCTGAAACAAAGCAACTAATCCATCAAAACCAAAACCAAAAAATCACAGATGAGTAATAAAGCCAGCTGTCTTCAATTTGCCCATTGCAGTGTGAAATTGAACAAATGCAGCTTTTTGAGGGGGAGCTGTGTTCTGTGAAAAAAAAATATTTTATTAACATATTAAGTGCTCAGGAACCATACAGAAAAGAGAGTCTGCCTTTTTCTCCTGTGATATCAAGATGTCCATCATGTTTACAAACACCAGTGCTACAGAACCACTTTCTGTAACTGAGGAATTGATGAAAATACCTGACAGCATTTAAAGTCCAGGGCATGATTTTCTTTAGAGTGCACTATGAAGGTACTCAGCTTCTTTTGTGGTTTGTCACCCATAAAGTTTTAAAAGGGAACAAGTTGTTGGTCCTTTAACATAGCTCCACACTGTGTAAGGTTTTACCTCTGGAAATTTACCTGCTTTCTCATGGCAGATTTTTCTCTCACATCTGTAGGAATCAATTAACCCCCACAGATTTTACATCAGTGTTTGCAGGGTGGATGAGAAGAAGCAATCAAGTGCTAGGTTTTATGTCCCTTGTGTGTCACTTGTCTTCTAATCTAGTTCAGACAAATTAACTGAGATCATTTAACTAGGATTTACGGGTGCTGCATGAAGTAAAATCTCTCCCCCACTTCTGCTTTTTCTTCTCTCAATTCATCATGCCTTACTCCTTTTTTTTATTTTTTATTTTTTTTTTTTGGACTGTTTGCTATAAAATCGGCAGAAATTAAACTATTTCAGTTCTTCAGTTGTTAATGTGTCCTTCCCTGCTCTAATTAGAGCTCAGGGTCAGGAAATTTTCTCTAGGATATGAAAAATAAAAAACTACATGAGCTAAAGTGAGATCAGGAGACAGAAAATAGTGAAGACACTGCCTAGCTAAACCCTTGGCCTTGGTTCCAGGATGACCTGATTTCAACACTTTGTTTACAGCTCAGGGTAGGAGAAATCTGCTTATTCCATGCATTTATGTGTTTGTATTCTTCAGTCAATGGGATGAAAAACAGGGGCAGAAGGCTTCATTCAAGGACTGCCTTTAGCCTTTGGATTTGAACAACTGAATATCTAGGAAAATTACCAGTCCATGGATGAGACGTCAGGGGAATGAAAAGCCATATTTACCTAATATACTTCATTGAGAAGAAATGAGTGCAGACTTCCCCAAATCTTCAGTTTATGTATTTCATGTAGAGGAAATATTATGGCCCTCAGGATGTATTGATCTAGAGATAGCTAAATATCTTTTTTATGCTGTTGCTTACCTCTATTGTGTACAACAATTTTATTCAGTTCTTTGTAGTCTAAACCAATTTCCTCCACCACAGAATTTTATTATTTGCTGATTGTCTCTAGGTAGCTTAATTACTGGTAAGAGGATAATGAAGTAAACCTGGAGCCGATATGTAAGTAGAGTGGAACTACTCGAGTGTAATGAGCATTTTAAATTTGCCTTTTAGTACTTTGTAAAGACCTATAACAAAATGCCTCCTTCCCTCCTGCCTTGCCTATTAAAAGGCTGTCAGGAGTTGGTACACTGTAATTAACACCGAGGGGCAACGTGCCTGCCAGGGGGTGGGGGGTGGGCAGAGGGGAAGGGAGGTTTGCTGCTAGCTGGGCTCTTCTGGGGCTCCATTTGCATCATGCTCTCATAGCATCTTCACTGAAATAGAAAAGCAAGAACACTGGGGTCTTAAAAGGTCTCCTGGTGTTTCTTTTTTACCTCAAGGAGAGCATTATGAGTTACTGTTGATGTCCTCAAACATTCTAGCAAAGTTCATTATTTTCCATCTACTTAAATAATTTCCATAATTTCAATTACATCAGCCAGACTTCACTCTTAAAAGTTTTGTTTTTCTTGCTCGTTTTGCAAGTGGACTTCAAACTGGAACTGACTTAATTTGCAGTGACAAGAAAACTCCCTGCACCCTCTCACACATGGTCTGAGTGATGCCAACCCCAGTAAGCAGGAGCAGCCCAGGCACTGGCATGCTCTTGCTCGTAGCTGGATCAAGGAGGCAGCACAAGTCAGGAGGGACTAGGTCACCCCAGTTTGAGCATGAAGAGGATTTAGCTCCATGCATATAGCTGTGTTTTCCTTTTACCAGTCGATTCAGAAAATGAGTCCTCATCTGCTTCCTTGCCTGTGTAACTCAAAGGACTAAGTTGAAGTTCATAGGTATAGCTGAAAGGACTGAGCTGAAAAGCTGAAACTTGAGCGAGAGCTTCTTTTCTGCAATTTCTGTTCTTTGTGGTCTGTATGGAGTAACTTAATCTGCTCGGGCCTCATAGATGATGGCAAATGGTGCTTCGATTCCATGTAAAATAGAACTGTCAGCTAAAGTTGTTGAATTATACTCATTCACAGAATAAATCAAGAAACATTCAGGGTCCTTTATGCATTTAAATCCTTCTGGAGAGGAGGACAGTCCCTGTTACCCTTGCTATATGGAGATACTCTGTGCATTGGTTAATGCAGTGGAGGAGAAGTGTGTACCCCTGCAGCCACTGCCATAATTTTAAGGTTCAGGCAACCACAGATTTTAAGGGCAAATTTCTGACTGCTGATGGGTCATTGTGTTTCCCCAGCTCAGCCCAGACTTCAGCAGGATCAGAGTGTCTGCTCAGCCTTTACTACCAGGTAATTAGATGGTTTGACACTCAGTGATACTTGATGCAGTTTTAGTTCTTCCCTTTCCTTAGGAGTCACAAGACTGATTGCTGCTAGAAAGCAAGGTGACTGAAATGAAATGCTGCAGTGCTAATCGCAGTGGATTTAACTCATTGCCACTGGGCCTTTAAGAGACAGGTGCATGAGATGTCTCAAATGCTGAACCTCATACCCACAGTAAAGGGACCATTAGCCCTGACTGTGCTGCTCAGCTGACTCCTGTGAAAACAAGGCCAAGCAGGATAATGTTGTCAGCACCAGATAAATCCTTGGTCTGTGAGCTGAATCTCTTGAATTATGGTGCAATATACATCTAAAACACAATCAGTATGCACCATAAATACCACAGCCATAAAAGCATACTTGGCTGAATCCTGTCATGGCATATCAGGCACAGAAAGCATGCAGAATTCAACAGATCCTTGTCCCATGTGCCCCAAGAGTTAATTTGGCCTGTAATCTTTCTTGTCCTGTTAACATTTATTTGCACCTAATAAGGCATGAAGTAATTACTTGTGGTGTATGTCCTAACATTTAATCCCATGGTGTCATATTTTACTTGTACAGAAAGAATATCTAAATGTTTCTAATTCTCTAAGGATGTGGTTATCCAGTGATGATCACAACCCTAGAAGCTCCCTTATTACTTTTATTGAAATAAAATCCTTCATGACTGAAATACTACATAATTTTTAAATTGCATCAAAATGAATTTGATGGTTTAAAAGAACAGATTGCAAATTTAGTTCATACAAGACTGCCCATAAGTAATACCTTATAGAGCACTTTCACATATCAAGTCCTCTAGCTATAAAAGGATAACACTTCAAAAACGCAAGAAATGTGGCTGAGGGCATCACATCTTTATAGGTCCCCTGAGGGGTCTGTGAGGCTCAGACCAACAAGTATGGTTTGAGGCTTCAGCCTTTTTTATGTATATGACATAACACGTCATCAGATGGAAATGAGGCACCATTTCCTGTCATCTACTGGGCCCAAGCTGATTAGGTCACTCCATGCAAACCACAAAGAACAGAAATTGCAGAAAAGAAGCTCTCACTCAAGCTTCAGCTCTTCAGCTCAGTCTTTAAGCTATACCTCACTGGCAGCACAGACTAGAATTCAGTCTCTGCTTCCACAGAAACATAATAAAATCATAAAAGAATAGTTTGAGTTGGAAGGGACAATAAAGACCACCTGGTCCCAAGCCCACTGCTGTGAGCAGGGACACCTTCCACTAAACCAGATTGCTCAAAGCTCCATCCAACCTGGCCTTAAACACTTGCAGGGATGTGGCAGACACAATTTCTCTGGGCATCCTGTACCTGTGCCTCACCACCCTCACAGTAAGGAATTTCTTCCTAATATGTAAATTTACCTACCCTTTTCAGTCTGAAGCCATTCCCCCTCATTCTATACTACATACCATTGTAAAAAGTCTCTCCATCTTTCTGGTAGCCCTCTTTAGGTACTGAAAGGCCACAATTAGGTCTCCCTGAAGCCTGCTCTTCTCCAGGCTGAACAATCCATATTCTCTTAGCCATTCCTCATAGGACAAGTACTCTACCTCCAAAGAGGCTGTAGCACCACTCTCCCTACTTCTCTTTGGACAAGCTAATAATTCTTGCATCTTTCACAAATTTCTCAGAAACCCTCCAACTCAATAGAATTTTATATATGCTTAAAGACAACCATGCAATTTAGCTGATTACTTCATTAATAAACCAATTTTACTTCATTTATAAACCAATTTATATAACTGTCCTTAATCTCAAGTAAGTTTTCCATGCCTTTGCATAAGAGACTATTATCATGGTCCTCATACTACTTTCCTCTGAGGTATATCTAATATATATGTTATATATATAAGAATATAATAATTTCTAAAGCTTGGAATTGATATTTCATATTACATATGCCAAAATTTTATAATGCTATTCCCTAGGTTATATATGCGTGACAAATCAGTTTGAGGCAAATTTTTAAGCAGTCTTGCTTTCCTTCAAACCTACCCAAACCTTTTGGCCTCTCCTAAAGAAGGTGAAAATAGTGAGTCATGCAGATTATTTCTGAAAATTGGTGCAGCTAAGAAAAGAGAGGGTAAGCAAAGGCTACTAATCAAATCTCTAACATGTAGCCCATGGTATACCTACTAGACATCATCCCTGGTTATGCAAAAAGCTCCTAAATTTAAAATACAAATCTCTGTAAATGAGAAAATGTTGCTTTTAAAAGAAGAATAACCTTCTTGGTTCTGCTATTTAATGAAATAATGTGCCTTGTGATTTATATCTCACTCTGGTCACATTTATAACTCTTCATTTTTATTAAGTAGTTACAGATTTCACTATATACCAACTCAAAGAGCATACTTATGCTGATCATGTTGGGCAAAATCTTTCGGCAGATTTTCCTCTAGTGACTGTTGTGACATTTCATAGTTCATATGGATCACAACTGTGGGTTCACGGCAAGCTGTGAAAGACTTGAAGTAGTTTTCACTGCTTCACAAATCAATGCTGTCAAGAGCAAACCTTGACCTTTATGCAATTTTAATTAATTTAATAAAAACCTTTCGCAGGGTGAGTAATTTAGAGATGCATGGAAAAAACTTTGCTGTCTAAGTAGTTTCTGTCAATTTTGACAAGGACTCATGATGGAAAGTGAGTAAAGGTCCATAAAGAGTCTATCAAACTTGACTAAAGCACTCAGAAGTGTTTAAAGTCCTATCTTGTTTATTCTGTTTTATACATCAAAGCCAAGCAAGGTGAGCTGCAAACTAAAGAATCACACCACAATTTACTTTCAGACTGCCTGAAGATGACTTAACATTTAGCAGACTACATATGCAGTCTAAGGTTAATTAACGAATTTGCTGGAGCTCTGCTGTGCTAACAACTTTGTACTATTAGTGCACTGGAGCAAGAATTTTTGGTGTTTGGTGGACTCATCTTCTGTTTCTGCATACCTACTTGTACTGACTTGAAATCTAAGAAGAAAAAAATGTGTCAAGCAATGTCTTCTCTTCAAGAAGTGGCTACCCATAGGAAATGAACTTGTAGAATACATTTGCATAACCTCAAAGTGTTTTGAATATGCTAACTTTTCTGGTTTGCTTCCATGCCTATAAGGTAGCATGGTCTCCACCTGATTCAGGAAGTTCACCAGTGAGATACCCTGGTGAGATCACCTGATTAAGTGTTATGTTTCACTTTCTCATCACTCACTGACCAAAATGGTACAGCCAGCTCTCAAGGGGCAAAATCTTACAGCATGCTGACTGCCAGTCCCGTGGTATTAATAGTGACAGGATGTGGGAAGTGCATTTGAAATGAGAGATTTATGTTAAATATGAGGAAGAAATTCTTTATTGTGGGCGTGGTGAGGCACTGGAATATGTTGCCCAGATAAGGTATGGGTGCCCCTCCCTGGAATTGTTCAAGGCCAGGCTGGATGGGGCTTTCATCAACCTGATCTGGAAGCGGTTCCTGCCCATGGCTGGGGGCTTGGAACTCGATCTTTAAGGTCCCTTGTAACCCAAACCACTTTGAGATTCTATGATTAGTGACACAGGTGTGATAGGCCTGCTCTGTAATTTGAACACAAAAGACATGAATATCGATTTCATGCATTACAACTAAAGTTTCTGTGCTCTGAAGCTATATGTTTTCTGCTTTAAAAAAGTCGTTAATGTGCATAAGACTAAATAGAATTCAGAATAGAAATGTTGTGTTCTTTGTTGCTGGTATGTATCATCTTTACAATGTGCATGATGCAGATGACTGGAAGTACTGTCTGCAAAGAGCATGTCGCTGAGAGAGCATTACTGCCTACACATAGAGTAGTAAATGCTTAGGTTTGAGCTGGGAAAGTTAGCACTGATTTAATGTTCTTACCTGCTGGAGTTTAACACAGGGTTTTGTAAAGAATGGAATATTAACTAGCTTTTGACAACTAATAATCCAAACTCCAGGCCGATGATCTCAAATCTTACAATCATATTGGTTAAGAAGGAAGTGAAAGCCTCAGAAGACATGAAGTTCTATCTTGTGAAAAAAGCATGTCTGAGCACAGGATTATTCAGGAATATCTATTCCATATTAAATTTCCATTTCACCATGCTTACATGTCAGGTGCTGACGTGGCCTTACTTAAAGAATAACAAGTAAAGACTTGTTAATTCCATTCTTCATAATAATTCCATTCTTTATAATGGGACCACTCAGTGAACAAACTCAAGAACCTGAAAGCCCAGTACTCCTAATTTTGCATGTATTCTGAGACCTGAGTTTCACTCAGAAGCTTACAATGAGCTGTTTTGCTGAGACAAGTGATGTTAATCACAGTACTGGTTTGGGAGACTTCTTTTTGTTATCACAGTGTGAAATCACCAGATTCTCTTTGGCTGCATATAGCAATGTAACTGTCTGATAAAAGCAAGGTTAGATTTTAGGGTGAGATTGCATATCTCCAGATCAAGAATGTCACAGTACTTGGAGAAGTCTGATTGCATGATATTCGGTTCTAGGCTCACAGACACACACCCCAACAGCTGCACTGGTCATGGGAACAGGCTGTGGCTTCTGTCACTCGCCTGGGAGCTCTGTGCTCCTCATATACAGAAGCAGAAGCCATTCTTCAATTTTGCATGGCTTTGTCTCACATCTTCAGTCACTGAAAGAGGCCGCCTGGGTTGGGGATTTTTTTAGGTTCTTTAGATAGAGAAAGGAGTTTCTAGAAGAAATCTGCTCAAAGAAATCTTTAGAGCTATTTGGAAAATGTAATTTATATTGAACCCTCAAATTTGAAAATAGCAAGGGCTCATGGCTATTAAGAACTTTAAAGCAAAAAAATTTTCTTTCCTGTGTTCCCTTGCACATCTCACCTGCATGGGTGAGTGTGTAACCGTGCTCAATTCAGAAGCAAAATCCAGTGTGAAAACTGGCAGCCTCAGAAAAGGCTAGAACATTTCCTGAAAGAAGCTTTTGAACCTGATGCAGCTGCCCTGAAAGGAAGAAAGCCAGTATGTCATTTTTAAAAAGGGATTTACTTTACGGCTTGATCCTTAAACTCAATTTCAGAATCGAAACGGGAGAAAAGCACTGATTCTGTCCTAATATATAACTCTACAAGGCAGCTGTGATCCTACTGCAGCCTGTGGAGTGACATCTGTAAGACTAATAAGACACATGAAAGATTAATACCTATCAGAACGCAGTTTTCGCTGAGGCCTCCTGACACTACCAAAATGCTAATATGAAGAAAGGACATAATTGACTCCTTAGAATGCACGTGAAAGACAGCATCAGATGTATTGGATAATATCCTGAGTCTGCTTGAGTCAATGAGAACTTCTCTCTTAAACTTCAGTGGGTCCAGGATTTCATCAATTATACTCGTGAACAACACAATGCAATGTTTGCTTTCTGACTTATGTTCTTTTGTATTAAATTTTCTCAATTGTAATAAGAGTTTACAGCTAACTTAGAAATACTGTAACGTGACTTTTCAATAATGAACTACTCATAAATATTATGAGTACTGCTATTTTAAAGCATGAAGGCATTAGAATTGGATTGTATAAACTGAATACACAGCACAGCTTCCAAGGAAGATGAGAAGAATGAAAGTGGAATGGTAATCCTTTATGTAATCATACACATGATAGATTATATCTGGGTTTTTGGGAAGATAAAGGCTGACATAGACAGCTATGGTAGTTGAACACATTCTTTTCCCATCTCTGCAATTTTCTTGATTTTTAGAAAAATACAGTACAAATCAAGAAAGACAAAAATCTTACAAATTCTCATGAATAAAATATTTGAAAAAAACCCCAAAACCCTAGGTCTGCCAGAATATTTTTTTAAACACTAATTCAAAATTCTTATACCTGACAAACTAGCTGAAACATTGAAATTAAAGAGCATGCTGATCTAAGCACACCATATTTCTCTAAATGTCAAACTTTAAAATGTCATATGTTTCCTTAAAAAAAGGAAGAGATTCAGGAAACGTTTCAAAATTATTCTCTTTGTAAAATTACTCGATAAGAAAAAGAGATTAAAAACTTCATGGATATGTCTAAAGGGCTACTCAGCAAGACCATTTAAAAATGAAATAAAAAGGAAGACTTTGGATACTTTCTCACATCGTAACTTCATTGAAAAGCTGATGCAGTACACACCAGATAAACGAGGTACGAAATAGTGAAGTGGCCAGTGAGGCAGGTTGAAAACTGACTGAAGAGCCAGCCCAGTGGTTTGTTATCAGCAGTGTGACTTCCAGCTGGAGGCCAGTCCCCAGTGCTGGGCTCCAGGGGACAGGACTGGTACTGATACTGTTTAACATCTTCATGAGTGACCTGGACTCAGGGACAGAGTACTCCATCCACCAGCAGGTTTGTGAATGGTACAAAAGAGGAGCGGGGCTGATGCACTGCTTGGGTGTGCTGCCATCCAGAGGCACTTCTGAGAGAGCTGCAGGAACGGGCAGGGAGGAACCTCAGGAAACTCAGCGGGGAGGAACAACTGCAGGCACCAGCCTTCAGCAGGTCAGGAATCCTGGCAGAGAAGGACTTGGATGTCCTGGTGAGCAAAAGGTTGACTGTGAGGCAGCAATGGGCCTTTGCAGCAAAGATGGCCAGCTACCTCTTGGGCTGTGTTAGGAGCAGAGCTGCCAGCGGATCAAAGGAGTTGACAATTCTCCTCTCTCCACACTGGTGGGGCCACACCTGGCGTGTGGAGCTTTGTGAAGAAAATGGACTTGCTGGAGTGAGTCCAGTGAAGGGCCACGGAGATGGTTAAAGGAATGAAGCAGCTTTTATACAAGGAGGGCCTCAGAGAGCTGGTACTGCGCAGCAGAGAGAGGAAAAGTTCAGAGGAACCTTGCCCATACATATAAACAATTGAAAGGGAGAGTAAAGAACACAGAGACAGGTAATTCTGAGTGCTGGTCAGTCACAAGAAGCAAAGGGCATAAACTGAAATACAGGAAATTCTGTTTAAAGATAGCAAAGCACCTTTTTATTGTAAAGGTGCTTGAACAGTTTGTGCTGAGATGTTTTGGAGTATCTGCCCCAGGAGATATTCAAAACATGACTGGAAATAGCTCAGAGCAACCAGCTCTTGCTGATCTTCCTTTTAGCTGAGGATTGGACCACAGGATTCCCAGAGGTGCTGCTCTTAGGCTTTAAGAGCTTAAACTCTGTTCTTAAAAAACATAGCTGTCCCATGACTGAGGTCCAAATTCATTAGCTCACCTGGATAAGTTAATAGAAATAGTTTGAGTTCATTGTGCCAAGACCATGTCAGTGACAGGCAGCTGTGTAGAAAGGACATTTTCTGTGCATCTGAAGCTAAGGTGTTTTTTCTTTCAGCAATTTAATGGCAGAGTGTTGAGACAAGCAAACAAACCTGCAAGGGACACCTGCAAACATCACTGCTCATTGACATGTTCAGGGTTGAGTGTAACTGGAAAAACTACAAACTGGAGGCAGCATCAAGTTTACAAGCTTAAAAACAAAAGGTTTATTAAATGTTTCCTAAATCAGTCTCATATAATGAAGTACAACCAACGGATATTAATGAAAAGTAGAATGGCCACTTATTTCTGCAGCAGAAACACTGTTTTCTTCCCATGTTTTTGTGGGAGGCTTATGAATTTCAGTGATAATGTTATGATTGGACTTGTTGTCACTGATGTTTTTACCAGAAATTAAGATTTAAACTTAGTTCATTTGTCACAAGCGTATTTTATATCTCTAAGTTTTCCCCTGGTATTATGTGATGTTTTGAGAAGGTCTTATATAGAAAGCCATGTCAATGAGCAAACTGTATAATTACACATCCTTATTCTTGTCTCTTATGTGACTTCATTATCTGTATCTATGTCAAATGCCTCGTGTTTGAAACATGCAATCTAAGGCTTGGAGCTGTTACTTTTTCAGAATTTCTACTTGGAAAATTGGACTAGTTTCTCAATAAACTTTTCAACAAAATTGGTTTGCTCTCTGTAAGAGTATTTTTCAAGTTTGATTTTTAGACAGAACAATGCAAATCTCTGTAGTTCCATGCAGTTGTGTTTCCAAGAAACACGAAAGGAGCTTCTAGGGATTTGTCTGTACATACGCATGAGTCAAAATTCACTGAATAGAGCATTGCATGAGCTGCAGTTAAAAACTCCTTGAAAACTTCATGACTACAAGGAGAAAGAAATTTTGTACATATATGCAAATCTGAATATTTTGTTACATTTCTGCAGGCATTTTGTAAACAAAGAAGGAAAAATAAAATTCCTGAGCATTTGCAGAGAAAGCTCAGAACATCTGATGTCTCTGTTCCTTTAATGTTATGCACTAAGAAAAGCAAATATCTAGAAAGCTGAATGTACAGTAATTTCCTTTATAAGGAATGCTGTTGTGAATACCACAATTCTATATCATATCAAGATGCTTGATAGTGTCAAGACTACCTGATTCAGGGGGTTTGTATTTGACAAGAGAACCCAAGAAAGGACTTCTGTTGGTGCCATCCTGTCTGCACAAACATCCTCTGACTGTCAAATTTCTAGTGCTACTTTGACCACTACTGGGCATAAAGTCTGACCAAAAAGAGTATTTCATGCTTATATACAATTTAGACTTGTGTGTTTCATAATCTTGAACTATAAATGTTGGATTTACAGTAGAGAAATGTAAGTTACAATCAAGAGAGCATGTCTAAATTTGAAGAAAAAAACCACAAAAAGTTAGTTAACACAGCCTGAGGGAAATAAAAACCAAAAGGAAGTAGGCCTGTCCCAATGTCAGAAGTAGTTCAGAGGAGGGAGAGTACTAGAAGACTGAACATTTGTAGGGATTTTTCTTGCTTCTGGTTTCCTGCAGCAGTCCCTGTGCTGCTTAGATATCAGTGGTAATGTTAGGCTTAGGCTGCTGCCTTCAAGAGTGGTCCAAATGTGTTTAGCCAGGCACATTCACAATTATTTAGCTACAGTTATGAAGTTAAACTAAGAATAATAGGATATCTTGTAGAGAACAGCTCATCAATATAATTAGAATCATGACATCAAGTGGTAAAACAGATTTTAAAAAACTGGGACCATTACTACTCTAAATTTCAAAATAAATCATCACAATATGAGTTGTAAACTGTGATCTCATCCTCAACACTGTTTAACAGGGCACTGTTCCACTGACCAAAGTACCAAACTAAGCTATGAATAACCTCTAAAGGTTAACCTTCCTGCTGACCTATGTATCCAACCAAGCTAATGGTAGCCTTTAAAGGTTAAGCTTTAATTTATTTATTCTATTGTTCATGTATATTTTATTTAAATATTTCTTTTCTTCTAAGGATTTCACACCCTCTTGAAATCTGATTTTGATTAAACAAAATTAATACAAAAAGACATTACTGGAACTTCTATCTAGAAACAAACAAAAAAATCCACACAAGGACAGAAGATTTTTATATTTGTATTTGTGTCATGTACAAAATTCTGTTTGCAGCTCTGTGGGAAAACAGCTTTTGAGGAGTATCAAGCTGTTTATCCTATAGAACACAAAGATGTTCTGATGGCAAACTTCAACCAAGCAAAGGCATGTTGCTTGTTGGTAGCAAGTGAAGGCGGCTGCCTGCAGCTGTGACACCCCCTTCAGTTTCACCAGGCATTTGAGGGGCACAGTCCCAAGGGCTGTCTGTGCGACAGGAAGAGGTCCAGGATCAGCTTGTCTGAGCAGAGCCATGGAGCCCTGCCGCAGAGTGGGAAGCACAGCAGGGCAGTGAGCTCCCTTCCACTGAACAGCCCTACCTTCCTAGTGGCACCATGACCTGCACTTGAACCTCTCAGAAACAGCAGCATTTGTCTTCTTCTAAATCCTCCAAGGGATGAAGCATAAGAAACATTTCACTTGTCAGGACTGTTTACTACTTGTTGAAGTAAATGTAAATCTGATGTTTCTCTAACAGGAGTTGACAGCTTTATTTTACAGTGACATATCCATAGACTTCTTGGCATTTCTTATTACTATTTTGACACTAGAAGCTCTTTCCTGTGATTTAGTGTTGAAGCAGTAAGGTCATCTTGAGCTGTTTAAACACTTGCTAAATAGCAGACTTAAAAATAAAAAGCAATAACATTATAAGAAAGAAGTGTTCAGGTATATCTCACCACAGGTACCCATGACTATTTCTCTGTAACTACAGTACCTCTACAATAATATTTATTAAAGAAATAAATTGCTACTGATTCAGTGTGGATCCTTTAGTGAAAGTACATTTTATTAAGGAATAGCTCCTGCCATGAATGAATTTACAGTTTGAATAGGTCAAACATGTAAAATCAAAGAACACAAAGCAACAGAGAAAGGAGAGTAGCAATTATTGATTGCTTCTTGACTCTCTACAATGTTTTAATTTCAAGCAAGTGACTCCTTCGTCTGACTTGAAAGGTTGCCCTTCTGCCTCAGACAACTCTATGTGGGAAATTGTTGGCTTGCCAGAAAAGGTCAGAAGGCTTTTACAGTCCATAACAGTTCTGCCTGTGGAAGGATTGACCTAGTTACCCTACACAACAGTCCTGCATCTGCTGATTGAAGACTGAATTCTATTTAATAATTCTGTTTGTTATTTTGACTGGAATGGAATTGATTCAGTTTAATTATATGGTCAATTAAGTATTAACATTTTAATTATAATAGCATTGTGAGTCATCCTTAAGAAGTTACACCCCTAATGCAGAAAATTATGCTTTAGGAGATATTTCACCACCACATTTGTGAAGGAAAGAAAGAGGAAAACAAAATCTATAGTGGGGACTGCTTTGCCTAAAACAAAACAAATAAAGATACCATAGGATCACAGGTTAGCTTTCTGATTCTGCTAAACTCTTCCTTCGATGTCCTTTCTAAAGGTTAAGACTGATGAGGGCACACTGGACCTCCGGAACAACCAAGAGTAACTTTGGAGTAGCTCTGATCTGTATTTGGTTGTGGAAAGGTTTGTTTTAGTTCCATTACAATGTTTAAGTCAATATATGTCAAAGCTGTGACACTGCTGTGAGAAGCACAAAAGTTGTCATAGACATTTGTGTCCTGATTGATTTGAGATGTGGGGCTAATTTAAATGATTCAGAGTGTTGCAAGGACATCAGTCTTGGAACTTCTTTGTTGCTGAGAGTTTATATAATTTTATTCTAAGTGGACTCTGTACAGTCTCTGCAGTATCTTGTCTACATCTGGCTTGACTCAAATGTCTGTCACATTAACTGGAAAAGCAATGTAAAAAATCAATAACTGCTACAACTCTTTATCACCACCACAAACTTTTAATGTTTGCTCTGAAAACTTTCTTTCTGTGTGCAGTTTTATGCGTCAGTTGATATGGATTTTACTTTAAATCTTGTAAGGTATACCACAAGGTTCTCAGCTGAAGTGCACATTTAAAGAATAATTACCGCATACAAATGAATTTTATGACATTCGTGTGTTCCAGTCCCATATTTATGTATGTGTATTCTTTGCTATTGATGTTCAACCTCTACATTCATCAACCAAGCTGCTTACTTCTACAATGGCACACTTCTGTCACCTGCAGCTTCTAGTCCTCTTCTTCTGCATCCCAGCTGGCAAGTGCTTTAACTGTCTCTATGTCTCTGTGCACTTTTTCCTGTTAATATTGTTCTGATTGTGCTAAGGGTTGTGGGTTTACAGAAAACGATTTTGTTGGCTACTACAGCTATTGCATCAACTCAAGAAGGAAACTCCTTCCAGGTGAGCCATGCTGGAGAAACTGCTCTACACGGGCTGCATGACCAGCAACACGACACTGCTAGTGCAGTTGTAGGAACATGCAGTGTTCATTCTCTGTAAATATTTCAGATGATACTGTAAGGTATATGTTGCACATGTACAGAACATTCTTTATCCTTTAAAAAAAAAAAAAAAGAAATGGTCTCTCTACTATTTGGAGGTTCAGTGATATGTGAACATGTGGCTTAGGTTTAGCAGACAAGAAATTCTCATATTTGCCAAATGAAGTGGAAAACTCTTAAGATTTCCAAGCTAATGAACGCTGCAATGCCCCAAATCGTTGCATTCACACCAGAATTCTGTGCACCAGTATGACTATGACCCTGGGTTTTTTTCTGTTTGAAAATGTCCTTGTCCTTTTCCACTGTTGTAGGGCTCTTTCCGAAGTACTTTCACTAACTTTTAGAGGATTGCTATCATTTCTGGTGACTAAAAGTTCTTAGGTGCAAAAGGTAATTAGTAAAAAAAGAGCCTTCTACCAACTGCTAGTAGTGACTTAGTGTATTGTGAATATCCTTCCTATACTTTCAAGATTTCTGCTGTGATTGTGGTGTGTCCTGGAAGTGTCTCTGAAGGCATCTTCCATATGAACAGTACACCCAATATCAAATCTTAACACATTTTAAACTGTTTACTGAGTAGAGGACAATCTTGTGTGATGCAAAGTCTCTGAAAGTCATATTGATGTCTGGCCATAAAGTATTGATGTCTATCAAGAACTTCAATAAGAACATCAGACATCACATCATGAGGCAAGGTTCACTTTATTTCCAAGGTATTTTATCAGTTTTGTTATCTCGCCTGATGATAACTTGTTATTTTTAGAGCGAGATTGAGGATAACATTGGTTTTCATGATGACAGAAGTCTTGTAAGTCACCTTCTTTCTTCTGATAGGCAATGAATAATTACAGGAATAAAAGAAAGCAATTTTAGAAGGGTTACTTGCTGGGTGTTTTGTGATGCACTCTTGAAGAAGAAATTACAGATGAAGAAATTACAGATGAAGAAATATTTCTGTATATGAGCTCAGATAATGTTTATCTTCACAATTGTTTTTGTCACAAAATCATTATGTAGTGTGATGTTAGCATATCTGATGATCTTTAGGTTTTCTGAAAACATGCAAAGATCACTCATTAGGGATTCTTAAAGAACCCACAGAATGTTTTTTAAACATATTCTTGTATTTTCCTGTCATATTATTAGCATACACACATGTCCAGAGAATAACTTCTGGACCATTGCAGTGGGTGAGCTGAAACAGGTGCTAATAATTTTCTCAGATAGAATTTTCTCATCCCAATCCCATTACTCTCTGTCCCAAAACTGTGTCTCCATTGAATCACTTTCATTACCTGAACCTCTCACAGAGAAGGCTTATCAGCTACACTAGGTCACATCAGCTTTCTTTCTCCTTTCTCTGCACACTTCCACACCTTTCCTGCTGTCTGATTATCCTCTGCTTCCTAAGAATCATGATAATCCTATGATCAAGCAGCTGTGGGCAATGTGTATAGAGCTATAAAAATTGTTGTAGACATGTTAGTAAAAATCTATTATATGCTTATTATTTTACTTTTCTAAGGAATGGGGAACATGTTCACTACAACAAAAGTCTTCAGCATAATTGAGAAGTTCCTTATTACATTTTTTTTTCTCTCTTAATTTTTTACTATTAATTCAGTGCAATATTATGGATGTGAGATGCATGCAGAAAAATTCGAGGACGTCTTTCATTCTATATAAGTTTGTTCCTCTATAAGTTTTCCTAAATATACTTACTTCTACAGATGACAGTCAGTATTATTAATGTCAAAACTTACTCTTTATATTTCAAAATTCAGCACACTTTTGTTACAGGATAGTGATATTTTTTATTAAGCTTGTCTCTTTCTCATGGTGACATTTTGTTTAAATAAGAAAATCTGTGTAAAGTGGCTTTGTGCCTATGGGTGAATTTATTTGAAGTGTAAAATGTCAAACTGGCAACAGCAATAATCCTGCAAATTAGGTATGTCAAATAATGTACATATAGACTTGTGATTCATCTAAGAGTGGAAGAATTTCTATTTCAGAAACCTGAGTCATGAGTTCCCATTTCTTAGTTGGTACTCTTGACAAAAGTGAAGTATATACCAATATAAAAAATTTATAACTCAGAAAATATTGAGTCTAGAGTAAAACTAACACCATCTCCCTCAGCAATTCTCAGAAAGAGAAAAGATGTCTCTATGCATGGAACAGAGTTCATCATTGAAAAGTAATTTTCTAATTGGCAAACTGCCTAGAGTGGTGCCTAAATGCATTTACATGCTGTCACATGGACTGTGCTGTAACATGGACTGTGCTGCATGAGCCAGTCCAGAACAGACAGCCTCTGAGCCAATCTCATCCCACACCGTCACCTCTGAGACCAGGTGTGTTCTCACCAGTCAGACTGAAAATGCCTGGGGAGACCACAGAGCCAGAAGGAAAACGGTGTGGAACACGTATGGAGAAAACACACATCGCCACATGGCTGTGGCTGTTACGGCTGGAAAATCACCCTGTCGCCAAAGCTGGTCCCTTATCCGTCATCTTTCCTGACCCCTTTGCTGGGTAGGGCAAAGGGTAGTGCTGCCACTTGGGTTCTCCAAGTTCACTGCTGAGATAGGCACTTTCTGCTCTTCTTTGGTGGATGTGAGATGGATTATAAGTATCAATCTGAACTATTTAAGTTTGGTTTGAAGGAACTAAGTTACTGCTTACCTAAGCAGTTTCCCAGAAAATCTGAAGGGTAGTAAGGAGTATTAGTAAATACTGAGAGGCATGACTTTTTCTATTATTATTTCTAGTATTATTTCAGCTAGAACATTTCAAAATTAGAATTTTCTCTATGCAAGTAGAAGAAATTTTGCCTAAGTAATGAATTTAATTGCAGCTATTTGCTCTAAGTACAGTGCCAACAATTTTTCTTCCTCAGAGAGGATTTAGCGTTTTCCTGCAATGCTAAAAAAGACTAGGGCACAGTTCAATTTCTATTGAAGCTTTGCCACTTCTTACTCTTTGAGTCTTCTCTTTGGTGTAACAGAGTCAAATGTCTTTACACACCTACCATGCACTCTACTATTTGCATATGTAGTATCTAGAATACTACTGTATTGTGTTACTCTATTATTGTATGGATGTACTGCTACATTGTGCTATGCAACACGTTTTGCAGTGTTTTACCTGTCACTTTCTGCATTGAAGTGGGATATTCAGCAGTAACTATTCTCTCTTGCAGAGAAAGAAATAGCTTTGTTGGATTTATAGGTCACAATTAAATTAAAAATGCTACTGTCCAAAAACAAAGAAGGAAAGAGGTAAGTAATTTAAATTATTACTTATTATAATCATACCATGTTAATCCTGTCGTATATATATATTCTTCCAAATTCTTGTCCTTCCTGAGGAATAACACTGTTCTCAGGCATCCCTAAGCAGCTATTGCACAGTAATTCTCTGTGAACTTTCCTATGGACTTATCATTATTGTCATTCTCTGCATTTGAGGAGGTGGGCTAATTATAGTAGGTGTATATACACCTAAATTAACTGGGAATTAGCTACAACCAGCTACACTGGTACCACCTGGTAATGTCACATGGTAAGGTCACTTCACTAAGATTAAAATAAGCTATGGAGGAATATTTTATCTTGAACTGAATATTGGCCATAGAATAGGTCTCCAGCCTTAAAATAGCTTAGTGATCTTTTGGAGGATGGGAGAGTATCAGCCCCCAAGACATCAGCACTAAAAATCTATAACTGAACCTAATTAATCAATTAAGTGACAAAAGTAAAATTAGTTTTCAGTTCAAACACACTAGAAGAAGATTTCTGGAAAGGAGACCTGAAAGAGTCTTGTGGCATCACCAGTCACCAGCACCAAGACAGGGATGTGCAGGCACCAAAAGCATCCATCAAAGGAATCTACATAAAGCTACTACACCTCGCTGCTGGTTGGGCACAATGCAAGTATTTTTCTAAAACCTTGATGTCTGCAAACCTCCCAAGTAAGGCTTATAGGTAAAGGAAGCTGTCCAAAGGTGTGTTTTTCCTCTTATCATGTAATGAATTAATCACTTTGCACAGGCTTGTTTCTGTTTATTTTCAATGTCAGTGTAAGTTTTCCAAGCTCTGTTAAAAATGAAATATTGTCAACAACAGAACTAGAGACTAAGTATATCTTTAAGTGACCCTAGTTGCCTACTTCCTTTCTTATGTGTTAAGAAGTTGAAACATTATTCAGAGTTGGCTATTAGCCACACTGCATTCATATACCACTCTGAATTTATTTTTCAGACATTCCTCAGTGCTAAATGGTACAAAGTACATCACATTGTTTGCGAAGAAATCTCACCTTTATGATCCCTTTCATTTCTGCCTAATTGTCTAAGATAAGAATAGCTTGCTGTGCCTGAGGGGGAAATTTTCCATTACTGCTGAAAAGATAAATGGTAGAAAGCAAAATGAACTTGGCTCATTACAACCTCCTGAAAAAAAAGCAAATTGGTCTTCAGAAATGATATAATAGAGCTGACACTTTTAATAGTTTGGAGTTCAAATGTGGCATTTTATGTATTTTTTCCTTAAAGTATAATGCAAACAATTACCGATGCTGGCAATAATGAATGGTACTTAAGTTTCTTTTACTAGCTTTATTCTGTAAGTTCCAGGAGGAGGAAAATGGTTTTACCAATAATCATTTTAATGAGGAGAGAAAGGTTACTTTTAAAGAAACATAACATAAATTTCAGAGTGTTTCTAGTCTTAATCTCTATAATAATTGCACTAATGCATTTTGATCTACTATGAAAGTGCATAAAATGCTTAGCATGGTGAATGCCAGACAGTTTATTTGATATTTTAAATAGCTGGTGAGCTTTGCAAGATAGGTCTGAAAAAAGATTTCTTTCTTAGTACAGAACATACTTCATACTAATGGTCAGGTTTTGTACTTGAGATTCATTTAGATCAGTTACTTCTAAACATATTTTCATTGTGCTGTGTCTCATAAGTGCTTAACAGGTAGACATTGATTGGCTGGAGTACTGACTAATATCACATAATTTCATCTGACAGTGGAAAGGTTTGAGTATCCTTACAGCAGAACTGTGGATCATTTAATTGAGGTAATGGATGTGGTTAATCTCAAATATCCATCCTGAAAAAAGAAGAAAAGCTTATCTCTTACATGTATCACACAAATTTACTTTAGTGTATTGTTCCAGACTAATGGAAAGGAGTTTGCAAATTTCTTGAAAAAAAAAATATAAAACATTTATATTGTTACCAATCTATGCACCAGTTCAGTAGCACCCTTAACTATTTGGATTTAAAATAATCTTGACTTCAGTAGGATTTAGAGTCTGGGTTAGGCAGGTTTTTAAACTTGACTTGAGGGCACAAGATTAAGATGATTTTTCTGACAGTTTAATTCCATTTGCTCACAGGACTGCATCTGACAGTCATTTTTTATCAACTTCACTTTCCAAAAACAAACAAAGAAAAACATTTTAAAAGTGTTGCTTGCATGTGATGCTCATACATACAGCAAAACCTTTTGTTTTTTCAATGGAGGTCAGGTTCACAGATCAACATTTGCCATGAACATTTTGATTCTATTGATTAGCATGTTGTAGGAAATGCCTGCATTAGTACGTAGCCTGAGGAGAGCTTAATACATTGCAGGTACTACCTAGGCAGAATGCAGTAGAAAACAATAATAATAATTCACAGATATTCAATTATTGCCTAACACAACATTACACACATTTTTATGGATACTTATAACTAGAACAACACAAGCTCATTAGCAATGGGAGAAGTATTTTAAATTATTTTATCAAAATGATTAATGCTACTTTTCCGATCTTATTGAGGTCAAATGTGTGCATGCATTTATATGAATACAAAAATAGATAAGTTCTGTAAAAATAAACCTGTTATGTCACCTTGCTTATTCAATTCTCCCTCTTCCTCACAAACGACCTCTGTACTGTAGGAGGAACAAGGTCACATGCACTGAGTCTTAAAAACACAATCTGCAATCCTTCTATGTACATAACTCTCATGGGAAGGGGAAGGAGGTCCTGAGGACTGTGGAGTCTATTTCTGCTTTCATGTCATGCCAGGTCGCCAAACGAACCATCCCTAGAGGTGCCCCATGGACCAAAGGTGCCCTTTTTTTTTTCCCCTCCATTCCACATTTCTAGCCTTTGATCTCAATCTTCCTTCCTTCCTTCCTTCCTTCCTTCCTTCCTTCCTTCCTTCCTTCCTTCCTCCCTTTCTCTCTTCTTTCCTGTATCAATTTGCTGGATGCAAACCCTTTCCAGGCTAAGCTGCCCCATTTCTGAACAAAAGGGGAAGAATTCCCAGGGGAATCTCAGGGAGACC